>VZRZ01006993.1:96184-187492 GCA_013398175.1 Climacteris rufus
AAAAAGGCATGCATGTGTGACTTGGATAGTAGAAAAATAGCCTTTCACTGTTCATCAAGTTTTTAACAGATTTTTCCTTTGAATTAAATAGAGTAGGACACTGAGTGGTTTTGGTGCTCTGATTTTGCCAGTGCTGCAGGTTTTCTTTCACCACTTGTGGTTTGCCTTAGATGTACTGTACTTGCTCTATCTGGTAAGCTGTGTTTTCTCTTTCAAAGGCACGCAAAACAAGTCCATGCCCGTTATAATCTCATTAAGTTCCTCTCTAGCTGTTTCCCCCTTTGGTTGTGGATATTGCCCATATTTGGTTCTACCTATGGTGCAATCAGTTTATATCTGATTGTGTGGTATGATATGCTGTCTTGCCTGAGCAAACCCTGATAATTTATGATTAGATGTGGCCTAGATTAGCATCTTATGATTTTAATGTTTAAAAGTACATTATAAAAGATCTTTTATGTAATGCAATAGCAACAAGAGGCACAAGGACTTGCCTACAGCAAAGTTGCTCAGTTAAAACCAAGGAGATGGTATAAATTGTATAGTTCCTTCCTGTAGAGTGCCTAAATAATGTGCCCCAAAATACAGAAATGGCAGTGCATTACCAGGGAACTCTTTAATTTGGTTTAATAACTAGCTGCTTTCACAGTCTCATAATCACAGCTCTTGTGAAAACACATACTCTTGCATTCTGCATGGTGTGTTTGTATTAGACTTCAAAAATTGAATATTTCTCTCCTAAACACCGTGGTGGTTCATTTGGAAGTACTTGTGGTTTCATTAAGTTCTGTGGACTTTTAACCATGATTTCTGCTGGCTATTGTGTTAGCAGACTCTTTATTAATGAGAAATTGTCATTGCTGTTTTGTTTTTTGTAGGTATTTGTTGTTCTACTTTTATGCATGTATGTGAGTAAGAATATCCACTTAATTTCTACAAGAACGTAGTTGTTGTTGAAACACTTGGTGATGTTGCCTAAAATATTTTAAAATAAGCATCTGTTTGGAAAGGCATACAGGTAAACTGTCCAGGTGTTTTTCCAGAGTTTCTTGGACACAACATTGTGCTCATCTTTCCAGCTGAGCTGCTTGTTTAGATCTGGCTGAGAATATAAAAGTGCTGCTTTACATTCACAATCACTCTGTTAGCAGTGAGGTGGAAAGGTTGGGGAACAATCTTTGCCTAACAAGTGGCGTCTCAGAAATGAGACGTATTGTCTTGAACAAGATCACGTTACTTACCGTTTCTGAGCAATACTTGAACTGTAAAGCTGAAGTTTTACTACAAAGCATGGCAAGCATATAATTTTTTGATGACGATTCCAGTGTATTTCAAATCCACTGTAAGATGTAATTATCAGCTGTCATCTGGAGAAATGCTGAAAATTGGTTCAGTATTAAATAAATATAGCTTGTGATATCTACCTTAGAATTGAGAATCTAATGTTCTTACACCCCAGCGTCTTGTGGCTGTCCTTTGTGCTTTTGTACTTAACAAGAAAAAAGGGAGTTTGTTGGTTTGTTTCACTACTGTATTCTGATTTGTAAGGGAGCATTCGAAAGTTCATTTGCTCTTTAACAGTGCATTTCTTCTCTCAATAGCCAACTACTCCACCAAGCCAAGGGAGGCCTGATTCACCAGTTTATGCTAATTTACAAGAACTGAAAATATCTCAGTCTGCACTTCCACCACTACCTACAAGTGCTCCAGTCCAAATAAATGGGGAATGGGAAACCCATAAAGATACGACAGGACGCTGTTATTACTACAACAGAGGATCACAGGAACGAACCTGGAAACCTCCGCGGTGGGCCCGAGATGCAAGCATTAATAAAGGGGATGCCCAGAGCCATGCAGATCATGAGGTAGTTCCTTCTGAGATCAAAAGCAATGAGATTGTAATGTATATGAATGGTCTTTTGCTGTGGAATTTGGTATCTCTGAGTTTCAAAGCGTCAAGGAGCGTCTTCCTTTGTCTTTTTGGTTATGTGTCTTGGTACGAAGTGGTCAACAGTTTCACTCTTGAGTTGCTTTTGTGTACAAGAATGCATACATGAACTGTGTGCAAGAGTAGTAACGTGTAAAAATGCCTGTAAAATCAACCCCTCAGCAGATACTACAGCTTTTGACTAGATTATGTTCAGGCCATAAGCATATTCTTTACATATATCAATGGATTTTTTTTTCATTATGTAGAAGTTTTCTTTTGCAAAGCCTTTTGGCAGAGCTTTGCTGCTGACCTTCCATGAGAGAGTTGAAGCTTACCACGAAGTTATTTATCTTAAAAGATGATTTGGACTAGTATTTGAGGTACCAGTTTATTCTGTGCAGCCAGTTGCTAGGGAAAGCCAGAAAGTGGGGTTGTTTGTCTGAACTGCAGGGGTTCAGATAAAGCAAAGGAATAGTTGGGAGATGGATATTACTATTTAAATAATGCTTAAAATCGTTCTCTTGTGTCCAAACAGTACTGAGGTTAACCAGTTTCCTGATGGAAAGAAAAAGCAAATATTTATCAAGAAACCTGCTACATATTTCACTTCTATATACCCTTTTCACATATATATAGTTTTGGTGGTTTTTTTTCTGTGCCAACTATATATAGTCTCTCTATATATCCTGTATGTATAAACTATAAAACCAGTGTTTACTTTTAAAATTGAATTGTGGACTGCTCAAAAATTTTTGTTTGCTGGGAACCCGTCATAGAAGTCTACCTCTGGAGAGATAGTAACAGAACCAGGAGAGAAAGGGAAAAGGAAACATTTCATTGCCTTTGGCAATGTCATTCACAGCAGCCATGACATCCACTAGTGTTTAAATAGCCAAATTTTCTAGCCACAGGCTAATGGCAGGAATAGGCAAACAGATGAAATGTTTGTGCCTGTCCCTTTGGTATCTCTGGCAATGGTCTTAATTTATCACTGACTGCCCTTTTGCTGGATAAGATTCTGGTTTTAGTCTGGATAAGATGATTGGTTTTTTGAGTAGTGATTCTCCTTGTAGTAAGTATAACTGGTTTTCTCATTGTCATAATTCTTTCTTCTTTTCATGGAAGGAATTGCAAGAATTCTTTCTCCCTTCCCATCTGCAAGTGATGCCTCTGACTCTTACTCATACATCTGTACCATGACTTCCCCACATGGTTGCATCTTCAGAATTGGTTTTTTTTTTTTTTTTAATTGCCCATAATTCTGTCAGCTCAGTTCTTCTGTCTGTGATGGTTCAGGTATCACAGGTTGGCCATCAGACAGTTATGTGTATCAAGTTTTCAGTCTATGTGAAACCAGTGCATGATATATGTTTTAAATTTTTAACTAGACACTAACTCAGTATTTCCAGTAGCATAAGCTCCTTAAGTAATTTGTGTCTTGATTGGGTTATCAAAGTTTGAGTCTAGAGAGAGTTACATGTTGCAAGGTCGTGTCAATCCACTTACCAGCAGTCATGTGTTGATTTTGAAGCTGCCTTTCCCCCCACCCCTCTTCCTCTCCTTTCCTTTTGTGTTCTGCATTTGGCAACATACTTCACACTCCACTGTTCATATTCTTTTTTGTTTTTGGCCTCTGGGTACTTAAACCAATATGGAGTAAAGGTGCGAGATCCAAGCCTAAGCTACAGGAAAATGTAGGGCATCCCAAATTTTGTCTGGTTATGAAGAATTAGAGCAAACATACCTTAATGATTATAAGCTGGCTTTCATGCTCATTTTGTAATGAAAGAGTACATGCAGGAAGGTTAAATGCTAATTTCTAGTGATTTGTCCTCAGAGGAGCTTATGTTGTATTAGGTAGCAAAATGGCAAGGTGATGTAAAAATTACAACTGTGAGTGATCACATATTCTGTGTGTGATATATTGAAACATGAAATACTTTATAGTTGGTCTTTGAGCTTTGTGATTAGGAAATTGAATTTTATTGGACAAATAAGAAGGGCCAGAATTGTACCTAATTTGCCAAAGTAGTTGGTAACAGACATGGCACAAAGAAAACAGCTGTAGGCTATGGCAGTTATGACACAGGATATTAGATGTTATTTGGATGGGGTGTGGGGAAGCAGTGAACTTGTGTTAACAGGGCCTGTAAGAAAGTGTATAAGATTTTGGAATTACAGATAAAATGTATTAAAGGCAGTGACTTGCTGTTTGAGGAAGGAGTACACAACAGTAACTAGGAGAAAGTTGTCAAGTGAAATGATTTAACTAAGTTGAACTGTAAAAGAAATGAGATGTCACAATATCAGATAAGGCAAACCCCTAATATCTAGATAGGAGACCATATTGTGAAGTCACCATCCACAAATTACCCAACAAGCTGTAGAAAAGCAATGGGATTTCATTCAAATTCTAAACTAAATTTAAAACATGCAGCCAGGGTACGATTTCATTCTCTGTTTTTTGTTTAAAAAGAAACAAATGGTAATAAAAGGTTGGTAGCTTCCTTAATTAGTATGCTTCCTCATTATTTTGGCTTTCACAAATAGTGATAACTTTATAAACTAGACTGGTTAAGTGTTAGAAGGGAGACAGTAGCTATTTCTACTGAATACATGGTGATGAACTGGTCTCTGCCCCCAAATATTTTCCATGTAAATGGAAAAAAAGATAAGAATGACAATGGAAGTGATGATGTGGCGATCTTTTCTGTGATTTCCTTTAATGTCACAGCAAAGGTCTTACAGAGGGTAAGGTTAGGCAGTTCTGCTTAAGATGGTTTTATTTAAGTGTGATATAATATAACTGGGGATGGGACTCGGAGAAAAAGCATGGACAATATGTAAAAAGCATGTAGACAGTTAATACTGAAAAAGTGTTGAAAGTGAAATTGAAAGCTGTTGAACGTGGTTTGGCCACTGTTCGCTAAATCCTGTTGTTGCAGCTTTAGCAATTGTTCCTGACAGCTGAGGGACAAGGAATGCCTTGGCTTGGTAAAATTTGTAACAACTCAGGAATTTTGTTGAAGTGTGGGTCTGCAAAGGTGTGGGATATGACTTAAGCCATGAAGCATCTAAACTATTATGATATGGATGCCTTGCAGATAGATACTTCAACAGCCATTCTTACTGATCAGCAGTGGTTTTTCCAGGAAAACTTTCATTTTCAGGTCCTCTGTTTAGTTTTACACATGTAGGGCGTTTCTTCATTTCAGGAGTACTTGGAACAGGCAAATACAAATGCATTGTATTATTAGGTCATAATCTCTGTTGATAGTAACAATAAAAATGTCCAAAGTCTTCTACTTTGACCATATGTCAATGCAATTAATATTTAACCCTTAAAACTATGTAAACTTAAATATGTGTATACAGTATAGTTATCTTATGAAACAGTAGTTCAAATGAGGCCAATAGCACTCTCAGCAACCCTTCAGTCTTAATTCTGCAAGTGTAAAAATGGGACTGAAGACTCCCACCCCCACACATTGCCCACAGTGGTTAGAGATTGGCACATGAGAATTTCACATTGCCCCATGTGCAGCAGAGGTGGCATTGGTTGATCCATAGTTTACATGGATCATACATAGTTTACATTTTGTAAGCTGTAGAGGACATTTATATTTTTTCATGTTCCTTAATTAATGGCCTAAAAATTTCCAGTGGATTCTGCTGTGCTTGGTAAGCTGGCTTGTGTCAGTGGAGGGAGTTTGTGTCACACTAGTGGTAAGGTACTCAGTAAAGTAACACCAAAACCCACATAGAAATCATTTGGAAATATCACTAAATATGTAATCTCTAAACCCACTGACTATTAAGGACTGGGGAATTTCTGATAATTGAATATTTTTTGGTAAGGCTTAACTTTTTAGGAGAGGTTTTTTCCTGTTTAAAATTGAAATTGTGCCTCTCCTGCCTTACAATTTTTCTCAAAAGCCTTATGCCAGTGTTACTGAAGCACAGTATTTTTACTGCTTTAGTTTCTGAGTAGCAGGATGTCTTAAATGTTATGCCTCCTGCTAGCTGAGGATCCAAGACTCTGTGAAAGGAAATCTGCATTGAATTCCTCAGGAGACCACAGCACAGAGATGTTGTGGGAGATGAAAGCAGGGAGATTTTTTTTTGTTTTTTTTTTTTGATGCATGGAATGGATGCTTAAAATAAGACTACAGTGTGTTAGGAAGGGGAGAACAAGGTTTGCAGGGGAACAGAAATTGTTTGATGTGTGTTTAAAATCTTTTTTTCTGCTTTACACATCAAACTTGTTCCTAACATAATAATTCACTACTACCTTCAGAAAATAATTTTGGACCTCAGCTAGCTGTGCCTGATGGAAAACCTTGCTTTTGCAGTGCTCTTTGTCACATGCATCAGAGTTGGAAGGAGGAGAGTAGAAATTCCTAATATTTTAAGATGTATTGCACAGGTACTGTAGAGTGTTGGGACCTTAAAAGGTGTGCAGCTGGAGTTTCAAGCTGTCCTTAATCATTATTGTGTTTGCAGATGTATTTGAGAAAAGTAAAAGGATTTAGGTATGAAATTTGGGATGTTTCCAGGAAACCAAGGTAGCAGGTCTTCCAGATTTTCTTAAGGCAATGCAGATTACTAAAGCTAACTCTCTTCATCATTCAGTAATGTAAATTTGTAGGAATAAAATTTGGATGGGCAAAACCCCTGGAGTTTAAATTTGAGTAGATGAAGCCTGATGTAGCGGGAATAAAAGAAAATGTGTCAGTATAAACTACTTGTTCTGAAAATACTTTGAATTGTCTGTACTATAAAAATGCATCTCATTCTCTGGTATAAGCTATAAAAATGTGAACTCCCTGATTTCATTACTATTCTCTTTCTAGTCAAATAATCTTTGATCTTTCAGATTTTAAAGCACTTTCATTCTCAAAACTGCCTTATATGTTTCTGACTACTTGTAGCATCTTTCATCAGAAGAAAACGACCACAGTTCTTGTTACAGCCAGTCAGATAGTCAGTATGGTTCTCCTCCAAAGGGTTGGTCAGAAGAGTTGGATGAACATGGTCAAACCTTATATACCAATGACTATACTAATGAAAAGGTACTTTTTCCTTCTTCTCATCTTTTCCACTAATTCACTTCTAGAAATGAAATCTGCATTTCCAAAAGTGAAGAGCATACCTCAGCAGTATTTCCTTTCTGTTTTTTTAAATATGCATGAAACTTTAGCAAGTGAACTGACTTTTTTCTTATGTATGTTCTTTGTTATTTAGAAGAAGTTTTATTTCCAGTTGTGTATCAGATTATACTGAATGAACATACAATGTATAATTTTTAAAATTCCTGCCTTCCCCCATCCTTTTGGTTATACTTCAGGAATGAACTTCGTACCAATATGTTTCTTCCTGCCTTTTAAGAGCTGCTCTTGTCTACATAGATCTTCCAGTTAAGATGTTTTTGACCTGAATATGATGCTGCTTTATCACTTTCATAATTTCCTGTATTAGAGATTTTCAGTACTGCTTTCAGATGCAGACAAACTTCTTAATTAAACGACAGCTATGTCAGCAGATTTATGCCCTATTCTTATTATCTAATTGCTACTGGCAACTTACTGTTTTTCTGAGCACATCAAAAATTTCTCCCACATGAGATAAATGACAGTATTTGTTGAAGTTTGTGAAGCAGTCCGTTTTTCTGATTGTTCACTGAAGTTGCATTTTGTGTTTTTTTTAACTTCAAAGAGTTCACTGAAACAGTGCTTTATCATATTGTAGCACCACCTGTTTTTCAGTTGAAGTATGTGAGTTTTATTTGCAAGAAGTTTTTAAATAATAGAGTTTTAACATTTTGGAATGTTATCCTGTTTAATCAGTTTCTGAGAAACATTTGTTAATCACATACCTATGTTTTAGCGAAAATGCAGCCTTCTTTTTTAATTGCCCTGGGATTGATAGAAAACAGCATTTCCTACCACAAACAGTTATAGGAAGGCAATCTTGTGAAACCTGCTTGAGCCATGAGCCTTGCTGTGAGTGTTTCTGTGTATATTTTTCTGCAATCTTCTTATAGATTTTTGCTCATTACAATTCTTTTCTTTCGGCGTGACCAGTCCCAGTTGTCATGGGTTTACCTCTGTGATTGTGGGAGTTGCTTGTAGAGGTTGCAGAAATTATGTTATCTTCTTCATGATTGCTCTAGGAACTCCATCACATGTTTCCATTGATGCTTTAAAATAGCTTTTCAACAAGTGCATATATCTCAGAAATTATCAGCAGTTGCCGGTTGAGCTTCTTGTAATTTTATATATAAGGTCCTGATGCAGATCTGATGGAAAGACTGTGCCTCCCTAAACTGACAGTGTAATTTTGAGGAGAATGATATATGCCATCTTACAAAAAAAATCTATTTATCACAATCTCTTGAGTGATATAGCAGGACTTTTTTTTCTGAGCAGTTACAGAAGGAAAAAAACGGGCTGCTGAAAACTGTTGCTCTCATTGCAATCTAACCTTGGTTAGTTAATGGAGGTTGTGCATTAGGCAGTGCTGATTAAGTGGATGGCACTTAATTAAACATTAACTTTAAATCTCAGGTCTCAGAGGTTTACTGTTGTGACTGTCACTCTGATTACATTTTCTATCACCATGTTTCTTTCTGCAGTGGATAAAACACGCAGATGAACAAGGCAGACCATACTACTACAGTGCTGATGGTTCCCGATCAGAATGGGAGTTACCCAAGGTGAGCGACCTAAAAAAGAAACTTCAGCAACTTGGGGCTTTCCCTTCCTCCTGAATACATGTTCTGTGGGGCCTTTGATGTGAGGTATTAACCACCAGAGGACTCAGATATTGCTCTTTGTTGTTTATTACATTTTTGTGGAATTTCTGATTGTGAAGAGAAAAAAAGTACACTTGAGGACATGAAAAATGGATGTATGTAACTACTCAGATGTCAGAGAAGATCTGGTGTCTTTGCTGAACTTTTCATGCAAGGCTGCAGAATAGTGTCTATGATTTTGCTGTGATAAAGAAAACCTGTATAGGGAAAACAAAAATCTTCACTGAGCAACTGCAGTCATTTTTTAGCATCCTCCAAAATGCTTATACAGACAAGTGTTGAAAAACAAAAGTTTTGGCATAGTTTTGTGGTATCTTTGAGGATGACACAGTTTCACCAGAAGCCTGTTCTGGTATTTATTAATTTTGTAGTGAAAATAGAAGTTTGTAGGGAAGTGACAGGTCTAGGGACACTTGATAGTCTGAGGATGTACCTAATACTATTTAATTCTCATCTTCACTTCGAAAAGCTATAGGGCATTTGTCATGTGGGTGTTGTTATATATGTGTTCCCTGCTATTTTTTTGTTCAATCCTACATAGTAAGGTGTAGCCATTAAAAAAGATTGTTTCACACAAAACTATTTGCATAAATGTATGAAAAAGCATTTTTCTCCATTATTGTTTTATCAGGACAAAAATCAGTGTCTGACATCACTTCCACTGAGAAAGGAGCAACCTGAATAGGTAGTGCTTTCATAATATTTGTGAGAAAATACTTACATTGAAATTTATGAATGAAGTGATATACTAAGCTGGTTTGTTATGTCAGATAGACAGGTGTGATAGACCAGGTTTTACCAGAATCATTTACTACTTCAGTATGTATAACTTAAAGTAATTTTGGGGAATAATATAATGGGTACTTCATTCTATGATTTCTGCTGTGGAGAAAGTTTTGCCTTGGAAGAAATGATTTTTCACAAAAATAGATTGAGTTGGGATTTGAGTTAAATAGCAAATTGCCTTTAATCCAACTAGAATAAGTCACAAAGGTAACCCAGAACTGTTACCTGGGGCATATTAGCATAAATGACTGGGTTCTAATATTTGTTTAATAGTGCATGTTATTCTAGTGATTCTAAAGTTCTCTTGTATTAGTAGCCATGTCCAGAATGAAACGTAGCCTTTGGTTTGGAATTTGTGATCTGTTACGTTTTAGTTCTTCTTTATTTGAAAATGATCACATATTGCTGTTAGAAATTTTCCTTGAAAATTATTTCTTGTGATCCATTTGGGCAGCATTTGCTTTTTATTTCCTTCTTGAAACTAGTAAATCTTGGCTGGCATAAAAGACAAGTTTAACAGAAGAAAATGAGCAATTGACTCTGAAATTCATGATCCAAGAGGCTCTGTATGTCCAGAAATCCTTATCTTTTAACTTTAAATGCTGTAGAATAGATTAAATATTTCAACAAAAGATTTGTCGAGTTTATGTAACCATGTATTTGAGGATGTTATGCTTGTGAGTAATGCAGCATGACTGAAGATTAGTCTCTCAGAGATCTTGCTGAAGCTGGCTGTGAAAGTACTTAAAACAAATGAATTAGAAATACAATTCAGACCACAAAACCACTTTGAAGAAAAATAATCTATACTGAAAACACTCTTGAGCAGTGAGAAAAAACCGTAGAAAGATATCAGCATTGTAATACTTGCTTAAATGCACTGTAGGTTACTAGGAAAAATCCTACTTTTGGTCAGGTTTTTTTTTTTCCCAGGGTATTTAGTTCAAATATTGCCTTCCAAAACTTGTGAAATAAAGTCATGGAATAGATAGTCATGTAATGCTATTAAAGCAGAAAAAGAAGAAAATCCTTTTGTTAGATGGTTCTTAATAATCTGGATTTCATTAGAACTAAAAATGATTCCCAGGTTTCTGGAAATAGCACGCTAGCTGGGCTAATACTATGACATTAAAAATCTTCAGAGTAATAGAATTAACTGTACATGTTCACATGCTTGGGAATAACACAGTGTTCTTGTATATGTGTTAAAAATTGTGAGGGTATATGTTGGGAAGGGAGGGCAGTTGCAAAACAAATTACTTTAGACAGTCTCACAGAAAGCCCTCCAGTCATGTGAATTTAAATAACATCTAGGAATAGCTGGATGCCTCTGGCTAAAAATGATGTTTCAGATGGAGTAGCTTTGACAACTGCTGAAAAGTCTATTAAGGCTCATGATGAGTGTGACCCAGCTTTCTGCAGTGGAAGAGAAGGACATACTGAATTAATCTTTAAAATGGATAATAATATTTTAATCATAGTTTCTATTACATCCTTCAGAAGACTGAGTTTTCTGATCTGCAGCATTCTGCTATATTCAATTTTTGGTTCGTGCCAATTATTAAAAAGAAACCAAAACAACCAAATGACAAAAACCCCCAAGAAACCAGCAAATAAAAGTTCCTGCATAGATCACTATAATAAAGTGTGTTTATTACCTGTGTAGTGAATGAATGCTATCTAAATTCAGGTTAAGAAGGGCTACAACCCTATTCCAGAAACCTAGTTTTCTAATAGGAGTTTTATGACTTAAGCAAATGAGAAATCTATATTAAGGGTAAGGGAAATTAAATTTATCTCAGATGTGAGAACTCTCTAATTTCTAAAGTTTTTAGAAAAGTTAACCTATCAAAATGACAGAAAAAGGGAGTGAAAGCTACCTAATAAATATTGAATAAGTAGTTCAACGGGGAGTTAGAGAGGACAACCTAATAAAAAGTAGAAATCAAAAATCTCTCAGATTTTCAAACTGCATTCCTTGGCCAATACCTGCTGTAAGAGCATGATGCTTGGCCCCCCTCTGAGCAAGCTCACTCATCCAAGAGTAGCCTTTGGAAGAAAATGTGTGTACTATAAGCCTCTGGAGTGAACTCAGTTTTAGTGCTAATATTTACAGACTCTGCTATTGCAATTGCATATTTTCCTCTCAAAAGTTCCTGCAGCATTGGCTCCCCTTGCTGTATCCACAGAGGAAGCCATAGCTGGAGAAGCTGCATTTTTGGCAGTCTTCATGCACCAGCAGTCTGTTAATTCACTCTGTGTCCTGCCAGCGTGGGGTGTGAGCTCAGAGGCCTCAGCTCTGGTACCTGGTGAATGGTTTTCCTGCTGCAGACCTGAAAGCTGCCAGACAGAGCATGCTAGCTGAAAAAAATTACAGTAAACCAGGGTGCAGGTAATGTCAGCAAGATACCATGCCATTAAATGGTGAAAGAAAATTAATATGATAATAGGTATGTAAGGCTTGGTTCTTGTATTGTAAATTTGTCTTGTTCTGAGCTGTGCTGCTGGATTTGGGGTTACATACTGTGTGTTGGCATTTGAGTCTCCTGGAACTCAATGCACTGCACAGTTTCATCAGCAGCAGTGCATTAGCTTCACAATCTTGTCCTAAAATTTGGGATTGCGTGGTGAAAGTCGAGACAGTCTCAGCTGGTGTGAGGATCTAGGTGGTTTCTAACGTCACAAGTGATGCAATAAACCTGATTTAAGTATGAGAAGGCAGTCAGGGTTTTTTTTCCCTTTCTCTGTAATATGTGTATTTATACTCACAAAGCCTGGTCTGGTCTTCCTCATTTGCCCTGGGGTTTGGTGGTTCCCACTTCCCCCCAGCTTTTGGTTGGGCACGCAGAACCTGTGGCAGTCAGTGATGATGTGGGGCTGCTCACCAGAGATGAGCAGTCTTGGTGATCCTGAGAATTAAAAAGTGAAGCAGTGGATGTCCAAAAGAGCAAAGTGAACAAAGTAGGTTATCCAGAAGTGTCTTTCAATCACTTCAATCATTTGAGCTAGTTCTGCTTGTCCCAGTGGTCTCCTCATTCTGTGTGGATTCTGTTCCTTCAGTGTGGCTGATGCCTCCAACTGCTGCCACCCAGAGATTCTATGACAGAGAATGAAGGATCTTCATTCCCTAGAGAAAGAAAGTGAATTAGGTCCTTAAAAGGACAAAAATAATCTTTATTTATTTATGGAGCTCTAAGAAAAATGTGTTACTGATTTAGGTGATAAGAAAAGCAGAAGCCTGTAACATGGGTCTTATGTCTATCACAACACCAAAAAAAGTCTATTCAAAGCCAATGACAGTACGAGCACGAGAAAGTTGTTTTGTTCTGAGGCAACATTTAATTTTTTTTTTAAGAAGAATCTTCTATTTCAGACTGTCTATTGGGACATCTGCAAGTAACATATACGAGCTGCTAAAGGGTACTGGGGTAGCACAATGTTTTTAAATGCTGTTTTGATCTTTGATTGCATGAAGGTAAAATGCTTCACTTCAGGTCTTTACTAACTTTCAGTATTGGTTGCTTCCCAGTCTTTTCTCCTTAACCCACCCAGTTCTTTCATCTGGCTGAAAATGTTGCTGACACAAACCAAGACGAATCTTTTTTCTGTTTCTTAAAGCTGACAGATCTGTGTCATCTCTGTAAGAATGGGGACAACTGCTACAAATAACTTGGAGGTGTTAACATTTATTTCAGCCACAATTAGGCTAGGACAGAGCCTTGAGCCATGCCATGTATCAGCTTAAAATTAAATAGAAATCACTCAGCCAGTTGAGAAGGTTAGAAAATTTTATACTGAGGCAAAGAAAGCCTGTAAGTAGCTGCAAAGGTGTTGAACAGATTTAGCAATGAAAAGAATACTGTGTGACCTAAATTTACACCACTGGTGTCCTTAACCTACAGCAAGAGCTGTTACAGAAAATGCCTGTAATGCTTGGTGTGCACACTCAGAGAACGAACAATTTGCTCATGTGCTCCCTGTGTGATGGGAGATGCTCCCAAGGAAATGGGGAACAAGCTGAGCTGATGTGCCAGGGAGGTCAGTGTCATGGGACAAATTGGAGTTTGTGGAGGATTTTCAAGGGGCAGTAGTTTGTAAATTTGGAGTTGTCTGCTACATTTTAAAAAGCTTTAGAATCAGGAAAATAACATTGCACCCTAAGAAGATGTTATTAAGGCACATGATGTAGCAGGGGTTGTCCTACCAGGCAATGTGTAGTCTTGAATGGGTCAGTTTTACTGCAGTGGACAGCCCTTACCTGATCTCTGTCTTCAAGATTACCCCAAATGTTAGGCATAGAAAGCCTGCCTAGAGGGTTATTTAAAAACACGATTTTGTCAGAGGGCAGGCAAGGCCAAGCTGGTTTCTGGTAAACAGTGGTAAATACTGCAAATGCAATAGGACAGACAGCAGCTCCTCTGCAGGCAGGAGTCCTGCAGAGTGTCAGAAAGGGAGTGGGGCCTGAAGCTGTTCTGCAAGGCTTGTTGAACTAAGATTGGGTGGGAGCAGAGCAAAGAGTTGCAGGGTGGTGCCACCCAACCAGGCAAGGCTTGCAGCTCTGGCTGTCTCTCTGCAGCCAGGGGACTCTGCCTGGTGTAGAGGACGGCGAGTTCTGCTGGACAGAGCGGAGTCTGGAGCAGTGTCTGTGTCTGCCTCTGATTCTCTTTGGAGATCACAGCTCAATTCATTTATTTTAAAAGCAGAGGCTTGTCTTGAGCCCAGATATACAAAAGCTTTTATTTTCCACTTCACACACACCCCCGTCAGTGCGTTTTACTATTTATAATGAATAAAACAAACAAACAAAAAAATCATAGATGTCTGAGAAAAAAAAGTTTACTTAAAGTCTCTTTTGTGAGAAAATGGGGCAAAAATGTCAAATGTTCCCTTTAAAGACTTGTCAGTTTACCAACACTGTTTGTATCACCAATGCAAATTATTGAAGCTGCTAAGATGCAGAAAGCTCAGTGTTCCTGAGCTGGTAGCTGTGCTTTGTTGATGAGCTCCATATACTGTTGCTTTGCTTTCTTGTTAGATCTATTTAGTAAAACTTAAATTTCATATTACAGTTCCTTTTTCCCTCAAGATGGAGTTGTCTGTTAAATAAGTTAACTCCTGATGTCTTGTGATAATATCAAAGGCACCTTTTAAATATAGATCACCTGTAATTAGGCTTGTGCCCATATCCTAACTCTTAAAATGTACTTAAATTCAAGATAAATTGCTTCAGAATACATCTTTGTTTATTGAATTCCTGGAGTTACTCAAATGGAAAGTGCATGGAAGATTTCCATAAATAATATATACCAGTGTCAGTAATGTGTAAATCTATTCCTGAAATAAGCAGTTCTGCTTCATTGCAAGAAATGTGTTTGAATTGCCTACCTAAATGGGTTAGAGCTGCTGCAAGGAACACTGTTTGTTGCAGCCTGTGCAGTTTAGACACAGTTTTGCAGAAAATTGTTTCGATTTTGGCTGTAATACTGGCAGGCCATTTTGCTGCATGTTGCTCAGCTTGCTGCCACAGTTTGGGTTGTGGGAGCATCGGCAGAGTGGATATTTCCATAACAAGAAAGGAAGCTAGCAGCAGGGTCCTTGCAGCATGTATGATGGCTCAGCTTTTGTTTTAACAAGGAGACAAACTGAGAGCTGCTTAAACCTCACCATTGTAAGGAAGCAGTTGTCATGTGAGTGTAAATGTGCTGAGCCCAGTACAAAGGCAGGGCAGGCTCAGAACAGAGTTTCTGCAGTGCCAGCTGATACATTTTGTCTGTATGTGAACTACCGAGTTTATTTCTCAGTACTGCAAGATCCATTCACTTGGGAATACTTTACCACTCTTGTGCATACTGAAATAAATGTAACAAAGTGCTAAAGTTATTTTGCTTTTAAGCATCTGTTGGCTTGTTGGAGCATTAACTCTGTTCTTAGTAAAATACAAAGCTAACTCAAGCATTGTGAGTGCCATAGCAATAGTATGCTGGTTCTTTATTTGGGCAGTAAATATGACTCTATTATGCTTAGATATAGCATTTAGGTTGTTAAGGTTAAACCTTGCTATGCTTTGTTGGTGTGTGCAGGTATAGGTTATTCTGTCTTTGAAGACCTGAGGCTCTGACCTTACAGCAGGAATCAGTAGCAAAACTGTAGAACTCAGTGTCCTTACAAAGATTATTGCTTTAGCCTTCTCAGGTAAAGGGGGCACTTGACTTTCCTTTGTTACTTCTTACCCAGTGGATTCTAGAGCTTTACATGACTCCACAAATGCTGCCTTAAGTTTCTGTCTATGTGCAGATTTTAATCTTTTGATACTAGAAGGAATGAGATTTTTTTTTAATGACTAAAAAACACACACATTGATGTTGTCTTTTCTTGTTGTATTTTCAGTATTAAACTTTGTTTGAAATATTGTTAGAATTTTTTATAATGTATTGATTGTGCGGATGTAAAATGGCAACATTATTAATGAAAAATATGCTGCAATTCTGAGATCTAGTTAAATGCTGTGTCCTTCTCATGAACTTCATGTTTTCTCAGCCAGCATGTGTTTACATGCTCTTGAGTTAGTAGAAAACCTATCTTATAATAAATATGATCTCTCCTTGGTTGTTACAGTTCTGCTAAGTCTTAAAATTATTTCCTGCTAAATATTTGTCTTCATGCTTATGGAATGTGTACATTTGTACATGGTATGTACATTCCACACCAAGAAATTATTTTATAAGTAATTTGAAGTGCTTATTCTGAAAAAGCAAGTCCTCACCTTCATGTCTCCTCTCCTAGACATCCTGAGTCTTTGGGTTAAAAAGTAATTCCCAGGCAATTGTAACAATCTAAATACCTTACTGTAGGATAATAGGATTTTCTTTGTCTTACACAAGAGCTGGGCAGGTGCTATAGTACTGTCAGGGCTATATGAAGAGCAAATGTTTAAATCTTGTCTTTACTGTATTTCTGTGGTGGTTCTCCATACCCTGTTTGGTTGGAAAATCAGCAGTAAGCTGTTGCATAAGAAATCCAACCTCTCTCTGCCATTTGAGAGTATTATCTCAGCATGTCTTAGTTACTGGTTCAAAGAGGCCTATAGAAAAAAGGACAATTCTGAAGACTAAATGTGAAATAAAAGCAAGGGTGTTTTCACACCCTTGTGTGGTGACATCAGAAATTGGAAAGTTTGCACTGTTCAGGCACGTGAGTGGTATGTCCAGGTCTTGTTTGCATGAATTAGATTCTACTTACAATTTTATTTTTCTCTTCTTTAGTATAATGCTTCACCACAGCAGCAGAGAGATATAATAAAGAGTAGGAGTCTGGACAGGAGGCTACAGGAACCAATAGTTTTAACCAAATGGAGGCACAGCACAATTGTGCTGGACACCAACGACAAGGTAGGAGCAAGTTAAACAGCATACTGAAATGCCACCTGTTTCTGATGTGTGTTAATGTACCAGAAATGAGTACGCATGAATTTCTGAAATTTCATTGTTCTTATTTTCTCTTGTGTCATTGTGTATAACATTCAGCAAAACCGAGGGCTGTTCAGTATTGTTTTCTACTGTTACTTTGTGAATGGTAGGTCTATTCTTGTCCTTGAAGTATTTTAACTAATGTTGGTTCAGGGGAAAAGCTGTATGTGGTTACAGCAGGGTTGTAATATTGTTATTGAGGGGCAGAGGACAGTACTGAAAGTGCTGAAACACTTGGCTTTGATCCTCCCCAGAGTTGAGCTGGTGTTTAGTCTGACAAAAAGACTGTGAGTCAGTAACAACAAAAGCTGTTTTCTACCCTTGTGTTTTCATATTAGAGCATGTTCTTGATAGTCTCTTTGGGCTGCACAGTAACAGGTGCTGTTTTGGCCATCAAGGAGACAGGGCCTCTCCTTTGCTCTCCCTCTGCTTTGACCTTTTTCCTAGCCATTTCTGCTTGTCCTGGGCCATTCTGCCTGTGGGTGAGGAGAGTTGATGTGAGATGAGCAGGGAGGAACTGAAACGGGTGGCGTAGGCTGGTGGCTTGCTGGTTTCTTTGAGTTCGCTGCAATCCATCCCAAGATTCGTGGAAAATCAAATACTTAGTAATGCTGAATTCTTAGCACAGACTACCTAGAATGAGAAGTGGCATTGTAAGCTCCCTTTTCCTAAAATTGTGAGGAAAAAAATAAATTAGTGCAGATTTGGAAGTGTCAGGAAAAGCCTGTGAGTGGCCTTGTGTAATCCAGATGTCAAAACCAAAGTTAAATGGACAAAACACAGCAGTTGTAATGACAGTGGGTCTGCTGCCCCGAATGTTACTTGCTCGACCTGTTGTTGCCATTTTAATGGACTTGCTTGTCATGAGTTGACTTAGCTCTTCAGAACAGGATTTATTGGATTTGATCTTGAGCTTTTGAGTTGTCAGTTTAGCATATATCATGTGTGGTGCTGAGGAGGCAGTGGGCCGTGCTGGGCTGCAGACTTTGCCCCTCTCTGCATTAATTGAGCTCGAGCGGTTCTGAGATGCTGCTGCTGCTCCTTTCCCCTCCCTCCTGCTCTTCCTCTGCCTCCCACATCCTTCTGTGCTCAGTGTGTTGTGGCACTGCATGAGAGACAGCCTAGATGGAGCACTGATCAGTCAAAGCTGAGTGGACACTTCTAGCCTCATGTGCAGTTTATGCTTCACAGGTATGAACAGTTTTGCTGGAGATAGCTTGAAGTTTTGGCTTCACTTTTAAAAGAAGACTTAACTTTTAATTTTTTGGCATGAGATTTACTCCTGATTTGGTAAGACCTTTTTGTAGTGCTGCCCTGAATGAAGAAGCTTTTGTAAAACATTGAGTAAGTGTAGCTCTTCACGTTGCTTCAAGACTCAGTGTTCACATATCAAGAACTTAAACCTAGTGAAGCAAACATGAAAGTGCACAAATGCTATGTGTAATAACCAAAAGAAACTGTATATATAAGCCACATTTATAAAGTCTAAGTAGCCTAAAATTCCTGTAACAGCTTCAAAGCATGGAGGTAGCATGTGTTTTTTATTGGTAAAGAGACTATAGTTCATATAAAGCACAACATTAATGCTTTGAGAAAATTAAAAATGCATAGTGGAGCAATAAACCAATGTTTTGTGGAAAGACAAATGATTTTTAGTGCGTGAATGCACCTGTTTTATTACCACTAGCAGGTACACTTAATATATTCTGCTTGAAATTAGTATGTGAAAAAAGAATGGTTCATTACCACAAATACTGGGTTTCTTGTTCCAGAGTTGCTTACTGTATGAAAGCTATCTCAAATTCAGAATTAAATAGAAAGGAAAACACTTGGAATTTGTCTGGATAGGCATGTGAATCCCAAGCTTTCTTTTTAGCTGTCTCCTAGGGAAGCTATTTTCTTTTTGTTTTCCCTATTTGTTTTTCCTGGAAAACACAACTCAATTGTATGAAAATAGGCCAGTCAAAAGAGTACTTGAACTGTCTCAGGGAGTGAAAGTATGGGTTGCCATGGCTCATGAGAATTTGATGATACCAAACATACTTGTTAACTCTTTATTGTCTGTGTCACATATCTGTATATAGCCATCAGCTTAAAAATGTGGTAAACATAGGAAAAAGTACTTTCCTGGGAGGGACGGTGTTGATTTTCTTAATTTGAACATTTTTTTTTTCTTTGCAGACATCTAAAAATATGGAACATTTAGGCTGTTCTACTTAGGAGTGCTAAAGTTCTCTGTTATTATGTTACCAGAAAAGCTAGTGGTCCACTTTTGTAGGTAGATTTGCAAGTGAATTTTAAGGCACAAGTGTGCAGAGTGCTATGTAATACTGCAAAAGCAAACTGGGTTTGGGAGAGCTGTCAAGGGAATTAAAAAGAGAGGGGGAGAAATGTGTTAACAGTAACAGAGAACAAGTGATGGATTTTTCCCATTTGAAATTCTTTACCAGATTTTCAAGCAATGTGTTTGTACAAAGCAATAATTACTTCAGAGGAAATGCACATGCCTTTTTTTTGCTCCAGATGGACAATTTTTCTAGTTTTCAGAGATTTAGTATTTTATTTTGGTCTGTAACAGTTAACAGTTCTAAACAAAACCCCAAATCTCTAGCGGTTTTCAGTGTTTGATTATAAGGAAATTAATGATCATGACTCACAAAAATTAATAGAGGTGGTATACATTTTTCTACATATATAACTTTTTAAAATGCTAATCTTGTATTTACTAACCACACAGAAACAGATTGTTTTCTTTAAAATCTTAGTATTTATTATATGGTATCTTGTAATAAGTTAATGTTTTAAATATCCTTAATAATTTGATAGCAATGTCATACAAAAAGTATGCTGCTTAATAAGGATGAAGGCTTTGCTTTAAGCTGATACAGCATGTACTAACACCTTTTTTTCAAATGATTATGTACTAATTAACCCAGTTTGAGTGCTGGCTATAAATCTTGTTAGTACACTCTTTAGTAAGCAAGTTTAGAATATAGCTGTCTGAGAATATTATAAATGCTCAAAAGAAATACTTTTCTAATATGTCAGTGTATAAAAAGAGAGAGAGAGAGAAAGTATCTTTAGGTTAAAAACCTTGAAAGAATTGTAAGAAAGATAATAACTTATATTGATTGTTTGGATTTTATAGGAATCATCAACTGCTTCTAAGGCCACTTTTCCTGAAAATGAGTCATCTCCTTCTTCACCAAAGCATCAAGCCACAGTCAGTATGCAAAGTGTTTAAATAGATAAGTAGATGTTGTAGAAACTGGGCTATTCATGATTAGAGAATTGAGGGTAAGGCTTCTTGTTACTGGGAAAAATAATGGGATAAAACTATTTGAAGGCTTTATATTTTAAAAGGAATGCATTACATCCAACTCTGCTTTCAGGAAAAACTGTGAATGTCTTTGGTTGAAATGCAGCTTAGTGATAGTAAATTAAGTTAGAAATTCACTGTGGAATAAAGTGTGCCAAATTATGTAGAGCTCAGTTTGCTTCCCCCAACAGTCTCATCTTCTCATGTAGTATCTTGAAAGGTAAAAACAGAAAAAAATTCCCCCTCTTCACAGAATCTCTCACTGTCAGTAGTCAGTAATAGTCTGTACTATTTGATCTCTCTAGTTTTGGCTTGTGTTTCAGTCTTCTTAAAGAGGCATAGGAGACAAGGCATAAATAAACAATGTCCTTTTGATTTAGTAGAGTAACTACTGTGAGAAAAACCTAAGCCTGCTAAATGGCTTTTTAAATTTCAGTTTGTATTTTAAATGTGATGATTCCTTTTTAAACAGTGGGAAATGGATAAAAAACTTTTTTTTAAAATTAATTTTAGAACTGTACTACAGTAGCATTGAAATAAGTAACTTGGTCAATTTTACCAGCCCTTTGGTAGGTACCTCAGGGCATTAAAGGCACAGCTTCCTGTTTTATTCTTACTCTGCATGCAGGGGAATAGTTCTCTGGCTTATTCATTATAATCCATTCTTATAACACTTCAAACAGTTTTTCACAATAAAATAAACATTGTTTATTTAGCAAGCATAGCTGATAGCCTTACACAAAAGCAGTTTTTGCTGCATGTGATCTAATTCTTTAAATATGGCTCAGATCTTGAATTTTTAAAATAGTATTTTGCAGAAGAGCTCATTCCTGATTTAAACAATAATTTTAAAAAACATGGATTTTTTTAACTGCCCCCTGGGATTTAAATATTCCAAAGAAAGCTGGTAAATTTTTGAGAATTTTGATCCTTACCTTGCTTTCCTCTTCTTTTTCCCGATTCTATTAATTTTCCCGTTAGTACCCCCTAGTGTTGCTGCTGAGTAGGGCAGTATGGTACTTTCTTTGAATAATTCTCTGGAGCATCCCCACTGGTTCCACAATGAGTAATTGATCAAAACCATGATTTATTTTAGAAAGCACAGGTTGCTCAGTCACTGTGAGAGTTGGTGACAGGTTGTTCTGCTTGTTAAAGCCAAAGGTTTGTTAGAAGGGTGCAGTGCATAGGACTGTTGGTCCATGGTCTGCATGGATCACACATGAAGTCATCAAATGGGATAATTCATTGGTTTGTTTTTTTGGAGGGTGGATGAGAGAAGGGACTCACTTCTTCTATTGAAAACACCAGTTTTGGAAAATAATGCATCTCTCACTGGCCTGGGAAAGCCTTCCAGCTCAGTGAAGACATTAGGTTGAGTAAGAGTGTCAGTTCCCATTGGACTGAAATAATTTCTGATCCACCAGCTAAACACCTTTGTCCTTGATAATGTGTCTTTTTTGTATTTTGTGTGCTGGGCTTGAAACATAGGTAAAATTCTTGAGGTTCATGAAAAAACAGATCTGTGTCTCTGGTAAGAGTGTTGTCCACAGTATTCCAGCAAAAAAAAATTCTTTCAAATTGTGTTCTGCAGTTACAGTCCACTTTTTGAGATTTAGAGGAAAATGCTGAAAAGGATTTATCTTCTATTTTTGTTTGATCTAGAAGTAAGGTCATTTTAAAAATGATATAACTAATTTGGATCCTTTCCCTAGTTGATTGTTTCAACTAATAGCTTCTTTCGTACATTAGGAACTGTTAGAAGCTGTTACTGAGAAGGAATTAATTAAAAAAAAATCAGCATTCTTTTAGTACCACTGACTGGTAAGAGAAGGCTGGGGTGACAGAAAAAAATGATAGAATTTGATACCTCATCGTGAGATAATGGTATAAATGAATCTTTTTATCCTAGAATGCTTTTTCGAACATTCCTTTATTTTATTATTTTTACACTGAAAGTAGAAATATTCTCTCCAGATATTTCAAGCTTGCAAAACACTCTCCTTGTTCAGCAGTGTTCTTTTTCCACCAATCACTGACTGGTCTTCAAATTTTTTTGTAGGCATAGTAATATAGATGGTTTTCATCAACAAGACATCATTTAAATAATTTAAAATTCTACTATTTTCCTTGGGGATAGGATAAAAAAAGGACATCAAAGAAATGCTTCACTCTTCTGTGTTTAATATGAATATGTTAATATTTTTATGCACTTCAACCATGTTTTATTTAAAATAAGAAATTATGTTAAAATTACTTGGAAGACTTTTCAGGGAATTTAGGCTGGTTTTTTGTCAGCCACCTCCTTTTTTAGTAAAGGACTAATGTGCTATTACACAAATCATTATAAATTTACATTCATAATTTTCACAGTCTGCTATCACAAATTACTTAGTTTGGCTTGTCCAAAGAACAAGACCAGTCCAAGAGGAGTCCAAAGACCGTCATTGGTCTTGATGAAGGAAAGCTTTTTACCCTCTGAATGGTAATAAGTACTTTCCCAGAGGAATTTTGATTTTGCTGATCTCTGAATATTTAAATATTCTTAAAGACAGTTTCTTGAAGTTGTAACATGAGCAAAAATGGTTCATTGCCAGAAATGGGTTATTTGGGGGCATTGAATTCTGTGATGTGATGTTAATAGAAGCAGATTTTCTTTTATATTTCTTATGTCCTACTTTTATCTTACAGGGTCAAGAAAAGTATGGGTTATTAAATGTGACAAAAATTACAGAAAATGGAAAGAAAGTTCGGTAAGTCTTGGACTTCTAAAAATGCATGTGCTTAGGGTCTATGTAGGGTCTTTTGTATTGGGGCAGCATGCTGGGGTTTGCAACTTCTTACTTTTTGTCTGAATTTGCCTTGGAGATTTTCCTGTGTGATGCAGTGTCAGCCTTATCCTGTGTGTTTCTCCCAGTGAGTTAAAGGTGATGGACTGCAGAGGGCCAGAGGTTCATGTGGCAGGGCTTCACACGGGGCAGCAATTTCATGAAGGTGCATTGATGAGAGACAGCTTTTTAAAATGGGATTGATTAATTGACTGATTGATTGAAGAGCAAATCTGTGTAGGTTATAGCCTGTCTTCTTCCTTGGATAAAATCAGTGTAAGAGGAGCTTTCAGATTTTCACTTGATGTCCCTTAACTTCATGGACTGTACATGCCATGTGCTCCCTAATTCTTCCTTCACTGTGCTTGAGAAGGATTTGAAGCAGTGTATTGTCCAATGCCAGTCTCCCTGTAGGTGAGGAGTGACCTGATTTCTAACTTCTTGCTCTGCCTCCCAGGCAGGCATTTGCACTATAAATCATGATGTGTAATCAAGGTACATTTCTGGTGTTTTGCAAAGAGACGGTGGCAAATGCTGCAGAAGTGACTCAGATTTGAGTTTGCTTCTTGCCTTTTTTTCTTGTTTGTTTTAAATTAACGTTTTAAATTAATGTTTTAAAATCTAATAGTGTGTTACATCTAGTTCAGTGTTTCCCAGACTTTTGATACACGAAACATGCTTGTCCTGAGGATTAAATAGCTAACAGCCAGCTGATATTCTAGAAACACCCTGACCTGGTACAGTGCATCTTCCAGTTCGGTGCCTCCGAGCTGCTTCTGGGAGTTTGGTAGGCCTGGGTGGACAGTGGCTTGTGTAAGCTGCTGTGGTACAATGTTCTGTCATCATTTATGTTGCATCTGTTGGAATCATTGATCTGGATTACTGCACTGCTGAACAGAAAGATGCAACATGGCTGTCCTGTCACTTTGAGGGCTGTTAAGTAGTAATTCGTGCTGGGCAATGGGAATAGATATTCAGGGCTTGTCAAGATTTTGGTTTTTTTCCACAACCTCAGGAGGGCAGGTCCGCTGACATAAAATCAAGTAGTCAGACAACTGAAACAACTCATTCTTTTTTTAATTTTTTAGATGTGTGGCAAATATTTTGTTGCCAATGTAAATGAGCTTATTACATAAACATGGGACAGTTGCATCTCAGATCAATGAATTTTAGAATTATGCAGTACTTTGGCATGATCTGTTAAGTACACAGTAGGCTGAGCGTTCCAGATTAGCTCCTTTGAAATTATAATTGCATGGTGTTTCTCTTGGTGAACTGCTTCTACTACTAATTAGCTTTGTTTGATTTAGACTTTGATGGTCAGGCTGGGATTGTTAACATATGTTCCCTTCTATAAATATGATAGCAATTAAGACTTACTGATGCCACTAATGACTGTATGTGCTTAAGTATATTAACATACAGGTCAACTGAGCAACAATGATCGATGGTTTAAATATCTACTCTCAGAGTCAATTTACTTTATGTTTGTTTACAATTATTTACAGGAAGAATTGGATGTCATCATGGGCAGTGTTACAAGGGTCATCACTGCTATTCACTAAAACCCAAGGAAGTGGAACTGGCTGGGTAAGCCCAGGAACAACCCCCACCCTCATTGAAGTGTTAGTCATGTAAAGCACAATAAGTTAAAGCCCTCTTATTTGCAGGGTCTAAATACCAATATATATACCTAATTTAGAAAAAATAAGTGTATGTAAGTTGGCAAGAAAATAATGTAATGATTATGATGTAGCATAAGAAGAAAACTAGTAGTATGTATGTATATTTGACAAATAATAAACTGATGACATTCAGGTGCCCTGTAGGCTTGAAGTTTTTTCTCCAGGCCAAATATTTTTGTGTTCCTTACTAATGTGTTTGTCTAAACAGTTTGTTTGTTTTACCATTCTTGGATGGTTTTTCATAAACCCCAGGTAATTTTGAATGTGATACATATAATAAAGAAAATAGTCTGACACTTGGCTTCTTGTGTTGGACTATTTAAGCAATGCAGTGTTGTTGTCTTATGGTTTAGTCTTCGTCTTGCTGGATTCCATATTTTAAAATCTTCATAGTGCATGACAAGTACTTGTATCTATTTTGTTGTGTGATGAAGACCAAAAGAGAAACATCACACTGAAGATGATGATTATTCAATTTTTTTATCACCTCTAGTGTAATAGCACTTAATTAAATTTGCTATATTTATCCAGCTGCATTCCTGCATTAATAGGTATAGAAATGGCTCTTTATATATGGGTTACTTAGCCTCTTTTGGAGGTCTGCCATTAAACCTTGTAGATCTCCTGTAATAACTAAAGATAGGCCAGATTCAGTTCTTCATTTCTGTGTATTATCACAAGAATTCCAGCAAATTGCCTCCTACAGATATGTGCTACCTTGCTGTGCTTTGCTGATCTTTCTGCTTGGCTCACTTTCTCCTGCTGCACTTCATTATGGGCAGTGAGTTGGAATTGACAATTCTTTTCTATAGCATCGAGTTTTTTTCAGACCTATAATGATATTTTGTCTCCCCTTCTGTAGAAGGGGAAGGGGTAGTTGGAAAAAAAAAAAGGGTGTGGGTAGATAAATAAAATTTGGAGTAGAAGAGAATGGAAAGGGTGAAGTTGGGCAAGGTGGTCAAGCAGAGGGAATAGAAAAGAAAGAGAAATAATAAAGATGAAAGGCATGAGAGAAATTAAATTACACTTCATGGCAGGAAGTGAATTTTGGTGGCTTGTATGATTTACTTTTATAGCTAAGGATCCAAAAAGTGTTTTAGTTTTACAGGTATAAATATGTATGTTTTGGAAACTTTTGCCTGGGTAACAAGTCAAGTTCCAAAATCTCAATTACAGCTACTAATACTCCTAATTCAAATGTAGCTGTAGATCAAAAGAATTTTTTCTTTCAGCTATGTTGGTATCATTAAAACACACAGTACTAAACTGTTCATGAATGTATGATACGGTTATAAATGATGTGTGCCCAAATGAATTATCCATAAAAGATAAATAGTAAGCAGAATTGCATGATGTAAGTTGTGGCACTAATGTAAGTTGTGTTACATCATCCAAATACTGTCATTTAAAAATAAATAAAAATTTAGTAAGTAAATTTAGAAATAAAAATGCATAAATTCTTTTAATAATTTAAGTGGAGCAAGACTAGTAATAATAGTAATAGTAATAATAATAAGAATAGTAATAATATTTCTGAGGCACTGTCAAGCACTATAGTGGGGCCAGCAAAATAAATATCAACAGTAGAAACAGAATAAAGTGAAGCTGGAAATATTTAGCAAGAATCTCTTTCAAGGTCTTAGTGTTTTATACCTGCATAATCACAGCTGGCTTTGTAAGTATGTAATTAAGTATTCAGCACACACTCTTTTTGCTCTCTGTAGGAAATTTGGGGGTATTCAAAATTCCACCTCACCTTTCAAACTTTGTTCTGTGCCCATATTTTAAGAAGGTGAAATCAAGTCCAACAATTTGGCAGATGATAAGAATTCCATTTCTTCTTCATCTTACAAAAAGTGTATTTGCATTCATCTAGTGATTGATATAACCATATCTTCTTTTTTTGTGCATTGTTTTGTGACTTCATCACTTTTCTTCCTTTTTCTCATCAAGTCATTTTGCCAAGGGGGCTCAATTCCTGAGCTCTTGCTCTCGCTGCTTTCTTCTTGGAAAAATGCTCTCAGTCGTCGACCTGCTGTCACCTATGTAAACTCTGCCCAAGTTTCAGCTATCACTGTATGTGTTCCTGTTGCATGCCTCTTGTCACTGTAAGGCTGTTTGCCACTAATCCTGAAAGCAAACTTGAATTTTTCCAAGATTTAGTTTTGACACTTCATGTAACATGTCACACATCTTGTGTGCTGTTTTTGAAAGTCATCCAACGTGCAAATTAACACAAGTTTATTGCAATAATTCTGTAATTTTTCCACTGGAACGAAGTAGAAAGTGTATCTGGTTCATTGGTGCCAGAATTATAATCCTAAATTTGCCTACTATTTGAACCACTAGTATCTTAACTAATATGCAGCATGATATGGTGAGTTTTTAAACAGATATTTAATGTCTGATTCTTTCTAACACAACTAATCTAGAATCTTTGTATGGTGCCTATGATACCTTTGATACAATGGTGTACATGTTGTTTGGTGATTCTAGCTGCAATTGGAATATCCTAAAATGTAAATGCTATGCATGAAGAGCTGCAAGGAAAAGAGCACAAGGGTGTTCTAGCTATATTGCACATACAAAAAGCTCACATAAATTTGTAGGATTTGTTATGTGTAATTTAAGCATCTGTAGTTATGTTTTGAAGATGCCAAGCACAGAAGAGCTGCCTTGCAGAAACTCATAAACTGTTGGTAGCTAATATGGCAGCTTTTTGCTCAGGGTGAGTGAAGGGGAATTTATATATTAATGCTAGTAATGTTAAAAGAAACAAATAGCCTTGACTGGGTTGAGTCATTGTTTTTTTTTACTATCACTTTCTCAGCATTCTATCAGGATCAAACCAAAGCTTTCTTGAAAAAAATCGTGGGATGAAGATGCTAAAAGCAATATTTCAATAATTTGGCTTTTTGGGGGTTTTAGAATGTTGGTGATATTTAAAATTATTTTAGTGTTGGCTTGTATTTTTCCTTAGGAGTGGAGAGACAGCTGTATATTTTGAGTGTATTTAAGATCCCTGAGACTTTTAGAATGACTGTTTTGATGATCAGTACCTTTTTTTTTCTGTAAGGGTAATAACTGTAGGTTTATTCAATTAACCTTGTGTTAAAAATGACACAACTGTCTTTCTCTTGTTTGTTAAATTAATTGCTGTGCATGTGGAAGCCTGGAACAGATAATTTCTGAACAGTTTGGTAACCTTTACAAGGCTAATTTTGAATAGGAGATCTAGATTTTTTGGTATGTTTTTGTATGTTTTTCCACTCAACTTTTGGTGTGAATGAGATGTATTAGCTACTGCCAAATTCTAGTGATGGGACTTCATAAAACACAGCAAATGGTAACTGCTTAGAAGGATTCATCTGTCAGGTTTCTGTAATAGGCACATGTCCTCAGTGACAAGTACAGGGTGGTAAACCAAGCCTGTAAACTTCTCAAACATCAAGGAGATAAATGTTCTTCAAGATTCATCTGAGCAAACTCTTGTTTATGTGTTTTTAGCTGGGGATATTATATGTGCATTACTACAGTGTAGCAGTATTGCACTGCTGATTATACAGGAGCTCAGATGCTCACTGTGAAAACTTTTTGGAATGCAAATGCTCCTATCAGAGTCTGATTTAAAAAAGATCCATCATTTTGATGTTATCATAAAGCATATCTCTATATTTCTCTTTTTTTTTTCTTTCTTTTTTGTTAAAGCTGTAAGTTCTGAAGCTCCTTCACCAGCCACAAAGGAGCATCTGTCTCCACAACTTTCTTTCCACATCCATGGATGAGCAGGACTTGGAATTAAAACATCCTGCCCAACTGTAATTAGAAACAGAATTACAAGAATGCCAGGTGTCATTTGTACATCCAGAGTCTTCCTGTAAATAACTTCTGGTTCTGTTTCCAAAGAATGCTGGAATGTGTCACAGTACAGATTGTGTGGTTTGCCCCTGTGCAGGCTTCCAGGACCTGGAGGAAATCCTGAAGAGATTGTAAAGGCCTTCTGTTTATTGACATCAGTACACATCTTCAAGGCTGTCCTTAAGTTGCCAGCATCTACTCCGTCTAAAGCAAAGCAAACACCCTGTTGTTTCCAAAAACTAGAAGTTACCTCTGCCATACAACCAGCACAAGCACATCCCGTGACTGTTTTTTTCTAAAAAAGCTGTCAGATATGACAGTTTCATATGTAGGACACCTGGCAGCACCATGGATAGACCTCTCCCTCTTCCTGTCTCACACTGCTGCCCTTTCCAAACTACACAGAGAGCTCAGAAGAGAAATCTAGTAAGAGTAAGGTGTCTGCTCAGTAAGAGCTGAATTTATCCTGACTGATGCTGACTAGGTAGCACACTCTGTTTTGAGAAAGCAGACTTAATGTCAGTGTGGCAGCAGATGCAAAAGGAAAGGCTTTCTTTTTTCTTCTGTCAGCAGAAGCTGCTGGCTTCAGGAAAGTTCAGTTGCCTTATCTAACCTTTGTGTGCAGGGGTCTGAACTTGCTCCTTTAAGGAAGCTTTAAGGAAGGAAATGGCTGCTGGCATCCCATTTTCACAGACCCAGGAGCAGAAAACAACCTTGACAGGAAAGCTTGTAGGAGAGCCTACATGGTTAACTTAAAATGTCCATGAATAAAAAAGTTAAGATGTGATGAGTATATAATGTGTTGGTACAGCAGAAGACCTTTGCAGGAAGCCTGGATTATTTGCCTGGTTTGCCCACCCTTGGGTCTCACACAGCAGCTTGGCCACCATTTGAGTGAAGTGGGGGAAGACTTCATTTTTTCCCTTTCTTTTAGCTTTAGTTTTTGCTTTTTTCTGTGCTTCTCTGAAATACTGAAGGGAGTCAGGCTGAAAAGATGGATTGAATGTAGAGGTGTAGGAGGTAATGCTGTGATCTGTCAGGTATGGAGTTCAGCAAGCTAATGTATTGGAGGGCTTTTCTTTTGGTAAAAACAGCACTGTTACAATTTTTCTTCTTGTGTGTCGATGTCACCTGTAGCAGGTTCTCTCCTGTTTCTTAGCATCATCTGGGCCATGGTGTTAACTAATCACCCCACTGCCTCCATTCCTGTAGAGGACTTTGGCACTGGTTTCCTGCACTCTTCAGTGCCAAACTCTATAAATTGATTTAATTTTTTTTCCAACACGCAGCAAGATTGATCTAGAGTGCCAGGACGTGCGTGTCTGGGACACTTTGGATGTGTGTGCAGCAGTTATGTGACTTTCTCCTAAACAGGCAGCTGCTGCAAGAGCCAGGATGGCCCAGAGGTTGTTCCTGTGGACTCTGCTGCTGAGCTGGGCCTCTCTCAAAAGCTCTACTATAGTTAATAAGAAATATTTTTGGGTGAGGTATCTGAGAATGACGTTAGAAGGGGGAAGGTTTTTTTTTTGTCGTTGTTGTTTTTTTAATTGAGTACTAATTGGCATTGGGTAAATTAGAAATACTGCCCTATTCTGATATTTCATGGGTTAAAATAAAGAAGTTAAGATGCTACTTTCCATTCAACACTTCATTGCCCTTAGGACTCTAGGCAGGGAGATTTTCCAGTGGTAAACAGCCTTTCTAAAACACAATTAGCATTAATTAACATCCATGCTGGGAGTTTAATCAGAAGCAGCAGATTGGTCTTGTTTTCTGAACCATTTTTCTCCCCTTGGATATGGCTGTTCTTGTACAAGCTGGAAACTTGTGTTTGCAGCAAGGAGCTTGTCCTGGGGCTCACATCCCCCAGAGCTGTCACAGGAACAGCATTCACACATCAAAGACTTCTGAAAGGAATAAGAAAAGAGCCTTTCTGAGGGAGCAGATGCTGCAAGCTTTCCCTGGAACTACAGCATGAAATTTCTGTGCTATAACTGAGTGACTTACAGCTTTCCCTGTTCCATTTTACTCATGTCACTCACAATTAGGGCTTTTCGTTTGTATGGGCCACAGAACTGGTTTCCTTGAGGAATTGCATTTCAAAGCTATGTGGTGTTTGTTGAAATCCTAGTAAAAATACTTTATTTTTAAAAATTCTGATACTTAGTGTACATGTGAAAGCAGGAGGTAAAAATTGCTTCCTGATGTTTTCTTCCAAATTGTTTGACGGGTTACTTGTGGGTTAAATATTTAGGGGATTTTTTTTTTAATTCATTGTGTTGTTTACTTGCTGTTTATGTAGTAGATAGAGAGTGAGTTCTGTTTACTTGGTAGGATATGCTCCAGTATCGCAATAGAAGCACCACAGAAAAACAGAAAAGCATTGGGGGTGGGGTAGATGTTTTAAAAAAATAATAAATACATACAAATATATAGATAAACATACAAACTGAAAGTGCTCTTTCAGTGTGGAGGGATGTGATTCCTGTCTAGCAGCCCCACTGTTTCTGGTTTGATTTTTGGTTTTATATAGAACCACTGATGATGTGACAGAATGTTTGGGGGTATTTGTCCAGTTACTTATTAGCTGTTTTTTTTTAAAGCTTGTGACAGTCTTGACTCAAATCAAGCTACAGTCAAATGCTGTATGGAATTCTATTGTTTGTGATAGGAAAAAAGTTCTGCTGGAGTGTGATTGGCAATTAAAGTTTCGGAATTTTGAGGGCTTTAGGCTGAGCAGCTTGTAATACACGTGCTTGAAAGTTGTTCTGTGTAAGGTTTTTTGTTTTCCTGGTGTCAAGTCAGTTGATTTGTGGCAAAGTACTGTATTTGGCTTAAGTTGTATAGACTGTAAATAATACATGTTATATTGAAAAGATTGCAAGACTGTAAGGAATTTCTTTGAGTTTGTCATCATTGTTCCTATTTTTTTCCAGAAGTTTGGTGTCAATCAGTCTAAGCCAGAATTTACAGTGGATCTCAAAGGGGCATTGATTGACTGGGCTTCCAAGGACAAATCCAGCAAAAAGAACGTTATTGAGGTGAATGACTTTATTTAAATGCAGAATTATATGCACTTCAATTACTGATGTAAGAAATTTTCTCTAAGCTTAAAATCAAAAACTCAAAAAACGGAATTTTATCCTTTTCTACTTGTTTAAATGCAGATGGTATCTTAGTACCTGCAAGAAATGTCCATTTTTAATACATCTGTATGGGATATGCTTTTCAATTTTAAGCAGACTGTTATTTACTGTTTTCACTGGTAAATGTTCTTGAGTGTCTGCGTATTATCTAACAGTTTTGCCAGTGAGAAGTTTAATTTGATTTAGGTAATTTCACTTTTGAACTGTAGTGTGTTTATTAATTCTGATAATATCTGGTTTTATTTCTTTAAAGCTAAAAACCCGCCAAGGATCTGAGCTCTTAATTCAATCAGATAATGACAGCTTTATTAGTGAATGGTATAAAGTTCTTAACTACACCATCAATAATCAGGTATGTATTTAAATTGCAAGGGTTCTATTTTCATGGTAATATTATTTAGTAAACTAATTGATATAACAACTTCTAATGCTTACTGTGAATCTTCCTTTATGGATTTTCTTGAGAGCAGGCAGGAGTTTGAGGGTATGGCAGTTCCAGGTGGTGGTGAGTGAAATACAATTAATAGTGGCAAAGGAAGAAAGATGGTCCACTGGATTAAGATCCAGGAGATCTGGGCTAACCTCCAGCTCAGTGACCTGAAAGGTCCTGATAGAGAGGGAATGAAGGGGGGAGGATGGCCAAGGGAGGTCTTCATGAGATAATTTCTTAGCATTTGATACTGCTCAATACTTACAACAGCTGCACTGAAGAGCAAATTTAAAGCCCTGGCAAAATACTGTATTATCTCTTCTTGTCCGACAGCATAATGCCAAGTATTTAATTATCAGAAAAGTGCTCAAGCATTTGCTGTTGATATTGCCAAACAAGATTAACCATTTCTTAATCCAAAAGTTGGAGGAGATCTTGGAGAAAATACTGCTCTCATTCCAAGTTTACTTCTTGTATATTCTTACTTTTTAATAGTTCCAGCCTTGGCTGCTGCCCATAAACTCAATTTTTGTTGCTTTCAGTGCCAGTCAGTGGCTGTCATTTCTCTTAGCTCTGGTAGTGTTTTTCACATTTGGATGTTTTCCACTGAAACACAGCAGACTAATAGGAATGATTCAGTTTCTTTCTGAGTGCTCATGGTTTAGGTTCCTAATCTTCTGCTCTCTCCTGGTGTGGAAATGTCATGACCCTTAATAGCCAGGCAAGGCAATGTCACCCAGTCACTCAGTGACACCTTTGTTCTGTCTGCCCTGTGTAACAAAACTGAGGCCACTTCTTCCCCTGCTTAAAAATGAACGAAGATGGAAAGGCTGAGATGTTAGCCAGGTGTTACATGCTAGGTCGAGAAAGTGAACAGTGGAATAAGGAGAGTTTATCAGCACTCTGGAGGAAATGGTAATGTATTATTACTGCTGGGAGCTGGTAGCCAAGAGACAAGATTACAAGGCATAAGTCAAGAAAGTGCTTTAGACTATCTGATAATTTGAAGGACTGAAGCTGTGTGTACAAAAATCCATCAGACCCAAAGCCAACTTTTAATTTTGGAAAGTTTAGGGTAAGAGTAGCTGTGAATCTCTTTCCCACTAGTTCTAGTAACTGAGGCACTAGTTCTAGTGTGACAAGATCTTCCTCAAAACGAGGGGCAAATCAGATTCTGTTCTCTTTGTGCCCTCAGGCTGGTGTTGTGGCAATATCCTGTACAAGAGGAACAGCTATCTGCAAAGGATGTGGCTGCTCTTCTAGAAATACAGAAATTTCCAAGTTATTACATTAGACTTGTTGCATAATACAAACTAGATCCCAGGTGATTTTTTTCCAGAGTAGTTAATAGTTTTAAAATGTGCCAATCCTAAAAAGCCTTGAGGCCTCTTGAAAACTGGCAGAGGATCCTTAGTGGGGACATTAATTGGGCAGTTGAATATATTGATCTTTGGTGTGTAAAAAGGCTATCCAAAGCCTTGGAAAAGGAACAGGAATTAGGGTGTTTCAAACTAACATCTGCCCTTCAGGTTAAAGTGCAACTTAGTCAATGAAGTCATGGTGCTGCTCTGGAGTGCACAACCTTGCCTCAGTTTTATGATGTCCTTCCTTGTAACAGGAGGCACTCTGTTGTCAGATTTTGACAACTGTGTAGCAGTCCAGTTCACTTCAGTAGAAGTGAAGTAAGAAATACATGGTTTTGGGAAGGAATATGTTGTACTGAAACCAGAGGAAGTTTCTTTTCCCTTTTCCTAGTATGTCTGCAATCGTGCATGCAGCATGGGTATGAGGCTGCAGGTGGACAGATCAGCAGACTCTGGTGTCTGCCTCCACACTTCAACATGATCTATATTTTCAGTGTTTAATGAGAATATGCTGAGATAGCAGAAGCACAGGGCAAGAATTTTAGGTGCTGGTACATTTACTTTTGCAGAGTGAATTCAATGTATGTTTGACAGTAGTGAGATTTTCCAATTGGTAGTTCTGTTTTCTATTAAGACAATTTAAATTGCAGAGATAACAAATAGGGTAAAGTCTCTAGAAATGTTTTATTTACTCTATCAGTCAGGCATTTTTGTGGCCGACCATTAAATAGCTGATGTTGGTCTATTGGATTTGGAAAATAAGCCCAACCAAAAATAATTTCTATTGTTTACTGCTTGATATAATGAAGTGTTATCATGAAAGACTGGTTGTACTTTGTTCAGTGTCCAGAAAACTTTCTTTATAGAGTCTCATGATGAAACGGTGTTTCTCAAAGTTATTCACTCTGCCAGGGAGAATGGTGGTGTCTCTGAAGATATTTTACATCTAGGGTTCAGGAAAGAACCAACTGAATGGCATTATAGGGGGAAAATTGTGTATTGTAGAACTGGATATAGGAAATGTGGGTGTTAATGCTGTGCTCTGTGAATTGGCAAACTGATCACTGCATATCTTCTTAAATCCAACAGGTAATAGAGTCTGATGAAGCATTAGATGATGAGGTACCAGATTCCCCTGGAGTGGAGAAACAAGACAAAGAGAAAGAGAATAAAGACTCTAAGAAACTTCGTTGTGAGTTGAAAATTTTCCATTAATCGATTTCAGTGATGCCAGTTTTCATTTTCTGCATCTTCAGTGCTACATGTAAATAGGGAAGAATTCAAAAGGACAGCTAAAAATGAAACTACTGAAGTTTGGAAGCAGGCTTTATATAGTTCATTCTAAATCATGGTGCCACTTGGTAAATTTTCTTCCATGTTTTATTAATCATACTTTAAAAAAAGAAGAAGAGAAAAAGTGTGAACTGGCTTTAGCTTCTGCTGAATGACACATTAAAAACGGGAAAATAAACAGTGTTGAAATGAATTATTTTCAAGGTGTTGTCAAATGCACAGAAATAATATCTGACTTTTTTGGGTAGTTTTGAATAAGAGTTCTGTTGTTGTTTTACTGATTGGAATTGTTTTACTTGTTTTTTATCTGTGTCACATCAGTAAATATTTGCATTATTAACTTGAACTGCAGTTTCACTAAGTTGCTAATGATGTGTTGGCTCATTTAGGGAAACTAACATTTTTAATTACACCTTCAGAATTTTGGAGCTAAGTGTCTTTCAGATGCAGAAATTAACTTCCTGTGCACAGAAATACATCAATCAGACAGACCATTTTCTGTATTTCCCTTCCAGGCCTTATATGTTATTTTCAAGAAAGTATTTATTTCTTTCAAAATAGTTAACCTAATGAGAGGCAGGACTGGTTTTGAAGCAGCTGTATTTTGAAATTTCCACATCAATTCCATCTGTAAGCTACCATTTAATTGGTTTTGGCAAATTGTTAGTGACAGAGTTGTCTCTTGGTGGTTTGAAAAATGGATGCTATTTACAAAGAGTTTCAAAAAGTTCAGGTAAAAAATACAGGTGCACTGCAAATTTGAATAGTTTTTTTGTGTGTTTTGGAGTGTAATTATTTTTCTTTTACTGTTGGTTCCTTGGCTGATAAATGCAGTGTTGATTTTGTGCATAGTAATGCTGAATGTGTTTCTCTTTTCAGCAGTGAAAGCACCCAGCAATATAGATTCCACAGATCAGAAAAAGACCAAAACGAAGCTCAAGAAGTTTCTTACACGGCGCCCTACATTACAAGCTGTCCGTGAAAAAGGCTACATTAAGGGTAAATGAACCTTTTTAACCAAGGAAATAATTTGAAAAGCTGAATTTAGTAGTTCATGTGTAAAATGGGGTTAAAATGGTCTAGTGTCAGAGTAAAATACATGTGTATAGTTGGTTTAACAAAAGTCTTGGATGTATAGTGGAACTGGTGATCGATTGCTGTACTTGTGAGTGCTGCTGCTGGCCATTAAACTGCCCGGAGGATGTCCTCTCCTTCAGCTCATTGCTGGCCACACTGCAGTGAAAACTGAGGGCCCAGGAGCCCGTTTGGACTTGGACTCTGTAGCTAAGAAGCACTGCATTCCACCCTCCTGAGCTGGGAACTCCAGATAGCTGATCCTCATTTGTGCAAGCAAGGGAAAGAAAAGCCCTTTGGGTACAAAGCTGAGTGCATGTGCTCACCTGTTTCACAAGGGTGTTTTAGTCCATGTGGAACCAGACAATCATGTGCCATCTCGTAAGAAATGAATGATTTAGGAAAACCAAGATGAGGTTACAGGAATCTTAACGTAAACATCTCTTTTCCATAAACTTTTTTGAATGTATACATTGTTTTAATTGTTTCGCAAAGAGTCTAACAGATACTCGTGGATCGAAGTTAAATACGAACTGATTTCCTTTTGCCACACTTGTAGAAACTTTGAGAGAACAGTATTTGCACAGGTTTAAGTTCATGTGTTTGTGTAAATTATTGACTTGGTACTCATTGTAAAACGTCATTTATTTATTTATTTGTATGCTTTAGCAGGACTTGTAGGTGGTGCTCTACTAGGGTCAAAATAGCATATGGGTAGGCAAACACCAGACCAAATCCTACTGTGATTTGCCTCACTACATACTTTTAACAGGTGTGCTTCTGTTGCATGTAGCATTTGATATATTTGTGTATCTGCAAATATAATTTAACTGTAAATGATGAAAATTTTGTTTGGGATAAGAAGGCATTATTCCCAGACTTTGACGTTTTGCTCTGCTTTACAGCTTAGTATTCATGTCATGGCTCAGTGACATAACTTCTGACATTGGCAACAGTGAACACTAAGCCAAGTTTAATTTGTACCTGTGCGTGCTAATGATTGGATTTTTAATAAAGACATTAAGGAATGAAGAGTTTGGTTTTTATTTAAATGCATGGTGTAAATTTTCAAAGTTGGATCTGCACTGTACAGTTTTACATTTATTGTATGAATGAAGAATACAAAAGTCTTCATTTAAAAGCCTGGTGTACTTTTGTGGCTGCTACAGAACAAGCTCAGTAAATGGAGAGCTTGGCAAACCCAGTATGAGCAGAAAAAATCCACTTGAAACAGCATGCACTAAGTGGAGAAGTAACTGTACTGAAGTTTTGTTACATGTAAAAACAAAAGTACATAGGTTACTTCTAAGACGAGAAGAAAAAATACTACTCCTGTATATGTTGAAATTATTAAAGTCAAAGGCAATTGTAGCAAATTATTTTGTTACATGCTACTATTTTCTTCTGCTGCCTAATCTGCATTGCTTTACCTGCCACAGCTGCATGCTAGCCTGGCTTTCTGCTGCGTGGGCTTTTTCAATCCTTTGCTACTGATTCTGCTTATAAAGCTTGCTGCGTGAGTAGCTACCACAGGACTGAGGTGGTGTGGACCACTGGCCTTATTGTATCCAGCTAATAATGCCATTAAATACCCATTTTCCTACTGTGTAATTGGTTTGGTGTGCTGTTGGGATTTCCTACAGAAGTATCAAAATGCAAGAGTTGTTAATCTACTGAAATTACTAAACATGAAAAATGGGCTGGATGCTGTGCATGATGCAAATGCAAGAGCAGTCTCTTATGCAGAAGCTCTGAAGTAAGATACACTAGATTCTGGGAAGATGGACACTTATGTACCTAAGTTGACAGATTAAACAAACAAACGCCTTCCCTTTAAGAGTGTGATCTTTGCTTCTGTATCTAAAGACCCTATGTCACCCTCATGCATCTGAACAGAAGGGGCCATCTATAATTTGGGCATCTTTGGTGAAAGCTGTAGAAATGGATCTGTCAAAGATTTTGATGATAACATAATCTGAGCAAGAGGAATTAACATGTTGCTCAAATTCACTGAGACATTAGAAGATTCTCATCTCTGTTCAAGCTGATTTTCACTTTTGCTCCACTTTATGATAGAAAATACACTCCCTATGGATTGTGTAGTTTTGAAAATAAGACTCAAATTTACCTTTGCCCATAAATATCTGTATTTGGATTCTGACCTTGCAGCCAGGTTGCTTATGCATGGTCATAATTGCATCCTTTCAGAACTCTGATACAAAGACCTGTCATTTACAAATTTGTGTAAAAATGTTAGCAGACTCTTTGTTAGAGTAAATTAATATGTAATGCTGTGTTAAACAGTAGGTGCAGTGAAAGATGACATTTTGCAGGGTTTTTTCCCAAGCAATGCCAAAAGCTTTCACTTTGGTAAAAGTTCGTTATCAGTGTTCAAATTTTTAACAAAGGTTACAATAAATGTCTGGTGAACTCAGAACAGGAATGGAGTGTAACAGAGGACACATTTGAATTCGTTAAATTTCTTATTATGGTGTTGACAATATGGCTCTTAAAAGTATCACCTGATGGATTAAAATTATTTCAGTAGCAAAACTTCCTTTCTTGGAGGCTCACGTTTGTGTAACTGCTGACACTCTTTCTTACTGGGAGCTTTTTCTTGCTGGGAGCTGCTGAGAACTCCTTTCAAAACTTTCCTATTTCCGCTCCAATACTGCGACAATTGTATCCAGTAGACTTTGCCCTTTGTAGAGGTTTGTTTTAACCTGAACTAGTTCTGTCACTTGAGTCCTGTTCCACTGTAAATCAGTCTCTTTACTTGATTCCAGATCAAGTTTTTGGTTCAAATCTCACCAGCTTGTGTCAAAGAGAAAACAGCACGGTGCCAAAGTTCGTGAAGCTGTGCATTGAGCATGTTGAGGAACATGGTATGGTTGACATTTTTTGTTTACAAATCTCTTGCTCACAAATCTTAATGTTAAACATTTTAATCTTAAAATGCTGTTGGTTTATTTGGGAAAAATAATCTGAAATTTGTATCTGTAGTTAGCACTGGGTTTTCAAAAGTGAGGATATAGGTGGGATCCAGAATGGGGAGAGGGGAGGATATCTTATATCTGAGAAACTGATGTGGCTCAGTATCTTTCAAGCTGAGGAGAAGGCAGGACAGCCTCCTGGCAGCAAGGCTCTAAGGAAAGAGGGATTACAAGAAGTAGTAGAAAAGCTCAGCTCATCAAGTTTTTTTTCAGATTAAAAGTGACAGACTATCAAAATGCAACCATTCATTTTTAGAAGGTTCAAGCATGCTAACAATCACTTCTATTAAAACCTCCTTGAAACAAACTTTTAGGAAAAATTGTGTTCCTGCTCTGTGTATGCACTGACTGCCAGAAGACCAGTCTGTTGGTTTGATGCCCTTCAGCCAGTTACACCAATTGCTAAATTTTATGCAATTCTGCTGATTATCAGTGTCCACATATTGACTCAGTTTTTGTTTGCTTTCATTGAAAATATGTATTTCCTACCTAATAACTTAGAACAGTTTGTTCGAAAGCTACGTGTGACCTTCTGGGTTGTCTGCTGTAAAGCACATCTTCGCATTTTTGTTAAAAATACGTTGGTTGTGACTCCTGACTTGGCTGTAGTCTCTGCTGGTTTTCTTGCCTGTTTCTTGCTGTTGTCTTTGCCCTATCTCTTGGAAAAGATGACTGAGGGGATTATGGCATCTCCATAATCATCATTCAGATATTTACCAGTCCGTTAATCTGAGAACGTTCTCTTGAGAATCAGGGTAAGTGTCACAGGGGAGTACATGTCCATTCTAAGGCATCTTCCATGGGAACTTCATTTAGGATTTGTTGCAGCCTGTAGTCCTCTTTCTCAATGCTACTGTCTTATGGCCTGGGAGGGGAAAAAAACTGCTTCCACTGCAGTCTGACAAGCTGCCACCTTGCTTGTGGCATCAGGCTTTATTCCATTTGTGATCTGAAGATTATGAGAAAGGGGTTATTTTGCTTTGTTCCTTTTTTTTCCTATTTCTTTTTTATTTTAAAGACAGGACTGCAGTGAAGATAGTGAAGTTTTCCTTTTTTAAATACCTGAGGTGAAGCTGACAGAAATGAACAGCTTTTTTTCCCTACCTCTCCAACCCTTCTTCCTTCTACCAATACACTTCAAATCAGTTCTTTCTGTAAAGGAATGACTAGTGGATTATGGGGAAAAGGGATATGTCAGATGGTGCTGGTAACTGTGCTGTGTTGCATCAGACAACTCCTTGAGGAGCTACAGGGACTTGCAGGTATTCTGGCAACACTCACCCTCTCAGTGGCACTGACTCACAATCTGCATTCAAGTGGCTTTTCAAATAAATTCTTTACCTCCTATTCACTGCTGAGTAACTGCAGGAGCAGTCACAGAGACACAGTTTTCTTATTTTCTGGTTGAGTGTGCAATCCTGTGAGGCAAGGGCTGCCCATTTTAGTTCTGTAGGCTGTTGGGTAGCTCTGAGTGTGCATGTACATCATTCCTTCTCCATGTAAACCTGATCGCTTCACCACTTTGAGATGCTCTCTGTGCATGACTTGACTGGATTTTTCTTAACCATACATCAAAAATTGAACACTGTACCCACAAAAAATACTTGATTATTGCATGTGGGACTCTCATGTATTCCCTGCCCACCCACCAAGAGCCTCTTAAACAAGACATTTAATCTCAGTGGGGAAACTTGGAGCTGTTGCCTCATTACTACTTGCATAGGAAGTTTTAGAGATTATTTTGAGCTTAATGCTGCCGAACTTGTGTCAGCAAATTAAACCTCCTCTGTCTGATATGCCCTGCCCATCAAACAAAGCTAGTTTAACTTTTTTCCTTTGTTACAAGGTGGGTTTCTTTTGGTTTGAATTTTGCTAAGTAGGCCTATGCATGTGTAAAGTATAAAAATGGTTTTATCCCTTTGTTTCAGGTTTAGATATCGACGGCTTATACAGAGTTAGTGGCAATCTTGCAGTGATACAGAAGCTGAGATTTGCAGTCAATCATGGTAAGCTTCCTCCAACTGTATTACAGTGGCATATATTTTCAGATTGTTGAAGTTCCTAGAAAGCTCAGGAAAAAGATTTCTCTGTAATTGTAGTATACGATGAGAAACAGTTGTCATCTTTGAAGCAGAGTTACTTCAAAATTGCAGAATTGACTGTGTAATACACATCACTTGAAAAACCTGATATTCTGGAGGTTTGATCTTGTGGACCACAGAGGCATTGCTAGAACAGAATTCTAAAGAAAGGTGGTAATAGAATTTGAAGAAGGGGGATTATTTCAAACAAAATAACTCACTGTGTTATGGAAGAGCAGCAAGCTTGTTAAGCTTCCGCTAGCATTAAAATTGTAAGTTAATGTTTTTTTTAGTGAGATTTGCTTCTGCCTTTTAGTGGGGGGAGGACTTAGCTCCTCTTCACTGTACTCTGTGCATAAAACCCTTTTTTCTGGCAATAACTTAGTGTTTTGTTCAGTGAAACTAGGAAGAGAACAGTAGCCCATCCAGAATCTGACCTCTCATTTCCTGACTGACAGGATCTAACAGTAAATTTTGTGTTATGTCAGCAGCTCCTGTTCCCTTCTGGAAAATGCCCACGATGTAGGGGAGCTGTATGTAGTGCAGTAGGCAGAGTTGAGCCATCTCTATCTGCTGCTGCAGCTCTGTATCCCAGAATGGGATACAGAATGGGCTGAAGTGGAGCAAGTGTTCACTGCTTTAAAAGCAAGGACTAGAAAAGAACAGTTACGTTTATTTTTAAAAAATTAGTTAAATTATTATCATTAATTATTAATATTTCTCCCTCAGATGAGAAGCTGGACTTGAATGACAGTAAATGGGAAGATATACATGTCATCACAGGAGCTCTAAAAATGTTTTTCAGAGAATTGCCAGAGCCACTGTTCACTTACAACCACTTCAATGACTTTGTCAATGCAATTAGTAAGTCTGGAGTACATGAATATGGTGTTTGGATAAGTTCTGCTCCATATATAGAATTGTTTTAGTTATTTTGGGCATAAAAAGAATATTTTGGTTATGGACGGGGTGCATGGTCCGGCACTGCCTGTCCGCCCTGCCGGGGCCAGCCGGGAGGTGGCAGTGTCCTATCTCGGATGGGCACTGCACACCGGGCCTTTCATTCCCTCTCACATTTTATGCTGAAGTTTTAAACAAAAGTACTGAATTTTTGTTTCTATACCTCATCCTTTTGCAGAGCAAGAGCCAAGGCAGCGTGTGCCTGCTGTTAAAGATTTAATCAAACAGTTGCCAAAACCGAATCAGGACACTATGCAGGTACTCTTTAGACACCTGAAGAGGTAAGGAACAGATAAAAAAGAAGGCTTTGCATTGCTGACCCTCCCTCAAAGCTAAAAAATCCAATTAAAAGTACTAAGTGACTGTTCTCAGTGCGTTTTTTTCCTATACTGGACTTGATAAAAGCAATATATCAGTCTCTTTTTCTATGAGCTTGCAGAGCACCAGACTGGAGACAGTATGTTTCACAGTTGTGATGTCTCCTGCCAAGCCCTTTTTTTTGAGGGACTGTGAGAGGACCAAGAATAACATTTCAAAACAAAACTTTTTTCATAGAGAGGGGAATTACAGCAGCTCTATGTCCTAACAGCAAGACTACTCATTAAATAAATACCGTGAATAGCCATTTGCTTTGAACTGTCTTTTTCTGTCACCCTGTTGCTCTAAGACTGATAAGTCTCTCTTGGTGTATTTTTTTCTCTTTCAGAGTTGTAGAAAATGGAGAAAAGAACCGAATGACCTATCAAAGTATAGCAATAGTTTTTGGTCCAACCTTATTAAAACCAGAGAAAGAGACTGGTAACATAGCAGTCCACACAGTATACCAGAATCAGATTGTAGAGTTAATTCTACTGGAGTTGAATTCCATCTTTGGACGCTGACATTTTTCTTGGAGAAGAAACTGGAAGTGATGGGTTGGCAGCAGTGCTCCATCAGAAGGAAACCTCTTGCTGTACATGACATTTTATGTTTGTGGACCAAGCAGCAACTTGTTTTTTGCACTTTTGGGGAGGGGAGAAACAGGAGAAATGTTTGACCACTTTATGCGAATTAAAGACAACACTTCAGATTTCTTTGAAAAGTTCAATGTAAAAAGTGAATTTAAAAATTTATAGTTTGCCTTTTCTAAGTAGCATTGGAAAAATGTAATATAGGTTCATACACTGGATTTCTTGGAGAGTAAAACTGTTAATCTCAAACTGGATAATCTGGAATTGAATCTCAAAATTCTTCCATTTGATGGGGAAAAGTCCTACCATTTTTCCAGGTATGGAAAAATTCAGTGAAGTTACATCTTAAGCTTGTGTATTACAACCTACTCAGATCTGTATGACACTTTTCCAAGGGGTTTCTGCATGCAGTGTCTGTCTTAGACTTGTGCTAACAGTTTGCTTTAGTTATTCAAATCTAATTCTTCACTTGATATCTGCTGCCCTCTTTCCTCCTTTTTTTCCCTGTTTTTGGTTCTTCTCTTTTTTAATTCTCTCTCTTTCCTGTTTTTTTCCCCAGCAACCTTTCTGGAAGTTCTTAGCTGCTTCATAGAGCAGCACACTATTACACTATTTCGAACACTGAACTTTTAAGAATATCCAGCAATGGATATTTGTCTTGTGGCATAATAGAAGTAATATTTAATAAACATGTTCAATTTTTCAGGGTATTTCCTGAGCTAAGATTTGTGTTATACTGATCTAAAGCTAAAGCCCTAAGTAAATACTGGTGGCAACAATGTACTGAGTTCTTGGTATAATGCTGTGGTTGTGGAAGTTCATCCTTGATGTAAATACAGGCTGTCCTTTTGATTCTTGTATATAATTCAGTTCCTGTATAGTTTAAGAACACTTTAGTCACACATTTCTAATCATGGGTAGATTAGCTACAGTAGCATAATGTTTCCAGTGGATGTCTGGGTTTCAGCAGGGAAACAGGTTATGGGGAGGGAGGGAGATCTAACTGTGTGCACTTTTAGATGTTAATTACATTTGCGGGCAAATAACTGTAATGCAAATGGTACTGGAGAAATACTGAGTGTGCTTGCTAAATTGTTAATGCACTACAAGAAGAGCCTTTTAGGTTATTTAATATGTACAGGATACATTAGAAAAATGTATTATGAATTCTAACATCTGCAAATAGTGGAAGTCATGTTTTGAGAGATAGATAGATGTTTGATGGAATCCACAATGCTAAATTTAAGGTTTTCTTTTTACATTAATGTAGAATAATTTGTAAAATTGGTTTTGAAAGATTTTGTTACAGGGAGCATGGTCTGCTGAAGATTTTTTTAAATGTATTTTTCTAGACTAACTGCTGTATCTGACATATTTGTTATGTCTAACCTGAATAAAGAAAACCAATAGTTCTTTTTGAGTTTGCCACACCCTCCTCAGAGAACACAAACCCCCTTTAAACAAGACCAGTGTATATTGCCCCTTAGCATGGATGGATACCACTTGTGACAAAGAGTTGTCACACTGGACTAAAAGATAAATGCCTACTTTATAACCTGACAGTTTCAGGAATTTCCCAGTCCCCTTCCTTAACAACTTGAATTCTAACCTGAGGTTCAGAGAGGGCAGAAGTAATTTATGGATATAAAGTTGGCAGTCTTTAAAACACATCCCAACTTGGAACCCACCGTACGGGAAGCAGTTAGGTTGAGGAAGGGATTGTCCATCAGTAGCCTTAGATGTGCTGTGTCCCTCTCGCACACAGCAGAGGGGATGTGTGGTGACGCCCTGAGCTGTAACCACATTCATGGTACGAGAATTTCATGAGTGTAGGGCCTGCATGAAATGTTTCTGGAGATAAGAGAAGATTAGTTACCCTGTGGCTTTCTCAGTGTCTTCTTGTGGTAATGGTGAAGTCTTGTGGTTTGTTGCAAAGCGACCTGGGTGAGAGCTGCGAAAGCCCCGTCTGGGCGCTGTTGTCAGCCTCCCTGCGGCTGTCAGCCGAGCAGTGCCGAGCCCCTGTCCTCAGCTCCCACAAAATATCAACCACCTTGCAATCTGTGGCTGTACATTGTCCAAACCCCGCCTTTGGCTGTAAAATGAGAAAGAATTCCTGCTGCTACGTGGGAGGGCTTGTTCACCGGTCACCCTTTCTTGCGAGTGTTACCTTTTTCAAAGGAAGAATGCCTTTTTAAAGCAGTTTGATAATGAGGATGTCACACTTTTCCTTGTATTCCCCCAAAATAAAGCATTTTGTTATTACAATACCTAGTATGGTTTTGTGTAGTGGAGTTGTCTTAATAGTCTTAATTTTTAGTTTGGGGAGGGGAGGTTATTCTCTTCAGATGAAAGAGGTGGAGGTAAACACTTGAGGCATTCAGGAAGAGGAGGAAGTCCAAGGTGATGGTACATTTGTTGTGACCAACTTGAAACTGTGTGTCACCACAATGGGTTCCTCACTGCTTGAAAGATCTTTTCTTGTTCCTGCAGTTAGCTTTCTTTTAAATAATCTAAATAAGTGATTTGCACAAACACACCAGGGGAATGCTGTTTGTATTAGATGAAAAAGTTGATTTTATATATTCCTTTGTTTAGGCTCTGTATCAGATTTGGTTGTGGTTTAAAACCAATTTAAAGCCTGAATATAAATTTTTGAGGCCATAGCCACTGAAAGATACTGGAGGTCCAACATTATGTATTCGTACCAGCTGAAATTTTTGTTGCAGCATTAGAACTGTGTTCAGCTCTATAGTTCAGATACACTGCAGTAGTACCAGTAGCAACTCTCAGACATGCTGGATCAGTACCAGTTATGGATTTCTTCACTTTGAAGCTGGAGAGAGAAGTAGACACAAAAAAAGACAAGGCAAATATGTACAGTCATTTCATGTAAATTAATGTTTTCAAGTCAGACTTGCATGCGGGAAGCTTTATTTACTTGCAAGTGGATAGGTCACACTGACTGCCCAGGCCCAGGCTTTCCCTCCCATCTTCCCAGAAATCCATGATCAATTCCCTTTGTTCTCAACCCGTTGTATCCTGGCAAGTGAATCCTGGACTTGCAGGAGAAGGATTGAGAGAGAAGGGAGGTTACAGGTTATACAGTATCAGTTCATTCCTAGGCCAGGCCCTGACTCTCTTCCCCTTCAAGAGAACAGCTTTATTTAGCCCTAAAGCAATGATATTTTCAGAATCAATTGGTTAATTCATAAGCCATAATGTAACCCAAGCACAGTAGGGCATTCTGCCGGGCCCAGGGGGAGGGACAGCATGTCTGATGAGGCCGCCTGCAGCCGATGGGGAGAGGAGAGCTCCTCTGAAGAATCTTAATTAGCCTCCACAATTGCGAAGTTTTGTGGGCAAGCAGCTGGTAGGACTGGATCAGGCCTTTACAAAAGTAGCCCTATGTGAATGTGGGACTTAAATGAACATTCCCCCCCTCTCCAGCTCCCCCAGCATTCTTGTAAACAGAGCACTTGTAAAACAAGCTCACACTGTGTAACAAACCAACATGAAAGACATTCAGACGCGACTTGGCCTCTCAGGCCTTTTTATTGCCTTGAGAATTAAATGGCAGCTCTAATATTAGTTTCCTACAACTTCCCCAAACAGATTCGAGTTTGTTAAGGTACTCAGTTGCTACTTTAAAAAAATAAAATCTGTGTTGCATTCAGCAAACTCAGAACTGCAAAGTGGAACAAGCAGGTACAGTGATGGTTTTATTTCTCATAGAACCTCATCTTGCAGCTTATTGCCCTAAAATATAGTTGGCTTGGGAAGGGGAGAGAGATCCTTACTGTGGGAATAAGTAAATGCAAAACACTGAAGGCAACCAGACAAAGCAGGTGTGATGGACAAGCAAGATAGCAAAGAAACATTCACTCAGAACTGCAGGAATCCGGGCCAGAGACCTGGGAGAGAGCCAGGCTGCCAAGAGCGTGGGTTGGGGCTGCTTTTTCTTCTCTCTTTTTTTTTTTTTCCACTTTTTACGGTACAGATGAAGGCCCTGCTATGTTTTTTAAGGGTAATTTGCTCTGTAAACAGGTGGAATTAAGTAGCATTGCAAAACAGCAGTACCCACCTTTCTCCATCTTCTATGTGTCAGCTCCTCAGGGGTGTGCTTGTGTCCAACTTCCCTGGATACAAATACCTGAGTGCTAGTGGGAGTCAAGAACTATGTTCCTTCCGATACAAAAATAAACTTATTCTCAGTTGGGCAGTGTTATTCTGGTGGCACTGAGGGCCCCATCTGAGGTCCAAGCCTGTGGCACCAGATCCTGAGAAGCGCAGGTAGCCCTGCCTCTTACAACCTCAGCACACCAGAAGAAACAAATATATGAAGCTAAAAAGTGGAAACATGCAGAAAAAAAATTAAGGCTCCAAGCTAAACCATCTTCACAACTAGTTTAGATCTACATGCACAGTACAAATCTGTTCAGAATAGTTTGTTAATTCATAGTGTGAAGGAAACAGCTGTCCTCTAAAAAAAATAAATACGCTAATTAAAAGCTGTCATTTCCTATGTCAGGCATTGGAAGATACATGTGAAACATTGGTGAGCTTGTCTAGTTCATTAAGTCCTGCAGCCTAACAACTGGAGTCAAGCCACTGGCAGTGTTTCCTGGCCACTGATGTGTCAGTGCTCTCTGCCTTTATGAAGAGGGTGATGCTCAGCTGGTGGTGGCTTGGTGGCTTCCTGCATGTGAGTGTCCTGACTAGTTACTTGTTCCAATAAGGGAGATAAATAACCTAGAAACAGAACTGAAATTCACCCTTTTCCAAGAAAAACCTCTCCTATCAGCCTGGGCTGGGCAGTGCTTTGGCCACAGGCACCTGAGCTGTCCAGTGGTGCTGCCAAGCTCTCCTGTCTGCTGCAGGGATGTTCCCCCCCAGCACTGAGTGACGAGGTGCATCTTCTGTGGGGGCTGGCCTCGAAAAAGCCTCTGCCAGCACACCCGTGTGACCTGCTCAACCCCACCGCTTTCTTCTGTGAAGAAAAACGGAGACAGTTGTGCAGGATGTAGTACCTCTCCTTGTCAGGATGAAGGGTGCCACCTTATTGCCTGCTATGAAAAAGCTGTTTCAGAGCTGAAGTGCTGTTCTGGCTGATATGCTAGTCCTGCTCTAATCCAGCATGGACCTTTTGCTTCCTTATTTGTACAACAGTCTGGACCCAGGGGTGGAATGTGCTGTGCTCTGCCCAGAGCGCCGCTTCACCGGCAGAGGCTGAGGCACGGCTCACTCAGCCATGGACACTTCATCACAAAGCAGTCATCAGTGTAAAAGCACGGGCTAGAGAATTAAAAGAATGTTCCTTTGCAGGTAATAGTTAAAGCAGGCTGTGTGCTGCTCCGTTTTGCACAGTGCCGGTTCTTCTCCTGTACTGGAGCCGTGTGCATAAGCCAAGCAATTAGGTATTATATTTGGCACAGCACTGAAGCAAGGCAATGTGTTTCCATGCACCCTTTGAGTCCCCATCCCCATGCCTTGTGTAGGTTGAGCTGTGAGCCAGCTGCCAAGAGGACTGCACAGTCTTCAGGTTTGCATTAAAACACTACAGCTGTAAGCCAGGATCATGCTTGTCCCTTTCTTTTGCCTGAGCTTCCCAGCCTGTCCCATTCAAATGCATGAAAATTGATAACTTTCTGTCCACCTTTTCTGTTTGTGGAGTACAGCAGCTCTGTGCAGCAAGCCAAGTGCTCAGGGTCCTTGGGTACATCTTCTTACTCTGTATATACAGTTCATGTACAATTCAGTTAAGAGGGGGAGCAGACAGTTTATTATAAACATTGAAGAGTGGGCTGCATCATTAGCTTTTAAAAATCATAACTAACTCCCCAGGTGGTTGTCCTAATGTGTTCTGGGCTTTCTTTGCATCCCTGAGACGAAAAGAAAGCCTGAGCACATGGGGGCAGGATGCAGCACGAGATGTTGAATGCTGCTCTTGGTGCCAAGGCAAACTCCACACTGGCAGCATCAGTCTCAGATGATAAAAGTGCTGCCCATGCTGTACAAGGCAGAGTTTGGGGAAATAGAGCCTTTCCTTCCTTCCTGCTGCCTTTCTTGTTTGCTAGGTCGTGATCTAAGGCTCATGGCATGTTGCAGGCCAGGCATCATGATTGTAATGGTCCTTTCTGGTTTAAAAGAATCTGTGAATGGAACTGGCATACAGCCTTCCATTTAGCCATCAGCTTCCTTGTTCCTACTTGGCCATTCATGTTCTATATCAAATGAAAGCACTTCTTCTGGCCAAAGCTTCCTTCCCATTTTTCTCCTAAAGGAACACTGCTCAATTGAGCAAACCTGTCTCTTCAGCCACGGCAGCACTCACAGCCCGGCTGATGTGCAAGTCACTCTGCTTGACATCTGTAGGGACATGTCCTTGGGAGGAGCAAAAGCTCACATTAACAGCTGATATATCAAAGTGCTCCAAAATTTACACATTTACACAGCAGTGTTGGCAAGGAGAACTGCCATTAATTATCAGGGAGGAAAGTGAAAACCATCACAGGCAGCTGCACTGGGTCTGTGCAAAAGAGCTGTTTACTCTGACTCCTTTCCAGAACAACAAGTTTAGGTGATGCCAACACCCAGGTAACTGCAACTCTCGCTGTCCATGTGAACAAAAGCTCTACTGAAGCACCAGGGAGCAGAGCACTGGTACAAAGTGATGCTCCATGGGCTGGGTTGTGACTGAGGGCGATGGAACCTGAAACAGCACTGGCAAACTGCCTCCCTCACTGTCACCAGGGCACTGCAAAGGGAGCACACTGACCCCCAAAACACAGACTTTGGAGAGGGAAGAAGAAGAATGCCACCACTTGAAGGACTGTGCTGTTAGCTACCCTGTGGTAGCCAGAAGGGGTTTTGGACACAAACACTAAGCATATTTAACTTGATTATTATTTTGAAGACAAAGCTTGTTGTGACAATGAATTATTTAACTTTAAGAGGATATCAGCATCTTACAATTATGTACAAAAAGTTAAGGCTCTGAACATTCGGAACTAAGATTAAGATAAAAATAAGGTGCTAGCACATTTGGCTTAGTCCAGCAGATTTGGCTGACAAATTAGAAGAATGTACAGAAGTGCTATTTATTACTGTATATCACCTGAGCTGGTGATCAGCACTACACCTGCACCACCAGGAAGAACATGGCAAAGGTGGAGCTTCCTGTCGTTTCCAGGAACCCGTGAAAAGCCTGCAATTTAAACCCTGAAAAGAAAATACTGTAGAGCCATGCAGTGGTAGTTTGGGAGCTAGTAATGGTTTCCCCACAGTGCATTGCTGTGTGGAAGATATGGCCCAATCCCCTTCCTGACAGAAAGCTCAAGGTCTGCAAATCAGACTCCATTTCCCTTTTTATTTGCACAAAGTCCCCAAACAAGGCACAAAAGCCTGGGTGAAGTTGGATAAACTGGAAGTTACAACCCAGGGCAGAGCAGATGGTGCAGTCACAGTGACTGAGTTACTGCTCCTTTGATCACACCATCTGGGCCCACTCCCACCTGCCCTGCAAACAAACACCGGGCAAAGTTTTTGCCCTCCTCCAAAGCTCTGTTCCCCACCAAGCTGACCAGCAACATCTCACAGTCTTGCATAGACACTTTTTATAGTTAAAGCACCAAAAAGAGAGGGAAGACACAATTAGGAGGACTCCAGTCCTGTTTTTGCAACCTTAACCCTGCTCCTGTTCAATCTGGCAGAACAGCACCGTCACCATTCCCCAGGATAATGAACTCGGCTCTGTCAGACCCTTTCCTAGGGAAGTGAAATATCTAACAAAGTCTGCCCCCTGTCACCCAGCAGGCACAAATTGCTTCAGAATTGCCTTGACCTGATCACATTGGTCATCCTTTGTCCTGGTCACTGTCCTCATTACGTCTCCTCTGCAGAGCACACTCAAGAATGCTACCAGGCTGCAAAAATCCCCCCTTCTCATCCTGCTCCTGGGGTCGTACACTGGATGCAGCTCCACGTGGGCAGGAGGGTCCCAGCTCATGGCCAAGCCAGGCACAACATCCAGGGCAAGGTTCTGGGCTGGCCTCACCGTGATGGGCACGAGCAGGAGGTCCAGCCCGGGCCAGGGTGGGCAGGATCCTCCCACTGAAGAGTGCCCTGGAGAGGCCAGGCAATGCTCACCAGCACAGGGGCAAGTGGGTTTTCCAGGAAAACTTCCAGACCAAGTTCTCTCCTTGCCCGAGACCTCACACTCCTTTTCTGTTTGTTTTACTGTCTTGCAGTGGTTGGCTACCAGCAGAATGGCAGTCACAGCTTTGTTAAAAATACCCACCCAATTATCTGTTGGGCCAGGTTTATCCTTTATTTTCCTGGCTGCAAGTAGTCCTGGAAGGCACAGGACCGCTCACCTCAATGAAGGCAGCCAGTTTGGGCATATGGTCTTTTTATTCTCATCTGCTTTTTCCCAAAAAGTGCCGTGTGAGGGCTCTGATCTCCCTTTTCAAGGGGTCTCACAGTCTCCCCTTGGAGAGTGCTGCGAGGTCTCTGGCACAGAGCAATCTGTTCACAGCATAATTATTCTCTGTTAAGGCCTCAGAGACCATGAGGCTCCTGACATTTTTCACTGCCTGGAGAGGGGTCATTTTTCATTGCTTTCCTGAGGACTCTTGTACTTTGCAACAGTAATGGAGCATCCAGCTACACTGAGCTGCAGCCTATAGTTTATTTTTATCTCTTGATGGACATAAGGAAGGACTTCCAGCTAAGACTGGGAAAATAGGGAGGTATAAGTAAAGCCAGAAAGTAAATAGAAGAAGCCCCTAGCAAACCACAGATTCTCTCATGGTGTATGTAACATGTTTTTGAAATTGTATAATAACAAGATATGCTTTACCAAATACTAAGTAAAAAGTAACAGGAGAGACCAGATCTCGAGTTACATTAAAATAAATAAACACTGAAATACAATCAGCAGTATCATACATGCTTCTAACTTTATCTGTCTCCATCTACAGATCTAGAGGCCAGATCCAGCTGCAATGGGTATGGGATTGTGTCAGCTGAGCTGCTGGTGGGGAAAAGGCATCGCTTCATCTCTGGGGTACACACTAAGGAAAACAGAGCCCAGGAACTGTACTTTGGCAGGATCTCACATCTCCAGCTAGTTATTGCATTTTTTCACATAGTCTGTTTAAAAGAAAGTAATTGTAACAGAAACCACTCTTGCAAGTAGCTGGTAAAAAAAAGAAAAGCAGAGCAGAAAAGGATTGAAATTATAGCTTGGATTTGAAGTGTCATTGCGTAAAATAAGTGTTTTCAAATACTTCTGAAATCTAACATATAATTTAACTTACCAAAACAGATAAGCAACAATCTACAAGCCAGAAAAATAAAAACATTTGAGTTTTGCCAAACCTTTATAGTGATTTGCCAAAGAATAAATATTTTAATTTCAAGCTCTAAAAAGGGAATTAGCTCCGAGAATGAAAATGTAAAGCAGAAAATAAACTCTCTTTTCACTTATTTTTGCTGGTAGCATTCCCAGTGGTTTTGATGAAGGGCAGGCAGGCTGGACGGCCTCCTCCCTCTTACACAGATTATGGGGAGAGGGGGGAGGTACAAACAATGCTGGAGACACTGCCCTGGGCAGGGCAAATCCCTGCTCCCGAGACAACTGAGCACCTTTGTGCTCTGCAATTACTTCTTTCTTATATTAGACAATTTGCACTTAGGTGACAGAGTTGAAGTCAGTCGATTTTCTGTGGCACAGTCTAGGGCAAAAATTAGGTTGATGCTGCTTTGCTCCAGACAGGGTGCTTTCTTTTTTTTTTTTTTCCTTTTCTTTTCTTTTTAAACCCAACCCTAAAATTCAAATTAGGCTCCAGCTCAAAGCCTTTACCACCAGGGCATGAATGCTAAATAGCCTGTTCCCAGTCCAATCTGTTCACTGCCTGGCTAATGATTATTCTCCATAGAAACCTCACCAGAGTCAGTTATTATTCTCTCCTCATGCACTTGTATCTCTCTCTTGTATTTATATAAGATTAAGTAGCCCTGTTAAGTTTTTACCTCTCTGATTGGAGCTTATTTTAACCTCAATTAAGCCATCAGCCCAGCTTTCTGAAGGCAGAGCAATAGCATAGCCATTATCATTCTCCCCACCTTTTGTATGAAAATGATGTTGAGGATTGGTTGCTTTGGGGACTGCTCTGTGGCAGGTAACCAACGCCGAGAGTCGGGGAGGATAAATGGTGCCAGACTCCCAGAGGTGCCGTGGCACTGTGTAATTATTGTTCCAGACAGCTGAAAGCAGCAGGGTTTCTGGTTCCCCTGCTTAGTTTCAGTCTGCCATGATTGCTGGCACAGAAAGATGCTGATTGTAAGTAAACATTAATTATGCCCTGGTACCCCACTGCTAGCATCTCTGGGCTTGCGAGAAACAGAAGCACAGTGCTGTGCTTGGCTCCTACTATGGAAAAAACATCTCTACAGATCTCAGCTTCCCCGGTTTTGTCTTGCTTGGTCAAGGGACATTGCTCCAGAATTTCATCCTCGTGAATAGCGAGAGTTATGGAGCCCTTTGTATCACTGCTTATGCGCTGTACTTCAGTGCTGTTGCTAATGTAATGACTAAAGTACTTATTCTTTGAAGAAGGCGAGCTCAGGTGATGCAGCAAGCAATTCTGTTATCTGCTCCAAAGCAGAGGAATCATTTTAGTCTTTAAAAGAAAAAAAAAGCGCAACCAACCAACAAGGCAAATACAACTTATCAGTCATCCTATATGTCGAGGTAATTTTTTTTAGATGATGTGTTTTTAAAATGTCAGCCTATCCCTTACTCTTTTTAATGTGGCTTTGGGATTTCTTTTTTCTCTGCTAAAGGAGGCTTAAAAATGCAGAGCCCACTCTGTGGCAGACAACCAGCCCTGCTCCTCGGGTTGTGTGGACAGTTACAGAGCGATTTCCGTGGCACTCGCAGTGCAGCCTCCGACGCTGATGGAATTCTGCCGTGCTGTGATTGCACCGCACTGCAGTGAAATGGGTTCAATTTGATTATCTGGCTATTCCATTTCGCCCATATTTACAACCTGCCTGACCTCTGGGGGAAGGGGAGGACGGGCAGCCAGTCATGCTGGAGACATTTCAAAAGGTCAAAGCAATACAGCGTTTACCACTATAATTCACAGGCTCTACAATTTGGAGACGGTGCTTTCATGGCAAAAATTGGCAGATGAACATAGTTAATGTGAAATATTTATCTATTCTCAGAGCAAACACAGAAAGTAGAGGATGTTTAAAAAAATCTCCCCTTTCTCCTTTTGGCACATGATGATGTGCAAGTGCATAAAAGCAGTGCACAGACAATACCTTCTTTTTAAAAAGTTGCCCCTGGCTGGTGCCAAAAGGTTTGTGTTGGATTGGCTCCCTTGTCCACAGCTTTGGTGCTGACGTTAACACATTTACAGCCCCACAGGGATGATTTTGTTGCTGCTGCTGCTGCTGCTCCCAGGTGGGTGCTACCCTCTGAACCTCATCTCCAAGTCTGTGCTCAGCAGTGAGGCTTCAACCTCCCTCCAGTGTTGTACCAGCAGCTTGGGGGGCTTGGGGGCAGAATTCCTCTGCAAATCTTAATTAAGCTTCACATGAAGCCATCCTGTCTCGAGGTACAGGTTCATTAAGGTTGTAAACAACCAGCACTCATCCCAACTGGTTAGCAAATAAAATGGTGTGTTGACTCCAAAGCATTATTTTGAAATTCTTGTATACTTATTAGGCCCCAAAAGTCAGAAAGTAAGAAAAGCAGCTTCATGCACATGCAAGTCTGTGCAGCTACCCAGTTCTGAGATTTCCATCCCTCCCAAAGCTGAGTCCCAAATCTGCGTGGCTGTGCAGTCTGGGCCTAGGTTTTGCACCTCTTACCTCTTTGTATTTAAACACTGTTTAGTCTTAAATCTCCCCCAAAGTTAGGCCTTCTGTTAATGGGGCCAGAGGTGCCGTGACAACAGTTTCATTTTGAAAACTGGACTGGTTTTTGTTTGTTTTAAAATGAACATTTTGCATGACATCTCCTGAGAACTCCTGAGAAATATAATTTTCCATGTTATTGGATTAATGTAGAAGAGAGTGGAGTCTGAAAGGCAGTTGTAAGACTTACTTCTTAGTGTCTTTTATCTTTGCGGGAAAGATATTTGAAAGGCAGCCTAACAGAGCAGAGCAGCTTGAAATAAGGTACTGCCTCAGCTCTGTGAGTCAGCACAGCTCAGCACTGTGAACTGGTTCTCATAGGGAAGCATTCCAGTTAGATGCTGCATCATGTTCCAAAAGGATCACTTGAGGCTCGCGCTGCCTCTCCCTGCAGCTGCCATGAGCTCCTGGTCCTCTTCTTAATCCCTAACAGAGGTCTCTGGTGACACTCAGACCCTGCACAGAGCCAAGAAAATGACTTTTCTGTCTGGGACAGGGACAAGCATTGGCTTGACTAGTACTGCTCAGATTCTTTCAGGCAGAAAATATTTTGTTTGTGTAGCTCCCTGTGCTCCAGTCAGCACTGCACCACCAGCTTCTACCCAGTCTTCACATGGATATTTGATGACACCCCAAAATGGCAGCAGAGAGGGAGGGAGCAAATGAGCCCTGTGTGCTGTTGCATATGACAAGCCAAGAGAGCAAGGAAGAAAAAAAGAGTGTGCCAGAGGCACAGACTGTGCTTGTGAAGCATGCTCAAGTCTCACTCAGAGAGCACCTTCTCTGCATCCCAGCTCACCCTCACAGAGGAAGTATCCAGCTTGGACCAAAGAGCAACTCTCAGGTTAGAGGGTGCTTGAAAGCAGCTTCTGCTCACACATAGGACTTAAAAAAACTTTGCACCAGAGGAGGTAAATGCTGCTTTAAGGCACCTGGCACCAGCTGTGAGGTTCCAGAACCCAGGAGCCGGAAATGGTTAGGCAAGGTGTTTAGGGGTGTTTCATCCAAGCTTAACCACTGGCACACATTTGGGGTTTTCTCATGCATTGTAAAGGCCACAATTTGTCTTTAGCTCTGGATTCTTTTAACAATTCTCCCTTTTCTCCATCTCCTTCAATTTCTTTTTCCTCGCCTTGCATTTTACGTTTCCTATCATTCAGCAAGAACCGCTCACCTTCTTCTACCCCTATCCTGAGGTTTCTCAGCATTTATGTAACTATGAACAGTTCAGGCAGACCAAAGTTCTTTAACACAAAACCGTATTCCAATGGATTATAAAACCATCAAAAGCAGAAAAGTTTGATAAGATTTGCTATGTGGGATTTCTCCTTCAGTTCAGAATCTTTGAGAGACACTGTCACAAAACTTGCTCAGAGAAACCTCAGAAGGACCTCAGGGGACCATACTGAGGTGACAGAGCTTCATTAGGGAGCATTAGCACATCTATTGTTCTAGGCTGAAATTAAAAAACTTGCTAAGGGATCTCATGTTAGTGATGGGATTTTGTAATTTCCATGCAGCTTGACCAAATTTGGCCAACTTTTGAGTCTGTGAGAACTTTCAGGCTGCATATGGGCAATAAATGCCAGCTGGAGTTCACCAGCTAAAATACCTTTGCACTGAACACAGTCCTGCTCAGAGGCTGTGAGATGCCAACTGAGCTTTCCACACCTCCCCTTGTGGGGTACAAACATCAAGGGGCAAAGACCAAATTGAAGTTATTTTAGCAACCTTAATTTTGGTTCAATGACCCTACTTGAAGCTGTGCAGACAGACAAGATGAAGATTCCCACTGTAATGGAGCCTTTGCAGAAATTAATATTTGCTGTATTTAAAGCATGCAAAAATAAAGCTTCTACAAGAAATGTGTTCATATCACCACAAATGTCAAAGGTATGTCTTTATTGTTTGTCAAAAGAATTGTTTAATTATTTATAACTCCCCACTGCTTTCCCAAGATTCACACACTAGTTCTAATAACAGGGTTGCTTAATAGAGCAAGATGATGTCTTTAAAGAAAAAGTTTGTGTAATTGGCATAAACTGTTCTTGGCTGGGCTCTATTGTGGATTGTGTACAATATCACATTACCAGGACACAGTAAAAAGGAGATAAGCCCATCAGGCCAAAGCTCAGGGTGGGAAATGCTGAGAGGAATGAGGGACAAGATCTGCAGGAGTTTGTCCCCTTGAGCAGTCTGGAAACCAGCCTCAGCAAAAACCTCTGTAAAAGTGAAGCAAGGGGAAAAAATAACGAGGTAGGAAAAAAAAAAAAGAAACCAAGACAAAAATACCCACACCAAGAAATGAATGCCCCTCCAAGGCAGGATGAGAGAGAAACTCAGGGAATTTTTCTGCAGACAGCTTGGTAAAAAATCCCCAAACTCTCCACCCTGCAACTCATGCATTGGTGGTGGGAGGATGGAGGATTGTATGGACTATGAATGTAGCCCCAGCCCACTCAGGTGAAGGACGACACTCTGTTGCTCTTAGAGCTTACAGAGACCACGGCTGCTGCAGAAATTGGTGTGCAAAAGGGATCAGAGGGTACCAAACACTGCCAAAGCCATCATCTGAAATGTCAGGCACGTGCACACTGAGCAGAGCCAGTGGAAGGTGGCTGCTGGAGCCACAGCCTCCGGGTGCTGAGGCAGCTGGAGGGAGCCATCCAGGCCAGGTGAAGGAGTGCCAGTGAAGAAATGTCATACAAGGAACAAAAGGTTGCTTACAGAAAGTCTACAAAGGAAAAAATATCCTGTAGTGCTTCTTGTTAACAAGGCTCCTTTCCTATTTTTCTCCATTTAGTTCCAGCTGTGAGCAGAAGGAAAAGCTTTAAGAAGGAGCAGGGCAAACCTCTAACCCAGCACAGATTCCTCCAGGCCGTTAACAGCTCTCCAAACAACTGCAGCTACACAGCCCTGACATTCCTGATCTTTTACAACAAACTGGGCACTGAAACAAGATTTTCCATGTTTGCTTCTTCACGTTACAAAAATTAGAAAGGAACAAGAAATTACAGGCTGCACCAAAACACACAGACCCAGAGGGAATTCCTGAGTGTCCGCCCTGTATCTGACCCCAGGCTGGCACACGTAAGCCGAGCTGCTCTGGAAATGCCGGCCGTGGCAGTGACCATCATGAAGCTTTCCTGACAGGGCTGTAACTCCAGCAGCAGGTTGCTGAAGAGCCACAGAAGCATTACAGGAGCCCTGTGGTACAAATGGGCAGCCAGTGCCACCATCCCTGTCATCCATGGCTATAGGGTCTCTGGAGCTTTGTCCTGATGGAAACAGAGCCAGAATCACAGGATCGCTGTAGAGTTGAGGTTGGAAGGAACCTCTGGAGGCCGACAGGGACACCTAGAGGAAGCTGCTCAGGACAGTGTTCAGATGGCTTTTGAGTATCTCCGATGATGAGACTGCATCACATCCCTGGGCACCCTGTGCCAATGCTTGGTTATCTGCACAGTGAAAAAGTGTCTCCTGATGTTCAGAGGAAGCCTTGCACTACCTAAAATGTTTTGAACACTTAGGCTTTATGTTCTTGGGAATAATCAGGAGCACAGGGGAATAAAACCCACTCTGCCACGGCTTCTTTGGTGGCTGGCAGGCGATGAGAATCCAGCCTCCTCCTTTCCTATCACAAGTTTATTGACTGCTGGAATTGTGCCTGTACCCATTGACAGAGCAAAACGAACATTCATACCTAAATTGCAAGCAGATGTTGAGAACATCTCAGAAAACACATGAAGCTCTAAACTGGTCTTTCACTGAGATTAATATTAAAATGTCATCCCAGCATGGTGCAGCTCACAGCAACCTGCCAAGCCAAAGAAAGTCCTTAACAAAGTTAAGACTGTGCTGTAAGTCCAAATAAGGGAAGAGGAAAATGGAAGTTTATCTTAAGCTATCCTTAGCTCACCTTACTGTGTCTAGACATGGCAGGTTGTCAGAGAACTCTGTAAGAGCCTTGGGAGCAAGTATGCAGCAGATCAAGTTTTTCAGCTCCCAGCTGGGCAAGATGTCACTGATGCTTGCAGACTGGAGCTCACTGGGAACCTCAACAAAGCCTGGTTGGATTTTTAGCCTGTGTTTCTCAGTCTCTTCACATATTGAGGCACAGGGTGAATTTGCAAACAAACCCAACACTACAAGTCTTATGCAGAAAGCTGTGGGACTTTTGCTAGTCTCTTGCTGCCTTTTCCAGGCATTTTGGAAGGGTCTGAAGATTGGCTCATTAAAGAGACCTCCACAGAGCATCCTGCCACCTGTTAGATGATTTATAAAAGGAAGACAGTAAGTATCAGCATAGGGGCAATACAGAAGCCATGGAATTTTGCACTGACTCTGATCTGACACGATAAACTGCCTACTACAGGTACACAAACTCCACCCTCAGGCAGGAATATTGCACTGGGTGAGAGGGAGAAGGTGACTAATAGGGATGTGGATTCAACAACTTCAAAAGGAAATGAACATGTCCAAAGAAAAGGGCTGTTCAAAGAACAGTTTATTCTTCTACATATTGGTGCTTTTTGAAACTGCATTGGTGTAAGAGAATTCTCCTCAGGCACAGATTTTTAGAGAAAGGCTTTGAGATATTTTTCTTTCAAAATTAGTACGTATGATGCAGCAATAGAAGGAGATCGTGGTGGGCAAGGGCTAGTTACAAAGGAGGAGAAAGGGAAAAGCCAGAGGGAGCTAGGGAGGTTCAACAAGCACAAGTGAAGCACAAAGCAGACTATAGCAATTACAGCATCATTCTGCTCTTATGCCAGTACTGTATTTTGAAGGCACAGTTCTTTTCTGTTCCCTGAAGCATAACCCACAAACTCACAGGCTTGCTGTGCCAAAAACCTTCAAGTTAACATGCTGTATATTTACATCATTAAAGAAATAAGAGGCCACTTCATTCGTGGTATTTAAACCTATATATTTCAAGATGTAAACATGTTTTGAGTGACAAGGCTTAGTAAAGTTATTAAGTAATTACCTGCTATGAAATTTCTCCAAAACTTCTGACTGGATGACTCTTGCTACAGACACGTACTGGCACAGCCAGAACACTCACTACAGCAAATCTGTGCTCCTGCAAGCCTCCATATTTGCCCACATCCTTATGCTCCCCCCATGCCTATCAGAGCTCAAAGACACCACCATGTCCCGGTTCCCAGTATGGCAGGGGCTGAAACTGGAAGTGACACGTTTAGAGAGTGGCCCTTTAGTGCTAGCACAGGCTTCATGAGTTTCCACTCACCTTGATGTTAAACAGGTGTTAAATGGTAGGCAATTTTATAAGTTTCTTTTAACTGGAGACTGTCTTGAAAGCAATGAAAACCTCACAGAGAAGGTTTTGTGAAATGTCGGAGGGAAACATCTGTTCTTTGAAACCCTAATAGGAGGAAAGCACTGCAGTTAGAAATTTCTCTTTCGCGAGTCTTTCCCGTGCTGGGAACTGCTCCCCTGGGACTCTCACTCTTGCCTGCCTGCAGAGCTGCTGCTTGAAGGCTTGCCTGAAAGAGCAGCAGGATGTAGAGCTGCCAGAGGCTCAGGCAGGACCCAAGCCACCAGAGAGCAGATGAGTTGAGGCAGCTCAACATCACAAAACCCTTTCCAGGCACACAAGGCCACGCAACAGCTTAGCGTCCTTTTGCCTTTAATTTGTTGCACTTCCACCACAACCTGACTTTTAAGCACCATTGGTGTTCATTAAATTGTGTTGCTTGGCAGAAAAAGACCTGTCACTTAACTGAAGTTTACTGAGGCAATCAAGGAAGACACCAAATACAGGAAATAGATGAGAATGCATAAGGAGCACTTACAGTACAGACAGATTCACCACAATCCTCCTCTCAGCAACTCTTATTGGCCACCACCCATAGGTCACCAGGCAATGCAGACACAGATTATCCTAAGGGATAAATTTGAGATGGCTCCTGAAAAGCTGTTGTTTCTGTGGCAGGTACAGCCCTGGCTGCTTCACTGGGGCTCAGGGAGGTGAAATAATACCTTTAGAGCATCATGCAGCTGGTGTTTCAGCCTTCCCTGACATCCTCTCCTTTGCAGCCCCAGCCCCAGGCACAAAGGCTCTGTGGGTCCCCAGTTTGTCACAACCTCAGAAACTCTTGACAAGAGCAGTTTGGTGATGCAGTGGGTCATAGGAGAGAGAAAAGGGGTTGCTTTTCTATCTAGACCTAAGGGTGAGCTATCTCCTGAGTCTGGTGTATACCTCAATATTATTTATCTACAAACCCAGGAAACCTGAATTAGATGAAGACGAGACAAGCAAGACAAGTCATACTCAGTCAGATTCTTGATTCTACAGTCATTTCTTTATTTTTCAGCTCACTCTGAGAGCAGCAAGGACTGGTATCCTTCCACATCAGGGGACAGAGGTTAGCAAACGGAACTGCAAAGTTTTCCCTCTCTATCCTATGAACAGGTGATGACCAAAACAGGAAACAAACCCAGTATTGTGGGACTTCTGTTAGTTCTGTTTGGCTTAGGGCAAACTCTCAGAGCTGAAGACACTGGTTGTTTACTGTCATGCTGTCAGCTTTAAACTGCTCTGTGGGACTGTTTTGGGTAGAGTAAAAAGCTTTTGTTTCACTTCTCTGCTGTCTTTGGCTCCTGCATGTACTGGTTTATTGGATTAAAACACACAGATTAAGGGGCTAAGCTAATCAACAAACAGTCATGGAGCTCCACTAGGCTGGAGCAGATGGTGGTGCAGTGCAGACTGCCAGTGTAGAACCCACATCTGGGAGCATCCCTGGGCACGCCTCTGTTGGGCCACCACACCCATGGGTAGCACCACGGTACACACCTGGATGAGGAGTCACATCCAAGTCCTTTTCTCCTGGACTCTTCTTCTAGGTTTGTGTGGGTCCATTTGGCCTGTGTCTGCACCTGGCTGGAGATCTCCTGGCATAATTTTAGACCCCGATGGAGTACTTGCAATGTCTGTCCTGGAAAAACCCTCAAGTGAACTCAGTCTGGGGGCCATGACACAAACCCTTCTATATAGGACATGCAGGCATTTGTTGGTCACACATTTTCAGGGGGTCCTATTTACCCAACAACAGGCGATTGGCACAGGAAGGAGTTAATGTGTGAGGCAAACCCTTACCTGCACGGATTTTGATGGGCACAAAGACCATGTGCTGGTGTGCAGGCTGCTGACAGCATTGAGGCACTAGCTCCAACGTTTAAACAACAACAATAACAACAGCCAACAAAAAAAACCCCTTGGTTTTGGGGGGAAGAGGAAAAGTGATGTGCACACACAGGCACTTTCTAGCTCAGGCATGGGCTCAGCCACATATGCTGCTTTTCCTCTGAGTAATCTCCAGAGACCCAGGTTTGAGTTATCCCAGCTCTTTGCACAGGCTGTTTGCTGCTGTGTTATATCCCCACGGTATGCGCTGTAAGCCAGGCTCATAACAGGCTTAGTGTGAAGTCCCTTATAGGAAAGGTATTTGACATTCATCTGCTGCTCAGTTCCAAGGAAGGCTACCTTGGATAGGCTGCAAAATCAGGATGTAAATACATATAGCTTTACATTACAGAGCTAACTCAGCTGAGCTGAGTTAACTCAGCCTCTGAGCCTGCAGGAGAAACCCAGCAAGTGCATCCACAACCCTCCTGCAAACTGCCTTGTGCTACCTGGCAGCTGCAAGGCTGCTGTGTTCACAGAATCACAGAATATTCTGAGTTGGAAAGGACCATCATCTCCAACTCTCAAGCAAATAGCCCCTACTGGGATTGAACTTTTGATACACAGACATCAGCTCACAAGGTGGGCAGTGGCCTTGAGCACAGAGGCTTATCTTTATGAGTGACAAATTCAGAATAACCATCCCATCTACACTGTTATGCTAAAAATTCAGAATGTAGCAGGAAATCTGACCTCTGTAATTGCCTTTTTCTCCAAGGCAGAAATCATATGATATAAAAAGTCTCCAGCTTCTCACCCAAAGGCACCCTTTTAATCTCCTGCAAACACACAGAGATGATGCAAAATGCCCATATTTTGTCTGCGAATGTTGTATTGGACTGACAGCACAGGCTAAAACAGCTGGGCATGGGTTCTAAAAGCAAATAATGTGTCCTGAAACACTATTTCAGCGTGTGTTCCTATTAGAAATATGGCCAAAAACAAATCATAGGTACACTGATGGACAACTGCTTCACCTCTAAGTGAAATCAAGGCTGCACTTTCCAAAACCACAGCCACTGCTGCACAAATTTGAAAGCTCCAACCCATTCCTACCTGTGTTGTGCAAGCCACTTTCTTCAGCCTCTGCCCCTTCTGTCTCCTTTCAGTTGTCTTGATTTTGGGGACTGAAGTGTATGGACACTTACTGCAGGAGCCTTTCCCCTTACAAAAACCCCAAGTCTTGAGTGAAGTCATGAGCTTTCTGTGAATGGCTTAACCTTCACTAATTAGGAGCCCTGTTTTTAAGGATATATTTTTTAGGCTATACTGACATCTGCAGGTACACCATAATGGATTTTGGAAATTGACGTGCTGTCATTGGAAAATCAGCCTCCAGGTCTGCAGTGAAAGAGAAGATTGCATCACTGTGAGTGAAGGGACAGCTCCCACGAGAGGGTGCTACGCACTTCAGTGGCCAAGCTCTGCCACCAAGCCCTCGCTGGTGCTAAGAGCAGACTTACTCTTTGTCCACGGAATTGTTCTCAGGCCAGTAGATTGCAGCAGGCCAACACAGTAAAGAACTTGCAAGATGCAAGTCCTCAGGATTAGCAGAGTTGCATTTAGTGATACTTTGGCTGATACTCAAACTTGTGTTGACCACTGGTGGCCGTAGTTCAAACAATAGCCACAAACCCCTACATCTGGAAAAATGCAGGAGATTGTAGGTGAGAATGAGGGTCAAATTAACTTAGCTAATTGTTACTTGAATTCATAAACACCCACTGAAATTGTATTCAGCCAGAGCATAATGTGTTTTGCAAATGTTCTCAATTTTCTACATTTCTGCCCCTATAATGAAGAAGTGAACACCTCTGTTTGCTGGAGATGTCACTGCAGCAAAATGTCACACGTTCTTCAAAGTCAGATGGGGTACAGAATGCCTTGACTTTAATGAAGCTGTAAACAAAAACCCATGAGAGATGCCACTTGAAGTAGCTGAAAGACACGTGCTAAGACAGGTGGGAATTTCCGTGGTCTAATGCACACCTGGAAGTTGCAGAACTGAAAGAAATTGGCTGAAGCTTAACTACCCATGACAGTGGTATACCGTAGCACTTTTGCAAAGGTGAGTTTTTCTTAGATAATTTCTGCATGAAGTAAATAAGCACAAAGAATTATCCTCATTTACCTTCCAAAGATTTTTCCAGCTTCTAAAAATGTTCTATTACCAATACAGGACTTTCTGTAGTATCTCATCCTGAAAGTATTTCAAGGCATGAGGATCTGGACAGCCTTTGTGTTACTTCTAAGTATTCTTAAACAATTAAAAAAGAATAAATAAATGAAAACAAGACACAGTGCTTTTATTTTAAACAGAGAACAGATACTTCCAGTATCTAAGCTGTAATTTGTTTGTTTCACATCAAATTAAAGTTTAGGCTCTTTTCTCTCTGTTTAAAGTACCTCGCCAGATACCCAGGCCTGCCTGCCCACAGGGAGCCGTGAGCAGAGGCCTGCAGGGACACAATCCCCGCTTTATCCCTTCTCAGTGCCAAGAAGGTTGTCGTACAAAACACCTAACAGACAGAAGCATAAAACCATGACCCCAAAGGCCAGGGTGAACCTTCCTCTTCTTCTGTTATGAAGATTAGACATTTAATAATACAGGAAAAATTGATCACATGCAAGACCTTCTGAAGCCCCTGGGCTGAGGACCTTGCTCACTTGCTGATATGGCACAGCTTAAGTTCAGCAAAGAGGAATGTGAGAGCAAGTAAAATCCTCAACCAAACCCTACCTGGTGAAAGTGATGGGAAGAGAAGAAAGAACAAAAAACCTGAGTCAGGAGCCAGAATGTATATTTTGGTTTGTGTTTCATGATGGTCTGAACCTGAAGTCTGATCTAAAAACATCTGTATTGCAAGGAATTAAAATTCGGGTCCAGGCTTCATATTTGGATCCATTCCAAGCAAACCAAAAAAGGACTAAGTCTTCTGCTGTCTGAAAATTAAACACCTTTTTCTGCCAAACTGTCTGTTACCAAGCATGAATTTAGAACAATTAAAAAAAAATTAATGGGGGGGGGGCAGTGTACATTTGCTTGATTTTTAAGCTGAGATAAAATAATCTAGATATGAAGGTGCCACCTATGAGGACATAAGACACTAGCTCAGCTTGGAAACTGGGAGTTTTTCAAGCTTTTAAGAAAACATTTTACACATTGTCAAAACAAGCTACAGATAAACAAGCATACAACAGGTGAAAAATGTGACTGCAATGGCTGTGATGACAGTTCTGTTTGCACAACACATTCATTTCGAGGTACTTCAGCATCTGTTATATATTTAGCTCCTTCTTGCTAAAGACAATAAAGCAGGTGAGCATCACTTACACCTAAGAGACCATATGTTTGTGAGATGCTGGGAGGTGCACTCAGCAGAGAACAAAATGCATTCCCTTCAGGGGAGAGCAAAGCAGACCAAATTTCTTCTTTGCACTTTATTATAATGACATTATTAATGCAAGTGATACAAAATAATGTACACAGAATACAACATCTGGGCTAAATGCTTCCTCTTCCTTGCTGCCAAGACATTAAAAAGGAGTCCTGCTTTGGCTTTGTGGACAAATAAAGTAGAAAAGAAAGTTAAGAGTGCCTGACTTCCTCTACTCTTTGGACTGAAACATCTACTAAATTGTCAGAAGGGGAAATTAGACATGAAATTGTGGCTTCTAAGCAGATTTCTGCTACTGAAGAGAAGCTCCCAGGTGCTTAGCTTAAAGCCTCAGCTGAAGACAGGAAAGGAAGGGCTTGCTCTGATTTAAAAATTCTTGTTTATGACGACCTTATACCCAGAAACACAGCAATGGCTGCTTTTGCTCACACTGTTCGAGGGATTTTTTCATATTTTGAGGAAGTAACAGACTGAGGAAAGACTGACTAACCTTTATTTTGGATGTGCAAGGCCATACAGGGAGCACCCTATCCAGTTTTGGTCTCTCCAGTACAAGACAGACCTTGATATACTGACTGGTGCCCAGTGGAGGCCACCAAGATGGTTGGAGGCCACCAAGATGGTTGGAGGCCACCAAGGTGGTTGGAGGCTGGAGTGCACTGGATGAGGAGAGGCTGAGAGAGACCTGCCCAGCCTGGTGAGGCTTGGCTGTCAGGGCTCTTGCTGCTCTCTACAGCTACTGGCAGGGAGGGAAGAAGGAAGAGGGAGCCAGACTCTTTTCAGCAAAAGGCAATGGACACAGCTGGAATATGGAAAATTCCAGTTAGTTGCTAAGTTGGATGTTACCTGCTGTGAGTGGGGTTTGTGTGAGAAGGTGACTTCTAAATTGCATCATTTTGCAACTCTAAAACTGGAGAAACAATCCACCTTCTTCACTCTTCAGGTTGTAATGGGAAATGCAAAAGAAATGGAGAGAAACCACATGAAAAAAAAAGATGCATTTTTATTTGACTACACGGTGCTCAGGACAATACAGCTAGAAGGGTCCAAGTAAAGAAAGTCCCCAATTTCCAACTTCTAACTAAGTTTACACAGCTAAAAAAACCAGGTGACTGTGTCTCCACTGAACACAGCTCTGCGGAGGCAGCTCTCGGCCTGGAGAGAGGTTAAAAATTAGAAATTAAATTTAGGTGCGTGCACTAATTGACCAAATGATTTTGTAATAGTGTAGGTGAAAAAGCAGAGCTCCAGAGGAGTTTCACTGCAGCTGAAGAGGTTGGTCAAGTCACAACAACAAAATGTTGCTCACTGTGATAATACCCAACCTGCTTCCAAAAGGGGTTTTGCAGTGTTTAGAAAACAAATAAGATGATACTCTTTTTTTCCCAAGTCTAAGAAATTCATGTCTACACTACAAATCATGGTTATACTACAGACAGAAAAATTATCTGTGAAAGACATTCAGAGAGAGCTATGTTTCTGTGTGTGCTGAAGTACAGAAATGCAAGTGTTATGGTGTGACCTACAAGTATGTGTAATGGAAACAAAGGGGAAATTTTGTTTGAGAAAAGCAAATGGATTTACTGCTTGAATGGGTTTTGTTTAAAACTAAAGCACTGGTATTCTAAGTGGTATTTATTGTGCACTTTTTTATAATGTATTAAATGTTGGTTTAGCAAGGAATTGAGTGGTATTTCCTCATTGATGACAACGGGGACTCCTGACACCTTCATTCAATAGCTGAGATGCGTGTAATTCTTTCTGAAAGGACAGGAATGAGGCTGACATTTCAGGAAAGGGTTAAACAAAATCCCTGGTGAAGGAGAGCTGGATGGTTACAGTAGGGCTGGCACTGAAAGGGGATTACACAGGCATGCGAATGGGGAGCACAGTTCCTATAGCTGAGCACTAACTCACTGCCTCTTCTTCCCTCTTATCAAATCAGGACAATGTTACCCAAGCTATGACAGCACCTTGCTGGGCAGGAGATCTCCAGCCCACCAGATAAAGACCCCGTAAGCTGCAGCAGTTGTGCAGGACAGAAATGCACCCTTAGGGAGATAGCTGGCACAGGAACCAGTCTCATGTCTCATTCCATGAGAAGTGTGAGTGTAAATGGATCTGCCCCATAAGCACTCCTGTTTCTCCATGGTCATTACCAGGTCGGGGGGATTCCCACTGACAGAAAAGGCAGCAGAGCACTCTCTGGGAGCTAAGCAAATCTGCCAGCATTGTAGGGCTGGCAATTTAGGGATGTGTCTTTAGCCTTCCCAGGCCCCTGGGGACAGGAGACAAGCAGGCTTGAAAGCCATTTTATGGGGCCGAGGGGCTGGCTCCCTGCTTCCCACCATAGCAGTGCTCCCAGCAAGGCAGTGGTGGCAGAGGGGAAGCAGCCCTGGGGGAAGCACGGCTGCTGGGCTGCTCTCCTCAGGCAGGCTCCTGCTGCTGCTGGACTGAAAGGTTTCATCGGCCTGGAGCATTTAGTGGGGAACTACTGAGCTGCACAAATTCCCCAGAGGAAAGCCAGAGCTGACCTTCACCATGCCCTCTCGCTCACCTGCCACCTCCTCCTCCAGGCTCCCAGCAGCTCCAAGCCCACCGAGCCCTCTGCCTGCTACTTATTTATTTATCTTGTAAAGATGAGCCTGGAGCGTTTCATCTTTCAGCCCTTTGTGTCCTTGAGGGAGGAGGTAATGGAAGACCTGGCAGGAAACACACACGCTCATCAGCTGGCAGGTCCCCCACACCACCTTTGGAGAGCTCCCTGGGAGGGGACCACACTGGTATCAATAAACATTTATCAGCACTGCCTCATTAATCCATATGCTTTTTAAAATAAAAAACATAAACATAAATAAAGCTGGTGTAAAGCATACACATATAAAATTAGCAGGAAACACAGGAGACTTGGAGAAGCATCTTTCCTGTACTGGTGGGTTTCCTTCTGCATAAACACAACAATAAATAAGAAGTACTTCAAGTAGCAGCTATAAATAGCATCTTGTGCACACACTCAGATGATTTACATGCTTGTCCTGAAGTGATTGGGCTGGAATGAGTTGCAGCCTGTTCCTCTTCCTACATGGCAGGAGTTCTCCCATTACCTAAGCTTCATTGTTTTTGCACTTTTTATTCCAGGGCTTCACACATGGCTTGTTTGCTGCTCAGTTCCTTCCCGTGTCCAGCTTCCCTCCTCGCCAGCATTTCCAGCCATGGAGATGACACCTGATGGTGAGCTGATCAATGGCTGGTTTCCTTCCTCTGAACTCACCCTGTCCCACACACACCACAGCCCATCAGCTTCGCAGATGTTCCCACTTGTTTTCATGGGATATTTGAAAACATTTCAAATCCACCAGTGACTGCATGAAAATAATTCGTGCCTGAAGCAACTGTGCTGATTTTAATCTTATGCATCCTGTTGTGGAGAGGGACACACACACACACACAGACATATACTTTACACATTCTTTTCACACATGTGCATGCACACAAGCTTTCTCATGAAAATAACATGTTTCTTCTATTGGTTTCTCTTGGTATGAAGCCATATCATTTGAGACAGGAAAAATTGCATAACACTGACAAGAAGTTTGTATTATTTGAATTGCTATGGCAAAGGCACTAACGGAAATTTCCCTTGGGAAAATACATTTCTTCCTACATTACTGATCATATGTAAAAGATTGCATGGCTTGCTAATTGAGAAGATACAATGTAACTCCCCTTGCTATCATAGCTGTAGAGCTGCATTTGTCTTCTTTAAAACTTTCCTGCCAGCTGAACTAAAAAAAGGCCAGAGAAAGGAAAGTACCTTGGTAAAATACACCATTGTCACAGGACAGGAGATCACAGGCTTTTCAATCTGGTGTGCCAGCTCCCAGCCTTTTGAACTGCAGCTCCACAGACGAGTGCCATCTCCTCTGCAGCCCACATGTTGCTGGAGGTGTTTCAAAGACATATGGGGAGTGAGGGCCTGTTACAAGGAGCAGACAGCACAGCTTCTGCTGAAGGCCAGGCACGAGTCAGATGAGAGCTTGTGATGTACAGATGAAGTCAGGGCTGTGTCTGCTTAGCCCACTGCTCTGTCAGCTTGGCAACTCCCGCAGGCGAGCGTAGAGCTGCCATCGACAGAGAGCTGTTGGCCGAGGAGAAGTCACCCTCTGCTTTGACATTTCTTGTAGGGAGATGCAGAGAGAGAGCTCCCAGTTTAGCCCTGTGGAGCCCTGTGGAGATCCCTGTTCCTCCAGCAGCAGCAACAATCGCAGAGGCTGTGCCTGTGCCGGGCTCCCCGCAGCTGCAGGCTGCTGCAGGAGGGCTGGAGGCACTCCCGCTCACAATGCCTGTTCGCCTGCAGCTGCATCACGCACGTGGCTGCTTCCAATGTCCACAAAAGGTTGAAGAATGCAGAGAAAACGGCTCAGACAACTGTTTATTTGTTTTCAAAAAAGGAAAAGAAAGAGACTCTGTCATTGGAGAACATCATTTCATGGCCAAGTACCCGTCTTTGGGACTAGAATAAATGGTGTCTCCACCAAAGGAGATGAATGTGGTTATCTCCTGCCAGGCCGGGCCACGACACCACCTCCTGCTTCTGCCTCACCACTAGTGGCAGGACAGCCTCTCCCCGAGCGTAGTTCAGCAGAATTAGGGTCTCAACCTCTTTGTGCATCTGTCAGTAGAGGGCAATGTAGTTACAAACAACCGACCTGCTCCAGGTCCCCACCCAGCAGAAGGCATAGACCTTACCTAGTATTTTATACTGCCATGTGTGACCTAATAGTGTATCCTGCTGTTATGTGCCGTGTTTAACATACCAGCAACACTATGTCATGCAGCTGATACTAGAATTAAGGTCTAAGGTATTTGTTTATGGAGGCAGGTTCCCTTGTGATCACTGCTATTTGTGGCAGGGGGAAAGGAGGGGACACAGCACTGGAATGGGTTTCCAGTGGGCGTTTGTTTACTGTACTTTCGATGCACTGGTTTATCAGCCCAGGGAATAAGTTATAGCTTCCCAGCCTGACTGTCTGGTTACAAATTCCAGTCTGTTCCTCCAGGCTGAATATAGAGAGCAGCTGGCTGAAGCTAAATGAATAATACTGCCTCACAAAACAATAGTACTGGGCTCAACATGTTGCACAGACATCTATTTTGAGTTTGGATATTTAAAGACTAAGGAGGCATGACAGGCACATTGATGGGGCAGCAATTACCAGCAGCCTGCAGACTGTGCCTTGGATGTGAACAGATTAACACCTTCTTCCCTACATGTGTCAAATACTCCAGCAAAGAGCTCACTTTTACAAAGAAAGTGTCTCTGAAGAGTTGACAAGCCCTTCCACTTCTTGTACATCCAGCATTTTTCTGTTGGATAACCTTAAACAGAAAGTTTCAGTGCTACAATCAGTTCTATCTAAAATAAAGACGTGAAATTTGATGCTGTTATTTTGCACCATTCTGTAACTTTTATCAGAGGGAAATGGCAGAGAGACCTAACAGGTCTTTATGGTCCATAATTTTCTAATTTCATTCTGGACTAACAAAAGCACAGCTAAGAACCTCCTTAGCACATCAGGTGACTCAGTACTCAAAAGCTGCTTGAAAGCTAATGGACAAGGAAGGTAATTTTCTGCTTTTCAAGACAATCAGAGCTAGGACATAACTAGATACATAGGTTGCTTTTGGAGATACTTCACCTGTTTCAGTTTCATCACCTCACTACAGCTATGAATGTCTGCATGTGCCAATAATACAGAAGGAGGCTGGGTTCCTATATTTGGGTACAACCTGCTAAACTCTATTCATTTCAGAACAAGCTGAATGTATGCAGAAGAGGGATTTGTATAGCTTTGTGGCCTGAGCCTGCAAGTATGTACTGAAAAGCACAGCTCTCAGGACACTGTCATGACAGACTGAAACGCTCTCATGCAGGGCAGTGCAAGGAGGAGACTTTAAGATGTATTTGTGTTACAACTCCATACCATAAAACAAGCAGTCATAGGAATTTACCAGAGGTTTTATAAGCTCACAGTAGCTTCAGGTACTTGGAAGTTCTAAACTTTGACTATTCTCTTCAGCAGGAAGGAAAAATGCTCTCAATTAAATGTTTCTTAAGGTAAAAAATCGGTGTTGCTTAACATGTTCACTGCCCAGTGAGCCTGAGGTTAGAGAAAGCTCTAGATCATAGTGGGAGGTCACACTATAACCCAGGTTTAGGGGCCAAAATATAAATGAACATAGGATAAGAAAGATCCTGGTCCAATCTCCAGGTAATTAGCAATGTGGCCTGGCCTGCAGATAGCTTATGCACGGATGCATTTGTTGTTTCACGTCAAGGAACTAAAAATACATAGCAAATGATACTGAGACAGTTTGATAAAAGAATGCTGGGAAATTCTAAACAGCTATTCATGCCAGCATTTACTGGTTTTTTTCCTGCAGTATTGAAACCAGCACAGTTCTCTCATCTCATCATGTAGTTCTGCACGCAACAAAGGCCTAGGACAGTGAAAACAAGCAGGGGACAGAAAATGCCAGTGAAAAGCATAGTATGTCACACTTCTGATTTTGTCTGAAGATGACATGGGATACAAATGCTTTGGTCTCACCAATAATGTCTGTAATCATTAAGTTGGGCATGTCTTTCAATGCTTTGCAATACTAATAGTATTCAGCTAAGGTTTTAGGGAAGGTGAGAAAATAAGTATATAATAATTTTTAAGAAACAGAAAGATTCAGAAATCAGGTCATGGTTTCCAGAAAAGGGTGGATCTAGCAATTGCAGTATCATAAAACATTCACACCTGTATTTGTGTCATAAGAATCAGATATTTAGGGAGATTTTCCCACAATCCAATATTGCGCACCTATTTACCTGGATAATCTCTCTAAAATCTCAGTGAAGAGTAAAAGGCTTCTTTAGTGGTCAGCTCAAAGAATCTACCTGGAACTGTACTCTGGAGCACAGGCTTGAAGAGACCAGCTCACCAAATAGCCTGGACAGAGCCTTAGAACCACAGACTAACGTAGGCTGCAAGGAACCTCTGAAGATCATCTTGTCAACCTGCTGTCCAGCAGAGGGTCAACCACAGCAAGTCACTGAGGGTTTTGACCAGCTGGGTTTTGAACATCTACAGGGATGGAGACTCTACAGCCTCTCTGGGAAAGTTGTTGCAGTGTCAGGACCTTCTTTTGCCCCACTGATGAAAAAGGTTTTCTCACTATCTAGTTTGAATTTCTGATGTTCCAGATGGTGTCTATTGACCATTGTTGTGTACCAGTGAAGAGTCTGACTGCATCTGGCCTTTTGTGGGAGTCCCTTCCTGAAGCCTACCCTTCTGCATGCTGAACAAACCCATCTCTCTGCCTCTCCCCACACATCATCTGCTCCAACCCCTCACCATCTCTGTGGCCTTCTCTGGATTCAATCCAATTTGTTGATGTACTGTAGAGTTCAAAAGTGGACACAGTGCTTCAGAAACACTGTCATACCCCTCATTCTGCTGCCTCTGCTTCATGCTCCCCCAGCTCAGTGTGGAGCTGGCTGCCTTTGCCTCAAGAGCACACTGCTGCCTCACATCCCACATTTGGTGCACAAGGACTCCCAGACCCTTTTCTGCCAAACCACTGTCTGTCTGTTTGACCCTCACCTGTCCTGCCACGTGGGGTTGTTTCGTCCTAGGTACAGGACTTTGTGTTTGTCTTTTTTGAGTTTAACGAGATTATTCTCTGTTCATTCTCCAGCTTGTTCATTTAAGCCATGAACTGCAGCAGCTCTGCCCTCCAGCATATAAATTATTCTGTCCCCCCCACCCTCCCCCCATTTTGGTACCACCTGCAAACTGCAGGGAATAGAAATAGGAAGCAATTAGTGGGACAATATGAATACAAAACCTTCAAACAAGTCACGTTTGAGGTCTTCTCTGCATAACACACTGTACCAGCAGCCATGCACAGACCTTCTGTGAGTCCATGGTGTGGACAGTGCTGGGACCTCCAGTACAAACTTCCTGCCACTTGCAGATGGCCTTTCTGGATGTCCATCATGTTTCAGACAGACAGAGTGTGGGACTGCAGTGACTGAATGTCTAGGGAATGTGTTCTGCTGTATCTGAAGGATTTATTGTTGCAATAATGTAATATTAGGGGAGTAAGCAGGAGACAAAATGACATTATATTTGTTATCAATCCTTTCGCCATCAGACTGCACTGAGAAATTTTTTAACAACCAAGGGGCATGGGAAATAAGAATCACTAACTGAACTGACAGTTTTCCCTGTTTTCAGCCACCCCCTATAACACTTTTTATCCAGATTTTGAGTGTTCTTGCTGGGACCAACTCTGTCCGCCACTGACAAAGTTGCAGCTGGTCCAGATCTGATGGGATTAAATGCCCTGTTCTTATCTTTGACAATGTTTCACTGTCCAGGAAACTTATTTAGGGCCATGTCTCCAGTAACAGTCAGTACCTTGATGGTGAAGCAAACTTTGCACGGAACACACCGAGCCTGATCTCAGCTCACAGCTGCACAGCTTCTGGCCACAGCCTCCTGCCAGGATGGTTGGGAACGGCTCTTTGTGTCCAGAGGAAGATACCAAACCTCTCCTGCACCAGGGAGAGCCTTCAAGCAAGAACAGACCACTCGTCCTCACCTCATGCAAATGTTACTCAGCACAAAAGGTTACGCCGCCTCTCAGGGATGCGATTACAAAGCCGAGGGGATGCACATGCTCTGCCTGTCAATCGCCACTCGCTTGGTTACACAACGTAAATCTCCTCTCTATACGCTGAGTTTTGGCAGTGCCAGCCAAAGAGAGCTCCAGCTTCTCCCTGCAGTGTGCACAGCTCTCCCATACTCCACAATAAATAGGCTCCCACCTGCTGCAAGACCTGAGGAATCACTTGGCATTGCTTGCTTATAAATAGCATACACCTAATCCCAGTGCCAAATTAAATTAGACTTAAAATATTCACACAGTCTACACCTGGCTTCCTGCTAATGGCAGCTAACAGCTACATTAGTAAATGTTCTTTTTCTCTGCCCAAGCCGTCCCCTCCGAGGCAGATATTGCAGAACTGTTCGCTCTGAGCAAGCATGATCGGGATAAAGGATGCGCTCTGCCTCTGCCCCTCACTTGTGCCAAGTCTGCCACCCAAGTGGGCCACCCCTGAAGTCTGCTGGTTTTTTCCCCCCAGAGGTATCTTAAGTTTGATATTTTTGCATCTTGCACAAAGTACTAGCTTCTTTTAATTTTAAATATATATTGAAAATAACCCAAATAAAAAAGACACCTTTCTCGTTTTCAGAGATGCTGGCAGGGTGTGTACTGGGCACTTCTAAAAACACTAAATGGTATTTATTCAAAGTGTCTAATAGGTCTTTTCCTAAAATCGTTCATTTTCTCAGTGATACACTGAATACAGAGATTGATGACATGACCTTATGGTTTAAGGATTGCAGTATAATTGTTTTCATATTATTATAATATTATAAAAGGTGCTTTTTTAGCACCTAACTTTGACCTAAAAGGCAATTTGCACTGCTAGACTTCCAAGAAACTGCTGCAGGAATAAACAGCTACTGCCATACTTGTGGTCCAATAAGTAGAGCCTTTATTTGAGCAGTTTTGTTCAGCCCATGCTGCAGCGGCTGCCTTTGCCAAGCTGGATGGTCCAGAAATTAGCAGGACAATCAAATCTGTTAGTAAGTGTGAACAGTGAACCACCTGGGCTGAACCTCAACAGTCTACCCCAAAACAGGAAGAAAACTTTGAAATTTGTAGATAATTCATTTATGTATTTCAAAGAAGTCAACACTTTACATTTTTGTTTAACTTTTAATTATGCTTATAATAATGGTAAGTGCAGATAATTCAGAAAATTAAAAAAAAAAGAGCCTTTATCTCTGGCCTGAGGAAAGTATTTGGGATTTCACTCTTTTGTAACAGTTTTGGCTGCCAGATATAAAAAAATCATTACTCATACAGCTCTTTTCAGGATCTCTCAGCCTACATGTCCCATATGGCAAGGTTTAGGCTTTGAGATGTAGTAAATATCAAATATTTATGCGATTTTGGGGTGGGGCAAAGAGAAAAAGACCAAGCAACTGTTTATAATTCAAGTTCTGTTTAATCCATGCTAAAAAACAGACTTTGAAAACCAATGTGGAGGCAGCATTTAATGTGTTTAGGTCAGAACTATATCTCCCGGCAAGTTGGAACTGAGTAAGAGGCACTAAAAGCAGCCTTCACAAGCTCTATAAAGCCCTTGTACAGTTCCTTTCTGCTGGTAGTTATGAGCCTTATTCTTAGTGGTGTGGAAGCTGTGCCAAAAAGCTGTATCCCTGTAAATAGACCTCTGGCTTCATCACTCTGGAAATGATAAAATGGCAGTAACACTCAGGGCACCTGAGGAAATGACAGACAGAGTCTGGAATAACAGATACAAATGATTAATCATTTGCAAATTGCCTATTATTTGCTGAGTGTTGTGTTAATATAGAGAAGTTGCCTGTTCTGACAAGCATATGGACTTTGTTTTTTTTAGGCAGTAGCACGAAGCCAGACTGCTGTGGCTGAAGGGGAACCACTGCTTTCATCTGCACTTCTCACCAGCAGACCTACACATTAAAGGCTGCTGCCTAAGCAGCCGAGCCACCCAGTAGGAAGGATGAAAGGCAAACCAGGATTTTGAAAACGGTCTTTCTGTTCCTTGCTTTACCTCAGAGACTGTGGGCAAGCCAAAGGCTCATGTTCCCCATCTTTTAAGGACTGGTGACAGCACTTTGCTGGCCTGCAAGGATGATGAAGATATGCACATTTAATACTCTGAGACTCTCTGGCACTAAAAAGAGAGAAGCATCCTAAACGGATACAGAGTAGACAGGCTGCCCTGGAAAGGAATGACTGAGGAATGTGGCTTAGTATTTGCAAATTATAGTTGACACTTTTTTAGGACTTAGTATTTTCTGGCAATGATAATGCTCTCAAAGGAACAGACCTTGCAAATCATGCACTAGAACAGATGTCATATTTCTGATACTTTGGTCCATTACATCTATTTTTGGAACTCTAAAAATTCCTAAATCCTCCAAATCTAGACTGAACACCCTATCTGTGTTGTAGCATAAATATGCATATCCGAAACCCTGGTTATGACTGTCAATACTAACTAGGGAGCCCTAATGTGCTTAAATTTAAGCCCACTTAATTTGCAGAAAGCTATTCAGATGCTGTCAGTCAAGCTGGGAATTTGAAGAATATTTAAGTTGTCGATTAAGTACTTAACAGTACAGGTTAATGCAAATTTGTCTGTCCTACTTTTCTTGTGGTTATATGGTGACCTGTATAAATATTGGAGTTCTGTCTCTCTCCCACCACAATCAGATCCATGTCACCCCAAACGAGCCAGGACTAAAGGAGGTACAAATGTGCATTCCCATGTCAGGCTGCCCACTAACATCTCCCTTGTGCTGTTCATTTTCTCTCACTGATGAGATGCAGATATTCACTAGTCGTGCATGTGAGGCCCAAATAAGGCAAGAGGAAGAAGCAGAAAGTCCTCAGAGCTGTTCTTCTTTCCATACCTGTAGTGAGGTCTTGCATGGGCAGGGAGAAGGTCAGTGCCAGCAAAGGCATGAATGGGAACAGGCATGATCTTCTGAGAGCCTGGGTTTTATTAGAGCTCCAAAGTGCTATGAGTCAAGGTGAAACTGGCAACACTAGATCCCTCTCTGCCCAAAACAGCTTCCACCTGAGAAAATCCTGACCCTGTCATCATTTTGCACATGAAAGAGGAAAGGTGAAATTCTCTCCTCTCTAGAGACTGGGGATTTGTGTGCAGGACAGCGGGTCAACATCACAGAGCAGAACAGAGCATTTGCGCCGCCAGCACAAGAGCTTTCATGGTGAGGCTTTGATATTTTTTTTCTTGAAGTCATAGACTCTGCAACAAGGATATTTTCACCATAAAACACACTAAAATGTATACAAAACTCCCCACCAACTTTCTAACCCTTCTTCTTATGGAGAAATGACAGAAAAGATGACCAAATGCCATGTAAAAACTTAAAATTCAAAAGTATCCCATCCTTGTTGTGGGTTATTATAAAATATTGTAATGTTAAGCAGATGGACAGGCTGAATGTTGAGGCTTCCAACACTGTTTTGTTGAACACCACATAAGCCAGGGCAATTCCCTACTTCTGCTGCAGCCACTGTGTTAGCAGAGCTGTGCTACAGAGCTCCTCTGCAGTTGTGTTTCTTGTGAACTTCATGTAGGGAAGAAGACCTTAGATGGGCTCTGTCCTCATGGGCTTCTCTTGTGGAGTTTGGAGCCAGAAAGAGCTCAGATTTACCTACCTCTGATGCTGCTTCAAAAGATGAAAAATCACAGTGTGGTGATTGAAACCTATCAACTGGTTGGAGCAGAGATCACCTGGTGTCAGCATCCTCCACCTCTTCATATGGTCACAGAACCGACCTCATCTTCTTCAATTACTGACATGCCATTCCTGCAGTAGAATGCTGCTGCGATTACCTGCTCTTCCCTGACACCAGGGAAGTTTATCATTGCTTGTTTTAATGGAGTTTAGCAGCTAAAAGAGAGGTAGAACAAAACTTGCATCATCGACTTGTCACAGACAAGGACCAAATGATCTTCAAACTGTAACTGGGAAAGCAGATGATAAAGATGACAGGTACAGACATATCCATGGACTCAATATGATGGAGGAGTTCCTGGTACTAATCAGGGATTAGAATTTTTGGGGTTAGCTGCACATACCCTGTGTTTTTACTGAGTTACTTTCTCTGCAGTTAAGGAAATCCGATTACCACCTGCCTTTTTGACTGCTGGACTGTAAGGATGCAGTGGGTCATTAAAACAATGTATTCTTTAAACATGATACACGTTTATAAATGGCCTAAAAATACAGGTCTGGTAACAATGACACGTGGGGTATGTGCCTTTGTGTTAGTTTAGTCCTAAATATACATGGGAATTGAACCAAATGTTGTTCACTTCGATGTTAAAGAAAAAAGCTCATGACTTATCTCTAAGCATTTATTCTAGTATGTGTTCGCTTCCCTGAGAGTTAGTTTTTTAACTGTACTCCCAGGGTAGTCGGGATGTTGGTAAATATTCATTGGCAAAAACATCCCCACATGACTGGAATTCACTCCCAGCAGGCATCAAATTGGAACAGAAGAACAAAGGATATGCCAGACTTGATCAGACCACTGGTCTGTCAAGCCTGGTACCCTGCCTCTGGCATTGGCCCATTCTTTATGCTTCAGACAAAAGACCAAAAAAAAAAAAAAAAAAGGAAAAAAAGAAAAAAAGAGGAAAGCACCTGTCTGGAAATGCATCCCAAATACATAACTTAGACTTACTATCTCATCTTAAAGTAGCTGGGACTAGAGTAACAGAGAATAAAATAATGTAATGCAGTATTGCAGAGCATGACTGTATTCACTTTATTTTTGCTTCACTTTATTGATCCTTTCTTTAGGAGAGACCTTACTTTAATATTTATACAGCTCTGAGTTTCCCTGATACTGTTGAAAATGAGCTGTGGCTTCTCAGGGATAATTTTGTTGGATGAGTGTCTCAGAAATCAGATTTCACTCTGGCAGTTCAACACACAGAAACTGCCTTTCACTTACAGCTCAAAAACCCCTGAAGTCACATACTTGGGTGGCCTTGGCAGAAATTGTTTGATTCCAACAATTAGGTTGTGCCGTTATTATTATAGCTTATCCTGTATTAAGGCTTCATCAGGTCACCCTGCCCAGGACCCACTGTGGTGGCCCACGCACAAACCTGTCTCAGTTCTGACATTTCTGCCCTCAGAGGCTTTGCTGTCCTGAACAGAATAGGTGGCAAGTGAATGGAAACGGTAAGCCAGCAGGGAAGGTGGAGGGCACACTACTACATTCATGAGGAAAAAACTGACAGGTTCCTCCCACACGGGTACAATGACAGATCTGATCTGCTCTTGAGAATAGGGTTTTATTTGCAGTGCCAGGAGAAAAACTGAGGTTTCAATGACATGGAAGTAGACTGATGATCCCAGCCCAGGTACAAATGCCTTCTGGAGAAGATCTGAGGCATATTGATGTAGAAAGTGCTCAGTACCCAGGCTTGGGTGGCAAATAGAGGCCCTTAGCAAAACTTAGAGGTCCCTAAGGCTGTGTTCTTCATGGGCAACGCACAAAAATGCAAATATGTCATATCTGTGTGCTGATCAAGTCTCTTCAAGCCTGTGAACAAGCAGAGAATCTTTGTTTCCAGGTGAGCAAGAAGGGCATTTAGACAAATTTCCTTCACGTTTTGAATCTCCCTGCCTCAAGGCCAATCTCAAGCACTGCAGCTGAGAAATCTTTGATCCCACTGCACTGTATTACACAAAGTGTATGTGTCATTAAGTCCTTGCTTTTGTCCCTAATAAATTGTAGCCATGTGTGTCGTGTGCCAGTGCTTTGTGTAAGCAGTGTGTGTGAAGAGCAATGCTCAGGGAGGACAGGCGCAGGGGACACCAGCGGCAATGAGTGACTGCCGAGGAAGGCAGGCTGAGTGAAAGGGACCAGTGCTTTGACCTTAAAAGCTGTTCTGAGCACGTCCAGTCTGTATGGAAAACTCAGTCAAGAATGGACATCTGCGTTTTCGGTCTGTTAACTTGTATTTGACAGCTTGGGTTTTGGCAGCCTGAAAAGATTAAACAAAAATGCGGCCCAGCCAAGGCTGCCCTTGCCCTGAAGCAGATAGCAGCGAGGGATTAGAGGTGGAAGGGAGGCCGAGGTGCCAGGCACAGCGGTAGTGGTGGGCCCAGAGCTCTGCAAACAGCCACGCTGCTCACTTTTCCTCAGCTGGTAGCTGTTTGTTTGAGGATTTGAGCTGCCTGCCCCCTGGGTGAGGGTTTGCAAAGTGCCTGCGTGGAAACCATTTCCATCTGTGTTTCTGCACACAGCTGGAGGAGAGGAGCATGGCTGGGATTCCGACAGCGCTCTGCACACCCCATGTCCCTCGGGCATGCCCTGGGTTGGGTGGCTTCACGCCCACATCCATACTCTTCCCAGTGCCTTCAGAGCTGGTGGAGCTCTCCCCCACCTCTAGGGAGTCTTCACTCCCTGAAGGTAATTCAAAAAGAGGAGCTCTGACATATCTGACCATCATGGGGTATAAAACTGGTTGAGAAGGAAAAATGTCGAGCCTCCAATGGGTAACAAATGTCTCAGTCTGTACTTGCAGTCTTATTTACTGGTATTTTGTTTCACTGCTGTAAGAGCAGAATCAAGATTTTTGCCTGATTGAGCCTGTAACAGGACAGCAGATTTAGAGAAAAGTACTTGTCCACTTTTTGCTGCTGGAAGCTAAATGACAAGAGAGAAATGCATGTAATATTCACATCAAGATATTTATTAACCCTTGCCACTGTTAGGACTGTCAGACCGAAACACACTGAAGCATATAATGCTGATGAGCTGATGACAACGATATGCAAATGACAAAAGATTTTGCAGGCATTCTCCTTCCCCCAGAAGCAAGGACCAAGAAGCTGAGACTGCTGTTGATTGTGGAAATGCATATCCTGCTAAAGAAGTACTGCTGTGCAACAAGATAGGAGCTCTGATACTGCTGAACGTCATTCTGAAAAATAATGATTTGGTGGAGGGACAAATGTTGTAACACCCAGCAGTGTTGTCTTCTGCTGGTGCAATGGAGGAAGGAGCCAGCTGGAAGGCAAGGCTGTGCCGCTCCAGAAACCTACCCTGTAGCTGAGCAGCAGGACTGGCTGAACCTTCCAGAGCTCTGAGAGCCTGTGATCGTTCTAGCTCAGGGTCATTTAGCAATAGCACCTGACAGAGAGGGCATTTCTTACAAGCTAACACGTGATTGCAGATGTTTTGTGACTGAAAAATAATCCAGTCAGTAAAGAGCAATAGGAAATGCCAACCTAGCTGATCATTGCAATTAAATAATTTGCTGAAATTTGTGACTGACAAGAGGGCAGGGTTACATTCCCAACATCTGTAATGCTTAAAATAAAGTACAGAATAGAACAGCACTGTAACAGCCCAGTTCTAGTCTCTGGCAAGCACAGAAACACTGAACATTTGGAATTATTTTTGATTACTCCTCTAGAACAGCATGCACAGCCCTTCTGGAGTGTCCAAGCTGCCATGTGGCTTGTTCGGGGGAGTTGTGAGTGTCTGAGCAGACATATGGTGAGGCGAGGAACCAGCCGGTGCGGGCTGACGCAGACACTGCCAATTCGCTTTCTGCCGCTGCTGGGCAATTAGGCACATCAGGAACTCAGCGATTTTTTTGCCCCCTCTCTACATGTTTGTAAGTGAAAAGACATAAAGTGTCTGCAGGGCTCACACACACTTTCCCTGCCATTGTCTTCATCTGCGTCTGCCCCAGCAGTCACCAAAAAGTAAGACAAAAATAACACTGTTTGAGCTGAATGTATCTCTGTGCAGAGGGATCATGTAATGCCTTCCGCAGCATTCAAGCCTTGCCTTGGGACTGCATATGGCTCATGGGTGAAGGAGCTGTACAAAGGGGGCTGTTGTACTGATCAAGTTCCTTTGGCACAATAAAAGTCTCTGCTGTAAGAATAAAGCTTCTTTGTGCCAGGAACAGAGCATTTCCAGTGTGTGGCAGTGGAAGGAACACCCCTAGAGACTGGGCAGCATCAGGCATCCTTTCCCAGCATGAGGCATCTTCCTCTGATGCTGCAAAGCACATAGCAGCATTGATTGCAAAGAAACAGGCCACCTAAAGGGGTTTTCTCCTGCACCTGCCTCTGCTCCCCAGGCTACGGGCCAGCTGAGCCAGTGTGGTCGTCACACTGCTCTGTGAGGGAGCTCGGGGGTGCTGAGCCGAGGGTTCATTGCTGTGGGATTATCTCTGACAGTGTGAAGGGGCTGGGATGTGCTGCTGTAGTTCTTCCAGGCCATCCTGGGACCTCTGGCAAGGATGCCAGGCATGGCCAGGACACCAGGAGTTGGTAATCTCTTCTCCTGAGCCATATAGGGCTGGGGTTGCAGTTCACATGCAGGCTGTGAGCCCCAAACAAATGCTCACACCCCAGGCAGAGAAGACATTTCTTAAATGTTGTCCTGAGGCCTGCTGCAGGTCCAGACACAGCTTGTGAGCTGAGGGAGCCACTCTTCCCAAAAGGAAGCACTCTGTGCAGGCCGGAGCACTTGTGAGGCTGGTGCTTGAAACCACAACTGAATGTTGACTATGTCAACAGACTATCAAACCAGACACTGACTACCTCTGAAACCACATGCAACGTTTGACTTCAGCTGAGTCTGCCAAATGTGCATGGCAAAATGGCTGATGTGGTCACATTTCCTGTTGTCCCTGGGCCCAGGGCATTGTGGTGCCATGAAGCAGAACATTCATCCCAAAATCTCTGGACAAGGGACAGACCAGCCTCCAGAACTTTTGGTACCAATGCTGCCAATGCTGCCAGTGCTCCCCAGCCCCATGGCTGCTCCCCAGCTCTGCATGAAGTGTCCAAGTGCTCAAACACTGAGCTGGGAAGTGCAGCAAGACCCAATTCCATCTGCCATTGTCAGCACAGGGTGCTCTGTGGGTGGGCAGGGTGGTCCCAAACAAGCGTGGTGTGCTGAGCGGGGGGAGCTGTCAGGTGGATGATGGCAGCAGGCCCTGTGGGAACCTTGGCATTTTGTTGAGCAGCCCTAAGTATGTTTTTTTCTGGCTCTAGTTACAGAAGGAGCTGTGCTGGTTAGGAGGACCTTTCACAAGGGCTCAGGGGATGCAGGCACAGTCTGCAGGTAGAAGGAAATATTTCTGGATTTCAGGCTTTTCCTTGGTTTGGGGAAGAGATGTTGATGGTGGAAAAACCAGACTGAGGAGAGGTCATGACCTGCTGTGATTGCTCCTGTTGAGACTTCATGAGACACAGTCTCCTCTCCTTGGCTCAGGAGAGGGCTGCCAGCTCGCAGGTTCCGGCAGCTGCCAGGGCTTTGTCTGTGAGCAGCTACTGCTGTGCACCACTGGAATGCCTGGGGAATTTCTGTTTTAAAACCCACCCTGTCTCCAGAGCAATCAAGTGTCAGGATGAGAGGGACCAATTAGAGGGACCCGTGAAGTGTGGGAGAGGCAGCAATGCTATTCACTCCCTGTCACGTCAAAAAGGTTTTATTTTCTATATGTTTAATATGCAAATATTTAATGGGGTGTATTAGAGCATTGCAGCCATAACTTGAGACCTTTCAGTCAAGAGTAAACAGGTGCTGAGTCTTTCTTTTCAAGGCCAGGCACAGCTGCAAGCCTGCCCTCCCCAGTACATGATTATGGGATGCTGCTGGGACTTTCTCCACATCCCTCCCCCACGATGCTGCACACGCTCCTGCAAAGCCCCTTTTTTTGTCTTTCTGCAAGAGACTGTCCTCGTTGTTCAAAAGGAACGGGAAAAAAGAAATGTGATTTATTAGCTCTGGCGTAGAGGGCAAGGTTTTGACCTCAGGTGTGAATCTGAGAAAAATGCTATTTTCTTGACAGCCAGCCCTCTTGGAGTGAATTAAAACTGCTTTTGTGAGGAAATGGATTAAAGCCATTTCGGCTTTTATGACAATACAAGGTGGTTACTTTATAGAGCATCTAGGATGTAGACTTGCCCCAAGGTGCTTTATAATCATTGGTTTAAAGGGAGAGAATATGCCTGCAGAGATGAATCAATGGGTGTATTTTATGAAACATTAATGACTGGTTTTGTAGATGTAAATTCAGGGGTATGTGCCTGCATCTCTCCGTGCTGTCCTGCAGCTGCAACTTAAGCCCTTTTGCTGTTAGTGAAGATCATAATCCAGCAGCACAGTTTTGCTGGAGGAGCTTTACATCATCTTGTAATGTAAACAATATTGTAAGAGAGCCCGACAGCCCCACAGGATTTTCATTGAGCTATGATTGATGTGGAAAAGGATGGAGCTGCAGTGATTCTGCATCAGTCACAGCTCTCGCTTGGCTCTAAAACTGACCCTGTTAGCACAGTCTGACTTGGATCATTTGTCTCAGAAGTACCAAGGGATTTTAAAACAGCTGTGGATTCAACCATTTCAAATGGGAACATATTTTTGGTTTGTGGTAAGAACAACATAAACCGTATGTGTTTCAGAACTCCGGCCTCAGCATTCCTGGCTTGTTTTGTCAGCGCGTCTTTGCTCTCCTCGGCAGCATTCACACATACGGCTCCATGGAGGTTTTATTTTGTTTTGTTTTGTTTTTCCACTTCAAGTCTTTGTCCTTTCTTTTTTCCTCTCATCCTCAAAGAAAGACGGAAAGAAAGAAAATGCATCCCCTTTTCTTTTTGCTGCTAGGCAAGGTTTAAGCTGTGGTAATGCTTAAGCAAAGGGACCACTTGTTTTTCAGCCTTTGATATATCCCCCATCCGATGTGTTTTCTCCTAAATGCTGCTGACTGTACAAGTGTCCAGTGGTAAAAGCAAGTATCAGGCACTGTGGCAGAGCCCTCACCATGTCCAGATGGGTAACCCATTTCACTTATGCAAAATTACTCTGATTTTCTACTCCTCTCCCCTGCCCTTTCCATCACTCCTCCCATTCCCCTTCGGCAGGTTCCTTCCCCACTGACATCTGTTCCAAGGAATGATGAACTGAGCCTTGGAGCAATTACCACGGTTTGTATTTTCTGAACCAGCTTGCAGTGTGTGTTTTAAAAACACCAGCATTAAAAGTCAACAGGGTGTAAAAGGTAACAGAGTCTCCCACCTCAAAGCTAATGATGTTTTGCCATGTGAACAAGAGCTGTGGATCTTAATTTGCGGGCTCCTTTCTCATTTGTACAATTTTGAGCCATTGTTTAATGAAGCCCGCCTGGTTCCCATGATGTGAAATTATATTATCACAATGCTCATGTTAAAGGCCTTATATTGCACCCCAGCACCTGTGGCTGCACAGCGAGGAGGAAAGCTCTAATGTGCCAACTTGGATTCAGATTTTGAAGCAGGGAAAGGCTGGTTTAGGAAATGCTCCTCGGCCTTCCTTGCAGCCAAGAGCAGCAGGGGCTGGGGAGGTGGTGGGCTGCTCGGGGTGCCTGTGGTCTGAGGCAGCTCTGTGCTGCAGCCAGCAGCTGGGGATTAATATCACAGAGAGGGCAAGAGCTCAGTTATTTCTGCAATTCGTTCACATAATGGATGTGAATGTCAAGATGTCGCCATCTGAAGTATGAGCACCTTGGAACAAAACAAAAAATTACTGGCAGTGTCAGTTTTCAGGAATGCTTTTCAGAGGTGGGGGAAAGCTGCACATGCAGCACCGACTTTCTTCAGCATCTTCCTTGCTGAATAAAGGGTGACCTCAGGCCCTCTTCTTCCACAGGCAGTCACGCACAGGTCTCCTATGAACTAAACCTTGTGCACACTTACTACCATGTGAGCAGCTATTTGGCAGGCAGCTTCTCAGGCAGGCACCCTGCTCGGAGTGGATTTGTGGCTCCAGTGTGTGTTCAGACTCTGCCAAAGGGCTGTGAACAGACCTGAGCATCTACAAATCCTGTCTGAGGCTTTATCCCCCACTTTGCTGCAGACTGCCCGGAGCTCGTGTCAAACATGTGACATGGGCTCATTTGGCAGTGTCCCATGTACAAACACACCCTGAATCTGGAGCTCCAAGACCAAAGCAAAGCTGGAGCAAGGTTTAGTGCTAACCAGGAGATGGCTGCAGTCACATTGGTGCTGAGCCAAAGCACTCTGTGCTCATGAGCTTCCTGGTTGGAAGTTTAAGTACTGTCCACATCATCACCATCAGTGCAATTGGTCAGAATAACCTACTCTGACTGTGAGCTCTGATTATCTTGGAGAGCTGTCTACTTTGCAGCTGTTACAATACTTCTTTCTCAATCTGGGCACACAGGTAGGCAAAGCTGCACTGCTCACTGCCTTGGATGCCCAGAAAGCCTCTGCCCCCAGGGCCGTAACACTGGTACAAGTCATTAATAAGAAATTTTGCCTTGTATTTTCCATAGAAAAATGCTACTGACTTTGCTGTGGGTCAGTGTGTGGGAGAGTGCTCTTTCCCATTTGGAAGGTTTCTGGCCAAAACCTGTAAGAGCTTTGTGTAGGGCCATGAAGGACAGAGAAGGAGTTTTCCCAGGAGCTCCTATATTTAGTGTTTAAACTAAACAGTTACGGATGTCTTAGAAAGAAAATAGCCTGTCTGTTACATCAAAAGAGCTGTGAAGACAATAATTTTCTCTCAAATAAACACTGCTGCCGAAAAGTACTGCCCAAAAATTGTCAGTAGGGAACCATCAAAGCTGGGGTATCACTCCTTCACCATCCCAAGTCAGCTGCAAGGAAATCAGTGGTACTGAAAATGTTGGAGGCAAAATAAGTATTAGATCCTTGAATCAGTTCCTGTCCATGGCCTGTCAGGATCCTTCGAAGGCTGAACAGTATTTCCAGTCTCTCACCACATGTCACCAACTTTCCCATCATATAATAAAGTTTCATTTCTAGGACAACGTGAATGCCCTGGCATTCAGACCTGACTGCCTGATTTGAATTTAGATTATTCCTTCAAGGTAATGACAAGATCTGGGATCACAATCTGCTGGAATAATTTAGAAAGCCATACGAGGTCACTATTGCTTCTTACAAATATGGCTTGGACATAATTTACCTGGCAGTAACTTGACCTGGAAGAGAGAGGTTTATCTTCTTGGCATGCTGTGTCTGAGTAGCTCGACAATCTCTACATAAATTTGAGATCTTTCATTCCCCAGCTGGTTGTTATTACTTATAATCTCTTAATGCAAAAAGTATTCCTTCCAGGGGCCCCTTTCTTTGCCTTTCTTACCTTTGCTTTAAAAAAAAAAATATATATATTGCATGTTGTTTTGCCTTAGGATTTCAGACCCATGCTCTTACAGCCATTGTAATTTGGTCACTGCATCAAAAACCTTGGCTATGCTTTATGTTTTTGGTGCCTCTTCACTTCTAAATGTTTCACTGTATTATAACATACCATTTTAAGGAAACATTGATCTAAAACCTATGTTGAACACTTTTTCTTGTGGACACACTCTGTAGCATTGCTTAGAATCCCTTTTGTGGAGTAGAACAGAGGAATGGCAGGATTGCAGTAGGAATAGGGAAAAATTGTTGCAGGGGTTCCTGAGGAAGGCCTGATCCTGACCTCTCTCAGGGTGATTACAGTGCAGTTCCTACACATCACATTCCATTCTGCTCTGGGTGTTTGGGGCTGGCAGTGGGTCACCGTCTTCCCTTACTTTGTCCTTCTCCATGTCTTGGGACACATTCCCTGTTTCTTGTTCCCTTCCTTGGTGCCAGGAGGGACTAAGCATCTCCTCGTCACTGCCTCAGCCGCCTGCCAGCTGCTTCTTTCTGATGTCTGCAGTGCTGCCCTTTCTCCCTCACCTGCTGCTGCTGCGAGCTGACACTTCAGGGGATTTCTGCTGCCCTTTGAACCTCTCTGGCTGCTGGAGCATGAAACACCTCCTCAGCATTTCCATGTTCTAGAAAGGGTGGTTTCACTTCCTTTTGGGTTTTTGAGTTTTCTCAAAACTCAAGGCAGCCCACTGCAGGTTCTGGTTGCTGCTCCTTTACCAGGGAGAGTCAGTGCAAAAGAGCTGCCACATCCCTATGACCAAACGCTGTGGGCAGCCCTGTGCCACCTTCATTGTCATAGGGGGAATGAGGGAGGGACAAAGCCCAGCTGGAAGAGAGTTGTGCCTCTGGTGCCTGCACATGGCCACCAAGACTCACTGTGAACTCACTGACGTGTCCTGTCTTGGTCACTGATGGTCCCACAAGCACGAGATGGCTGGCCCCATCTGTGCACTAGAGCTTTCCTCTGGCAATGCTGGAGGCATGGCCCATGGCAGGGCACAGGCAGGGTGAGTCCCAAGGGATGGGGATGCTGGGGAACATGGGGGGCTCAGCCTGCCATGGTGCTGTGTAAGACCTGGCCCGAGAGCTGGAAGGCAGCAGACCCTTGGTGTCCAGCCTCAGCTTCACTGTCAGAACAGAGTCAGTGCCCTGACATATCTGGCACCAGCACTGGGTTTAGAGGATGCTGACCAAAGTGCAGTCAACCTAGATGGAAAGAAGCAGTTCTCTGGAAATGGTGCTGCAGAATATATTTACCTTCAATAAAATACATTGTAATGCAAGCACCCATTTTGATACAACCATTATAGTTGTTGTCTGGGCCTATGCTGTTTCTCTCAGCAATGTTTTCTTTTTTCTCCTCTGATTATCTGGACCCCAATCATTCCCAGTGTCTCCTTCCCATTATCATTGAACCTCATTTTAACAACGTGACAAATGACGGCAGCCTCGGAGATGCCAATTTGAACACGACTAAACCCTCACCCACACTTTTAAACTGGGACAGCTGAGAAAGAGCTTTTATGTAAGATGATGCAGAGCATTACAGCCATCCCCATCAGGTGTTGGTGTTTGTTTTTTTTTTTTTTCTTTTTCTTCATCTTTGCCTCAAGATGCTGCAATTTTAGCTTGTATTTGCTTTTTTTCCAGCTCATGACTCCAGTTCTGACTTGAAGGCACAGCATCTGAGCAGGGCTCTGCTGATGTCTGTAGCATTAGTGCAAGGCTGTCAGGGAGCAGACGGCATGTGATCAGGAGAGGCTAAACTGGGACGCTGTGATTCAGATAACCGCCCTCCCTATTTCTGGCTCTGCTCTGAAGTCCAGGTTCTGCCACTCCCTATCTTGGGCTGTGAGTGCAGGGCCACCACAGCCACCACGGCCAGCAGCCAGTGCCCTAGACTGCACAGAAGGCAGCACATGCATGAAGAAGAGCACTGGCTATGAAAGAGGAAGCAGCAAGGGGACTGGGCTGAAAATACTCCAAGGAACACTGGTCCCGCTGCAGAAGCTGAAGCATTTCCTGCTTCTCCAGCAAAAAGAAATGCTCGGCCCTGAGCGGGGAAGCTGCTCCGTCCCCTCTGGCTCCTCTCCCGCTGCTTTTGCTTTTGCTGTGCGTTTCTCAGCAACTTTCCCAACAGCCTGACATCCCTGGCTCTGCCTCCCACCGCTCATTCAAGTGACTGTGATGCAGGGAAGGTGGAGGGATGCTCCTGTGGAATTTGCCCAGTAACCTTTGAACTATGCAGAAGTGCACGACTTCAGCAAAGTTTTAATATGCCCCTTGAATTTGCAGGATTTTTTTTTTTTGGAAAAGAGATTCAGTTGAAAATTCAGGACTAGGTCTCCTGTTGGGTTATTGCTTTGATGAGTGTAAACACGTTAAAGAGAATTTTACTTTTAAATTACGGGGCAGTGTCATACAAAAGGGGCATAATTTCATCCTTGTAAGAGTTGCCAACAGACATCTGAGAGCAGTGCTCTTCCTACACAGCTTGCCAGAGGCTGGAGTCTAAAGGGCATAAACCCAAGAGAGGCAGAAAGCAGAAATGAAACTTGCTCACCAATCTGCACTGCACAAACTGCTGAGAAAAAAGGTTGTTCTACACAAAACACCTATTTGAGTCTCATCTGCCATTGCAAATATTACCAAAATACCTATTTAAGCCTGTCCTGATACTGCAGATATTATGGCTGACGACCAAAAGGAATGGAATTAAAGCTACTGTCCTTTGGTGTTCAATGAGTGGCTCTGGAGAAGGCAGGTACTGCTCCATGCCCACAGGTACTTTGCAAAAGCTTTAACAGGGCAACAGAGAGTGACAGCCTGTGCCACAATGCTGGCTGCAGGCAGCCTTTTCCTGCCCAGCCAGCAAACCCTTTAGTACAAGCAGACCATCAGGGCAAAACATCTACCTGGACTTCACAGCTTATTCGGCCCAAACCCTCAGCTTAGAGCCCTCTATTGAAGGCCTCCCCAGCCCGGTCCCTCTTCCCAGTCCTCCTTGCTGGTCTCAGCCTGCTCCTGGCACAGGAGTAGTTTCCTTTTTCCCCAGTTTTTCTTCAAAATGTCTGTATATTCGTTTCTATGTCCTGTAAATCTCTTGCTGTCTGTGTCTTACCAGAGGTGTCTTCCTCACAGTCTCTCTCCCTTTTTTCTCCGTTTTCTACCCAAATTTTTGTGCCCCCAGGGAAATAGCACTTTCTGCATCTGGGCTGCTTTGTTCCCTCCCCATCATCTCTGCCCAGCTTCGTTTGTATCTTCCCTCTTGTGTTTCCTGATGACCTCCCACATTAAAGTCCAGCTCCACCACTGCCCTGTATTTGCATTTCCTTCAGAGAAACCTCCTGCTGCCTGGAAGCAGCATCAGAGTCAAGAGAACTCAAAGCAAAGTGGAGATTTGGGTATTCCTCCTCTCTCAGCAGATGGAAAGAAGCTGCTTAGTCTGACCAGTGAAGATTCCTCTGTTGCCTTCCCCATGGACAATTGCCCAAGCAGAAAAGGCTTTTCCTTCTCACTGCCTCTCTCTTCTCCTCTCTTCAGCCGTGCTCTTTGCCTCTGGTTTCTCATATTCCTCACCAGTCACCCACCCTCCGTTCCCCACTGACATCCCCCATGGACCATGTATGGTTTGACAGTGACAGCATCACCTGCGCCATCAGCTCTCAGGAACAGCCGTGCTGTGCTCTGCCCTCTGACCCTGCTCAGCATCACCCCATACCTGATACACACACTTTGCATCCTGCTGTTGCTCTTTGACTCAGACCAGCCACCCACCAAGGTGCAGGAGACTGCCAAGAAACAGGGAAAGGAACTTATCCTCAATCCCCACCTGTTCTTCCTTGTGCCAGCCTCTCTCCTCTCCTCTCCTCTCCTCTCCT
>VZRZ01006993.1:187660-247679 GCA_013398175.1 Climacteris rufus
CTCCTCTCCTCTCCTCTCCTCTCCTCTCCCGGTCTCTCGCTCCATCACAGATTTTGTGTGCTAACATGCCTTGGTTTGATTTTTCAGTTCACCCTGAGAGGTAGTAGTTCAGCTCTCTCCTTGATCCGAACTGATTTTATTTTCTCAGGATTTGTTGTCACCTTTTTAGAAACCTTTTCTGCACTCTCCAGCTTGGGCTTTTCTGTCTGCCTCTGCACCGGCCACTCAAAGGACTCCTCCCATTTTTTTCCCCCTCCCTCTTGCATCTTATGCTCGAAGGCATATTAGATTAGAAGAAGTGGGGAAGCTTGTGACTTTTAAGTTCCCACAATGCTGTGGTCCTGGCAGATTTCAGTGATGTGGTAACAGATGAATCTATTGCCTGGGAAACTGAAGCACCCCACCTGCGTCCTGCCCTGCCCTCGGCAGTGACACACACTTGGACTCGGCTGGGTTTGATGTAATTATTCTTCCAATATGTCTCTCTGGGCTTGTTATTTATCCCATGTAAGATTCTCTCTTACCTTTTTTATTTCTGACACTGACCACATCTCTCCTGCCATGTTATCTCCCTGACACCCACATTAGTAGATCCACATTAGGAGATCATTTCAGTTCATTTCTTAGCAAAAATTACATGTCTTCAAAAGTTTCTATCACTGTGCTTCTCTTTCCAGTCAATAAAACCCAGAGGTGACATGAAATTGAATTACTTTTTGTGTTTTCCTCTGCATATTTGTAATCTCATCTGGTAGAGCACTTAAAAATGTTACAGAGGATCTTGTTATGACTAATACCACGCTGTCATGCAGTTAGTACCATACTTATTTAATAATCTAGTCTTAAGAGAAAAATTGCCATATCCAGAAAATCTATCAAACCCCTATAACACTAACCATCAAGATATCACTCCATCTTTTCCCTTCAGTCACTTGATGCTATAAAACCTCAGTTAAACACAGCAGGTCTGCTTGTGTGAGCCCTTTTCTTCTTCAAAAATAATGGTTTGCCACACCATTCATTAAGAACAACCCAGCCCAGGAGCTCTTCTCCAGCAATATCTAGTGTTGGAAATATCAGAGGAATGTCTGAGCTTCACTTGCATGAAAGAAGGCACATTTTTTCCTGCCTCTATCCAGCAAGAAGGTTATGTACTTAGGGTGAAAGCTTGCCTCTTGTGTAGTGTTACAGTCCCTGATGTAAGCACAGGTAAAAGTCTCACTGTTAACAGTACATGGACTTAATGTTTTTGATTTAACTGTTGAAAAAAAGCCACCAAAACTTAATCTGAGTGGAAAGCTTTCCTTGCCCCTGCAGTTTCTGCTGCTGTCTGTGTTTCATCTTACCCCTTTTCCCTGAGCAGAGTGGGCTGGGGTGAGCTGGATGTGCTCTGCTGTGCCTGCAGCATGGAGAAACCATTCCTAATTCATCTTTCACCAGCGTGGTGTGAGGAGCCAGCTGAAGTTGTACCAGGAATCAAAGCAGTTTTATATGCCATGACTCTCGAGGAGAAACACATGCTGCAACAAGTACTGGGTCTAAAATAATAGACACTAGGGGGAAATAAAAAGCTTGTCAGTGGGTGGATTGTTAAGCCCACACAGCCAAATCCTGAGAGGTCTTTAGCCCTCACAAGCAACTTCCGTTGGCTTCAAGAGGAGTCCAGGTGCTCATCTCCCTTCAGGATCTGTACACAGGGCTTTTAATTAATGAAGAGGTCCTCACTGACTGGGTGGAGAGCAAAATGCTTTTGAGCACAATTAAATTATTTTCCTGGATTTGTGGAGAAGGCAACACAGATTGGGGATCGTAACAGCAGTACTTGTTCCCCTGGAAATAGTGGACACAACTCCTGGTTCTGTGAATATAGTGCTGCTTCTCAACCTGCTACAGTGAAACTGTGCATAAAATGGGGAACTAAAAGAGCTGCTGTCAGAAGGGCTGGTAGGTAGCAGATGCCCGTGTGGCTCTCTGGAGGGAGGAAAATCTCTTAATTCAGATGGCTTTGAGCGCCTGACTCTTCAACAGACTGCTTATGGTAAAACCTGAAACTTGCATTAAAACAAAAGACATTTCTTTGTTTCCCTGTGGTGTGGAGGGGTCCCATATGACTCTTCCCAGGGGTGCAAAGTGATTGCTAATGAAACAGCATTTCAGTGCTTGTGCATCCCATGAAGGGCTATTATTATTATTATTATTATTACTTATTATTAGACATTGAACAGCAGTGCCATAACTCAGAGTATTATTTTCAGTAGCTCCAACACTGTCTGCAGCACACCTGCTCTCCATGGTCATTTCAAGACAGCTCCTGCTCTGTTGTTATTGGCTCCATACCAAGAGCCAGCAAAGCAAAAATTTTTCACTTAAGTCCCAACTTACAGTTCCTCTGTCAGCTTCCCCATAATATATTGCTTCACCATGTTCTTTGACCTACTGCATTTCTTTGTAGAGAAATGTAATTAATTGTGAGACATGGCTTAGCTCCGGGGGTTCAAAACAGTTTCACGTGTTTACTCAAAACATTAATTTTTTTCCTTCTTTTTTAATTTTCAGGCAGGAAAGGTTATGAGGGCTAAACAAAGCATTGCTCCTTCCAAGAGCTCCAAACTCCAGCTTGGCTGGAAGGAGCTGATGGGAGGGAGGAGGAAGGAAGGGACAGAGGTAGGGGGTTCCTCAGCAAGAGCCCAGGAGCCAGGGTTGTGTCTGGCAGCTCAGGTGCAGGAAGGAGAGAGAGACACCTCTGCTGCACGAACAGCCACTGCTGTATGTGATGGTGGATCTCTGCAGATCACGCTGGGTTTGGAGGGAAGATTTGGTGACTTGCTGGCTGCACAAAAAGCTACTGCTGCCAACAGCTGGGCTCCCTCGTGGGGAGAGCTCAGCCCATGCAGCAGCATGTCCCAGGGATCCAGACACACAGCAGCTCCTTTGTCTCTCACTGAGAAATCAGGACACTGAGGGGGTGTTAAAGTGACCTGACACCTTCCTTATTCATACATTAATTCATGAGGATTTGTCATACCAATGATGACATCTCTTGTCACTGGAGGGAGGTCTTATTTGTCATACCAATAGCACCTGCTTCACTTGTGGATTATGGACCAAAGACAGAGATGTTTCTAGAAGCCATAAAGGACCCAGTTAAGCCACTTTCCTCATCTTTTCTTTCTGCAGCAGAATTGCTTATGTTGTGGAACACACACACAGTCCATCTGAGAGCAGGTGCTGCAAATCCAACACATGGGTGCTGTTAATACCACAGGATTTATTTTAGGAAATGGAGAGGGAAAGGAAGTTCCATATAGGTATAGGAATTAACAAAAAAATCTTCATCACATTTTAGCACATTTCTCAGGCATCCACAGCCACCCAGCACAGTAAGCAATCAGTTCTCTGGAAAGAGAACTATTTAGTAATAATGAGAGATGCACTTGGGATCATACGTTCAAAGGGATGTGAGGTTTCTAGTCCTTACAAATTTAACAGTGGTTTCATATCTGAAGCTCCACAGAAAGCCCTGATAACCCTTTGCAAGTCCAGTCAGCACCTTTGAAGTCAATGACAATGTTGCCACAGTAATAGCTCTAAAGAGCTGTGTTGGCTCTTATGTTGCTGAAAGACCATCTATTTTGTACCACTCAGGTTCTTTGAACTAACAGCACTCCCTGGGCTTACAGCACCTGACACATCTGCTGCCAAGCTTCTTTGCTTCTTTCTTACTGGTTTTATAAAGCAAAGTCTCCTATAACTTCATTTTTTGTTGCTTTTAATAGGAAAAAACCCTGGTTCCATAATAGACTCAATGTCTAACTTTGCAGGAATCTTACACAAACAGCCCTGCTGGGATTGAAGCAGCAAGCATTTGCTGGATACTCTTGTTGGTACATCCTCTTAGTTTAATTCATTTTCCTCAATGAAAATGAAAACACACTTGCACGGAAACTAGTGGGAGAAAAGTCTAGATTTAATATCAAGAAAGTTGTAAAACTAGTTGGAAAACAGATTGTGGGCTGCTTTTTTTTTCAAGAAAATCAATATTTCACTGTCATATTGGGAGTATTAAATAATGTTCCAACTAGCTTTGTCACAAACCTGGCACAGACCAGGCAAAGGCAGTGGCCCAAAGCTATTATGAAAGCCACAGTTGGCATTTAACATCGTGCATCACCTAAGAAAACAAGAAACCTCACAGCACACTTGGATCTAATCATAATACATTTGACAGCTGAATGCCAGAAAGTTCTTTGCCGGTTACTTAATGGTGTGATGGAATATCCAAACAGCAGAGTGACCTCTGCCCAGGCCTGGCCTGGGGACCTCAGCCCTGGGGCTGTGGAGTGAACCAGGCTGTACTAACCCACGCTAAACCTGTATAAGACTGTGTGCCCCAGACCCAGTTTACCTTTGACTATTTTCAGCATTGTGGACACAATGAGGAGTGAACTGCTCAGTGCTGGGTGCCCATACAGATCCCAATGTGCCTCGGCAGTGCTCACACCTCCTATGATGTCCCAGTAGCCTGAATGGCAAACCCAGTGCAGAACTGAGCTTCCAGGCCACACCACATCTAGTCCCTGGCCGGGGTGGAATAAAAAGGATGGATGGTTGTAGCCAGAGACCAGGGGGAGCAGCTCACCAGGCAGCAAACAATCTGTACATTTTTTAATCTGAGAATTGTTTGCTAAATATCCAAATCATTATAACATCTAATAAAGAAGGGAAACCAATAGTAATTTATCTGATTGTTAAAGCCTTTTGAGTAAGCTAATTCTCCAGCCTGTCAAGCACAAGTCCATGTAGCCAATGTGGATTGGCTACTCTTTTAGTATCCAAATTAAGATAAATGATCATGTTGTCCACAAGCCATCTATACCATTTCCCACAGGAAGATAAGCTATGAATTCAAATTGATTCTGAAGACCCCCAAGGAATTGTCAGAAATCAAATATATGTCAGTAAAAAAATCCCTGAAGGGGGACATGTCAAATGCAAAAGTCCCCAACAAACAAGATAAACCCTGTGGCCCTCAGGAAGGGTGACCTGCCAGGCAGTGCAGAGTGTGCAGAAAGGAACCCACAGTCCTTAGAGATCCAGCAACTGTGTGAATGCTTGGTATTGTCTGCCCACAACAAAAGAGAAGGCAAATGTCATCCTGGGGCACACCTGCAAGTGTGTTTCATGTAAGACACGGAAGGAATTATTGTGCTCTAATTGGCACTGGTGCATTCTCTGTTGTAGTTGGGTGCCCAGTCGTCAGCACCATGCATTATGGAAAATGGATGTTGGTCAAGGTCCAAAGACGCTTGTATGAAAGTTTTGAAGATGAAATCCAAGACAAAAGACTGATGGATTGGGCATTTTCTGTGTGGAAATGGAAAGATAACTAAAACTTAACATTTAGCCATCAGGCAGAAGCCTGACATCTTTCTATCCATTGTAAACTGGTGACGTGAAGTGTGAAGTCTTCCACACTCTGCTTTTTTTTGGTAGGGTTTGGTACAGCAGAAGTGCTTTTGCAGTGCAAATTTAGACCACCTGTTACAGCAGTTTCAGGTCTTTAATCTGTCTGAGCCAGAGCTTCCTCAGATCAAGGTCCTGCAAGGCTCCCCTCAGGATCAGGTTTTGCAGCCGGCATTCATCATAACCAACTGCTTTTGAATATATCCAGTTGTCTGGGATATTGCATGGTTTAGTGCTAAATTGCTGCAATGAAGCTGAGACAAGCTCTGGGACATGATGGTTCTTAGTCACAGCACCAGCCTGCTGAGTGACCGCTGGCCCTTGGAGACATGACCTGGACACGCAGGGTTGGAGTAATTTCCAACATGGGCCTCTCCAATAGTGCACCTGCCAGGGCTGGCAGGTATCACACAGGACCTACAGAAGACCTACATTTTCCTGGACCAGCAGCTGGACTCACGTGGCACTTCCTTGGGGAAAATAGCAACAAGCCTGTGGCTAAGCATCTGAACGGTGCCTCCTGTGAAGGAGAGGAAGAAGCACTGCAACGGCAGAGTGTTTATTAAAGCACATAAAACAGGGGCACCCAGTGCATGCATACAGAACTACATCATGCTGCAGTGACACTGCTGTGCAGGATCCAGGGTCTCTGTCTGTCCTACAACAGAGATTCCCAAGTTGAAGGCTGGGGCATCCACAAGCACAACTAGTTGAAGGACCAAGAGCAATGCAGTGCGCGGCAGGGCTGGCAGCAGAGTGCACACGTGAAAGCCAAGGAAGGCGGAAGGACGGGGGGATGGCTGGGACAGGGTCTATTTCCCCAGCACATTACTGCAGCCACTTGTCCCTGCAGGCACTGCCTCCCTGTCCCCTGCTGATGCTGTCCCTACTGAATCTGCAGCTCACCCAGGGTGTGGAGCTGGCACGGATCCACATCGACCCCAGATCCTGTTTCTGGGCCGCGCTGACCAAGAGTGCAATCATGCACACTTCCTTCCACATTTATGCAAAAAGCATTCACCCCACACGTATTTCCACTGTATTTGAGGCCTTGTGAAATCTTGGCAGAAGTGGATGGATTTTGCCCAGAATACACAATTTAGTGTTAATTATCTCTTCCTGCTGGGCTTTAGAGCACAAAGCTTTCAGTTCAAGAACAACAGCTACAAGAGCTAATGGATTGCTCTGTTACCAGGAAGCAAACCCTTTGCAGAGCATGAAGGATCCTGCCCTGCTGCAGGTCCTAGGGAAACTCTCTAACAATAGGAGGATGGAATTCATTAACTCTTCAGGGAAGGAGAGAACATCACCAGCATCATAATTGCCTTCCGCTAGTGCTGCTGGGGAGAACACCCCGACACAAAAGAGCATCTCACCCCTCCCAAGGCATAGCAAATTATGTTGTAAATGCAGAAGAAGAAAATTCCCCTTGTCGGGTCAGTGAGGGGTTGCAGAAGAGAAAGGGATGGAAAACCTGTGGCTGTGATTCATTCCCTTCCATGTCACATACAGTAGAAGCCCATATTTTCTATGAGTGAGTGTATAGGATATGGATTAAACTGTTGCTTTCCAAACCCCACTTCTCACATGCACTTATCTCACATCTAGGACGGCCTGTGGGCCTCTTTGATAGGGCTCCACTGACAAACCTCTTTTGGTGATACTCCCTGAGACAAGGAAGAGACTTGCCCCACTCTGCTGACACTTCAGCTGCAGGTAATGAATTAACAACATATAGGATTCACGCTGGGAGCCAACAATAATTTAATTCTCCTGCACTGTCAGTTAACCACCCAGCAGTAACCATCACAGAGCTGCTCTCTGCACAGCTAATTTCAGGCCTTTACAGACCTACACATGGTGATCATTTGATTCCAACGCTGACATGTAGCCTGAAGGAGAGTCCAAAGTACCTCATAGCATAGCGAGTATTTTGGCTGGTGGTGACCATGGCTTAGCTTTTCTTTCATATGCAGTCTTTTTGGTGTGGATACTCACCTTCTCGAATATCCTTACAAGTGTAAGAAATAAAACACTGAAATGTAGTGCAGATGCTTCAGTACCTTGGACTAGATCCATTATTGACACAGGACCAACATTACACCCTTCTCAAAGACACTTTCTCACTTGCTCATATGGTGCACAGATGTAGGCTTCTGGCAGTGATCTTCAAGGAAATGTGGGCAACTTCCAGATTTTCAGGTACCCTTTGTCTCCATTTCTTGTGCAAGATTCTGGACAGTTTATTCTCATTTGGGTCTTTGTAGTTACCACATTAAAATATCCTCATTGCTGTATTCTGGCTTCCTCTTGAAAACAGGGTAAAGGGACACACTGCTGGATGGCTGGAACATCTGGAGGTGAGGAGTGATGGCATTACCACAGGTAATGCTTGTGAGGAGTGGTGGCATTGCCAAGAAAATCCTGTGACCTGCCTGCGCAACATGCAGAGGTTTTAGTGGCTCCAGAAAGCATGCTGCGACCAGTGGGAAAGGTCTTCACAGCTTGGAACCATGACTACCACCAGCAAAAAGTAAAAGGCTGCAAGGAGTGAGAATAATTCCTCCTGAGTCGGCGGAGGAAAAGCCTGACAGCTGTACAAAGCCTGACACCCTTTGCTGAGACAGTTGCAAGCATCCTCCATCATGTTCAGACAGTTTCCTGTCTGTAGAACAAGTTGTCCAGCAGTAGTTCCCTGGGAAACACCAGAAGAAAAAAGAGAAACACCAAATTGATTCCAAAGGCTTTCTGCTATGAAATGTAGATGAATAATTCTTCTGCTTCATGATTGGTGGTTTTACAATGAGGTATTGCACAACAGGCTTAAATAATGTTCAAGTATGACTGCTTCCAGTTTTATCTGGCTGTCATATTTTCCTTAGCTCAGTGTATCTCAGAGAAGGTTGGTGTTGAAGAACAAAAGTCTTTCAGGTCTGCAGTCAACTTGCATATGAACCCTTCTCGCCTGACCACAGTAGCAAGCGTGTGAAATACATATTGAAGTCATTCTTCACAGTATTTTGTCTCATAATATTTGGGATTGAAGTAAGCTTTATACTTCAACAAATAAATACTGAGTAAATTGCATTAATAAACATAAAGCAAAAAGCAGAAAATACTCTTCCTATCCTACATGTGGATACCCTCTGTTTCCAGCATGAGCTGGAAGATGACCACAGGCAGGGACCATGGGGTTAATCACAGCAATGGGACACTCTGTCCACCAGGCCCCAGGAGCTCCAGCCTGGGCTGCAGAGGCCCATGTCTCCCATCTCTCTGCCTGCTTGGCCTGCCCCTTTTTCTACATTTTTAGCAGGTTTGCCTTTTCTGTCCTTTTCTGTCCTGGTGGTCAATACCTTAGTACCATCCCAAGAGACAGGAAAGACTTGACCTCCACAAACCTGCTGCCTCCCTAGTCCAGTGGAAAAAGGAACCATGTCAACAGCATCTTTGAAAGAAAAGCATTGATTTGCCTCTTCTCACATAATACACGTAATACTGAGGGTGCTCCACCAACACCTTCATCACCCTTGCCTTCTCACACAGCCAGATGCTTATCCTTTTTAAAAAGAAAAAAAAAGAATAATTGAAAAACTGTCTGAGATGCAAGTCTCCACATGGAAAATAAAACTTTTGCAAAAACACGATAAGCAGTTTGAAGCAGATCTTACTGGGGCAGAGTCAAGCAGGGCTGTCAGACTTCAAACACTGAGCAGGCCCAGAGACATCCATCTGTCTTCTTCTGTGCTGTGTCTTCAAGCCCAGTGCCCTGGGGCTGCTACCTTCATGGGAGAGCTGCATCACACATGTGGGATTTAACGTGTTGCAGCAAAAGTATAGGAAAGCCATGGCCAGTCTTTCCTTCAGGGGAGGTATGGGACTTGATCAGTAAGTACAGGACAGCCCCTGTTGAGTAGGGCATCTGGAACTGAGCACCAGGCAATCTCCATACCGGGGCAGTGCTCCAGCCCCATCCACAGCAACAGCTTCACTCTCCTAGGGCTCCTATGCTTCACCAGCCAGGCATTGATGAAATCAGATCCCACAGCATGCCTGTGGATAACAACTTAGACTTATCTTTCCTCCAAAGATGGGGAAACTGGAGCAAAGACCAGGTTTTTTCCTGCTGTAGAAACGGTTCGATTGTTTCCATCCCTGAATGTGATGTTTGCCATCCAGGACTTTTGCCTCCCACTCCATGTATTCCTGCACAGGGGCAGGATGCAGGCACCTGGATGTGCCCCCTGGCAGCTCTGCCACTTGGCTTTGACAGAAAGGGACCAAGACCCACTCAGATGCCCACAAAAATGGCTGGGTTTTTTTTAAGTAGGGCAGCACACTGCTCACCTGGGGACAGGGGAGACAAGGTCAATCTTTGGGAATTTTTTGGAAGTTTTACTGACCATCTGCTGGATAGCTATCAAAAACTTAAGTGGGGTCAGGTCTGGAAACATTGCAGGGCCATACTCTTAGCTGGAGAGATTTCATATGGAGACCAGATGAAAACCAGCAAGGTAATGGACACGGATGCACCTCCTTTTTGTTGTCACAGTTGATAGAAACGGCCAGTCTATGTGTCTGCTGACATGATGTAGACAGCAAAAGCCAGATCTAAGGAGGTGCCTTGGCCCCTCCAGCAGACACCCAGAGGTCCCTGTGCCCAGATGATCAGGGCCACCTCAGAGCCCGTGGGTCTGTGCATCCCTCCTGGCCACAGTTACCAGGTGAGGGACATGTAGTTTTTGAGAGATCCCGAAATCTCCTAATGAGCCTGACCTGCAGGCTGTGCCCTGAGGTCATCTCAGTGTATTCTTCCAAAGCTTGGGTGGAGGAGGTGCCTGTTCCTTGTGCAGCAGCTTGGAGAGAGAGCACACACCAAGGACATGGTGCTGTGCTCAGGCTCCTCATCTCCTACTCCACCATGGTGGCTGAACGTGCACAGACTGGTCCTTGGGACACAGCAACCAGCACAGGGGCATCTCCTCTGCCAAGGGACTGCTCTTCCCGGGGGATCAGAGACCAGTTCCCTCTGGTGCCTATGCTTGTTTGTACTCATGTCCTCTCTCCAACTTCTCCTTTCACACAGGTCCTGAAACGCTGACTAAAGAGGAAAACATCCCCAATAAAAGGAAGGGGAGTGTCCCAGTGCTGCTCTGAAATACTTTGTGTCTGCTAGGTTATGGTGATCAGCCAGGGAGCCGATAATAGATGGATTAAATAGAATGTTGGGCTCTTCTCCTGACATGAATAATTTTACCTTTTGCACATGGGCAGGAGTGGGGCTTGAAAGAGTTCAGTGAGCCCTGTCCAGCACAGATCCGGAAAAACACAGATTCTCAGGGAGAAATCCATGTTTTGGAGTGTGCATGAGTGCACCCCTGAGCCAAGGCAGTGCCAGCTGATTTGCATCACATTTTGGTGTACCCAATTTCCCCTTTGCATTGTGTAGCTTCCCAACAGATCCCTGGACTTTATTCCAGGGTCAGGCTATCAAGTCTTTTCTTACATCTGGCTTGCAGTCTCAGCATGGTGACATCCTGCTGCCAGTGTCTCATTTATAAGCAAGGGAAAACCCAACCCATTCAGATTTTGAATCTGCTAAATGACTAATGGAGCTAATTGTGCCTTCTGCTCTTGTAGCAGCTTGAAAGTGAAAAAGAGAGGTTGATGCAATAGGGCAAAGGACATTTTCTAGCTCTGACAATAACTCAGCAGCCCAGACTAAAGCAGCCCTATGCCTTTGCAGAGAATGTGCCACGCTGCCAGCAGCCCACCCTTGCTGGAGTGCTGCTTAGCTTTATAATTTACTTCAGTTTTTGGTCTTCAGTACAATTTTAAGCAACACTGTTCTTGGCTTCACTCTGGTACCTACCAGAACATACATAAATCCTGTGGATGTGGATGGACAAAACAAACCCAGAAAAGTTGAATACCTGTAATCCAGAGTTTACTTTGTATTTTTAGCAAAAGCAGCAGCATGCAAAGCAGAGGCATAGGAGTGGGAGAGTGGGGAAGCGCTATTTTAAGTCAACCAGCACAGGAAGTGGTTCTTAGCTCAAAACAAAAACGATCTGCTTGCATCACAAAATGAATGAAGTTTTTAGCAGTAGCTGGAAGTCACACATACAGGGAAAAAAGAAGTCAATTTACATGACACTGCTTGCTTACATTTCAGAGTAACCAGTGTCAGGGCAGGACTAAGAGCAGAGCAAAGCCAATAGCCTGTGAGCTGTTATTCCTACTGACTACAGTGAGAGGATCTTTTCTAAATAGTTTCCCAACACTGATACTGGGATATGCATCTTGGCTAAACTGTACAGGTTGTTGCTTTTTGGGAAACCAGCTTTAAATTAAAGTGGAGAACATTTCAGAACATGTTCAGTGCCTGCTTTGCACCAGACTAAAAGGAGAAAACCCACCCCCACCAACATTCCTTTCTCTGGCTTTGTTGTTACTTGGGGAACTGAATCAGCTGAAAAACAATCCAGGAAAAACGGCTCGTTACTTGTTAACTTGCTACTGCTTAAGGATCAGTCCTGATGGGGCTGTACCAGCCTGGCAAAGGGTAGAGGATGAGAGAGGGCTGGATTCTCCCTTCCAGTAGCAGCAACATTTACTAATACAGACTGCAATGGCTGCTGAATTGCAGGCTCAGGGTCTGGAAATATAGTTCTCAGGAGGTTTAAACATCTGCTTCTGGCATTCCCAGAAGTGCACCAGCATCAGCATGCTGACTAATCCATTAGAGCCCACAGACCATCTCTTCCTTCACCTGTATTGCCTGGGGAGAATGGTGCAAAAAGGCTTAAACCCACTTAAACCATTTGGACTGAGTTGCACACTGGGGTGGGAATAACAGGATAATCCATGATTAAGTTCATGTTACAGCACTCATGAGGGGTGTATGAAACTTGTGCTCAGTTTTTCCATTGAAATGAGGAGGTTCAAGGCAGCATACTCCATTCTGGCCCTCCTGGAAGACAAAGACTCTATTGCTGGGTTAGTCCTACTTTGCATGACAGAACTCTGTATTTGTTTGGCTGAAGAGTGAACAAATAAACATGATTCTTAGCCTGTGACGGAGATGAAGGTGTCAGTCCTGTTGGCAGTGCCCCATGTGGATAACAGCCACACACTGTCCTTACTACCATAATTCAAGTCTCCTGTTTAAAGGCAGTGCAACAGTAAATCACTAATTAGACATTCATACTTGCTCTTCCATGTTTGGTTGTTTATCTTTTGTCCTTTCAAATTACAGCATTAATAAGAGGGCAACTGAACTAATGAAACCCACTATCACCTCTGCTACCTCTCCTGGCTGGACAAGCAGTGGCACGTGCTGGATGTGGTTCAGAACCACATTGTAAGGGATGGAATAATAGCTGCCTTTGCCTAGCAAGGACATTAGTTTGGTCCTCTGCCCTAGGCAGCCAAGTTTCACAAGTCATGCAAGGATGTCACACCTTTGACACATCACCTTTTCTGTCAAAATTGGTCAGGCATAATCACCAGGTCAAAATGTAAGATGAGAGAAGGGGATATGCAGCAAAAGCTCACAAATGATCCTGCTCAGGAGATCAAGGCCAAAAACAGGGTAGGTGGTTACAAGATATTTATAGCAATGGAATGGTATTTTACAAGGTTATTTAATTTATTGCTGCCTTTTTTTGGCCCGAGAAATACATAATTATCTAAATTTAGAGCACCTCAGAGATTATACAGCAGCATTCTTCCACTCCTTGTCATCAGTGGTCATTCAGCAGAGCACGTCCATGTGCTGCATGACACTGATGATAATGTGCACCTTTTGGGGGAGCAAAGACTCTGCTTTCCACAAGGAGAACTGTGTATCAACACACACTCAGCAAACTCCACAACAGGAAACAACACTTGTGTAAACACATAAGTAGAAAGATGGGCAAAATGCACTTCAGAAGCTACAGGAGACAGCTCATGTAGTGGAATAACAGGAAAGGCTAATTTGTGAAATACAAAGGTATTAACCAGGAGAAATTCCAGAGAAATTTAAAATTTGTGCTTGGAAGGAAGTCTAGGACTGGAGCATGGTGCAATGGCCTGGTTGAGGCAGTTCTGATGTAACAATGAACCCAGGCCGCCTCCCATCCTGGTGTTTTCAGGTGCTTGCTTTTCCAGCTCTAGAAACAGTCACAGGAGCATGGCCACAGCAAGAGGACAACCTCATTTACCTACAGCAGTGGCAAGGGATGCACAAGTGTTTGGGTGCTTTTGGTCTATGGGGGAAACCTGACAGAACTGGGTAGCAGGAGGAGCAGAAGATGGATTTGAACCGCAGATTTGAAAATGCAGTTTAAAAAAAAAAAAGGAACATAAATGGTCTTTGGCCTACAGATGGTCATGAAATATTTGCAATTTTTTACATCAGATTTTCCAGCTATTTTCAATTAGTTTTAGATGCAGTGAGCTGAACAGATTGAGATTTCAGTGAATCAAATGTATTTCCATTATCATTATGCCATTCTTAAACACAGATGGTGAGGCTACAAGAACTAGATTAAATAATAAACTACTGTAAACTAGGAATTAAATTTCTGTTTTTCTTAATATTAAAAAAAGAAATCAGAATACTTTCATAGCAAAGGAGAAAAAGCAGATCCTACAATGGTTTTACTGATGTAAGTAATCATGAGTTGAGCAATTTCTGTAATGAAGGATGGAAAAATTTGTATTTTTAAACATATATGCAATTTGCTGCAGTGAGGTGTTTTTTCCTCTCCACTGCCCTCCCCTGAGGATTGCAGGAGGAGCTTCTACTGGGGAGCCAAAAAAACATGTCCCTGACAGGTGGCCTTCACAAAAAACCTACAAGGAACAAGATGATGTATTGGGCCAGCAGGAGCCATAGAGAATCAGCAAAGCTTTTATTCTTTCCCCTCCATAGGAGCCACTGGCAAAACCTGAGCTCCTTCCAGACTGACAGATCCTCAGCACTTCACGTATAGCAGAGATCAGGCTGTGCAGGCAACAACAAAGCACAAATATTACTGGTTCTGGGGACATTTCTGGAAATAAATTGCAAGTGGCAACCAACCACCTAGCCAAATGCCTCATAAGGCCCCTTTTTTTTGGCATTTGCTGGCCCCAAATAAGACATTTTTATTGTATACAAACTCTGAGACTGTTGGTTGAGCTGAAGAATCAGCCTCTGACTGGATTGTAAGAGGATAAGTTTGTCAAGCAGTGCAGCTGCTAATGGCTGAACTTCCCTGGGCTGCTGAAAGTCACAGAATTGCTCCATTTCCCGTAGTCCTTTAGAACAAACTGCATGCTAAAGTAAAAGACAGAAAGCTTTCCCATGTTAGAGTCCTCAGTTCCGTTCCCAACTCTGCCTGAATAACCCTGTTCAAGTTATGTTATCATTCATCAACTATCTCTTTTTGTCTGTTTTTTATTTTTCCTAAGACAGGAAAACTCACCTTAGAATCATAGCTGGAAAAGATACAGAAATGGTGGTAACACTCATCACAAGTGCAAGTGCTAGAATTCCTTGTGCCTTGGTTTATAGACTGCATCTCCCTAAGCTTCAGGACTTTTTAAGAGTACTTGACACAACATATTGTCTGGGAGACAGACAGATGTCAGTATGTCAGTAAGAAGAAGCCTGATTAAAAAAAGGAGGATTTTAATGACAATACCATGTTTTGGGGAACACAAGTCACTACTCTCAAGAAATTGTCATTTACAGGGTGGCTTTTCTCTGGGCTTGGGTGATGTAGGCAAGCAGCTCCTCCAAAGCTGGCTCCTGCCAGAAGCATTCTTTGGAGCTGTCTAAATCAGGGAAAGAAAAGCTGCCTTGAGGTCAGCTTAGCCCTGGTCACAGTAAACCTGAGCACTTCAAACAGTGTCTGCCCAGCAGCAGCAGCAGCAGCTCACGGGGAAGTGCTGCTGGCAGAACAAGCAGCTCCAACCACCACAAAGGTTAAACCTTCCTGCCCCTCACTCCAACACTTTCTGCTCACCAGGACTCAAATGGAGTCTGTACAAGTCACAGCTCAGCTCCTGGTCTGGAGGGGACCAGTGACAGGATTATGCTTGACCAGAACAAATGAAGTTGAGGACTACTGTCCACAGAGATGCTTTCCCATTATAAACTTGATTTGATTTGAGAAGGGGGCAGAATTCTAAGTATCCTTTTTATGTACAGGAACTTTCAAAGCTGTTAGGAGTTCTTGTTATTTTCAGGATTTTGCACGATTTTCCAATTAACTAATTTATTGAACAATTTGGTCCAACAGATTTTATTCTTGTACACTGAAAGAGCAAAATGCTCCCTCCATATCTTTGCAATAGCTTACCTGTCATTAAAATGTAGAAAGCTTCATAGAACTCAAGGGATCTGATGATATTCATACAGGATTTGGCCTAAAGAGAGACCTGTTCAAGGTAAGCGATGGAAATGGGACCCAGTCATCCTAAGCTGTCAGACTTGTTGTCTTTCTTTGGGCCCAAAGCTAAAAGTAAGAAGGAATTCCAGATAGAAGAGGAACAGAAGCTCAGCAGGAATGACACAAAGTTACTGTAGGCATGTTTCAGGGTTCTTTTGCATTTAATAATTTATCCCCTTCAATCCTGAATTAACATGCAGTGCAAACCTTGTGATTGTTACACAAACCCTCATTTACACAAAAATGAGCAAACTCAAGGGGAGTCCCCGATACAGAAATGTCAAAATCTAAAAGCAGAATCAGAGAACTTGAGACTCACTAGAAAACCAAAAAAAGACCAACATGGCATTCTTAAATATTTATTCTAAAGACTATTTGCAATTGTTCTCAATGTTAAAAGATCTTTTGGGAGATCTGCTAGTGTAGAAGTAAGGCCTTGGAGACCTTTACTTAGCTGTAGGCTAATACTACATGACTTTCACATTTGGCAAACTACTAGGACAAACTCTGTCACAGAAGTGCTCCTGACATCAGCACATTTCATGTTCAATCTCAACTATCAGTTTCTTTTCTAATTACAGTTTTTTAAAAAAGCAAACTACTTTTTGTAAAGTAATGAAATATATAATAATATATTGTTTCCCCAAGAGACAAGACATATACAATGTGTATGACAGATACACATAATTAAGGTGACTGTGTGACAGATTAGTGACTAGAGGTCATGAAAAGCAGAGATAAAACAAAAGTTGCAAATATCTGATCTCTTTTAAGTGTTAATTTGATCATCACACTCTTCTGTGTTTTATTTTTTTAGTGATAATCAGACCGTGCAAATATCATTAGAACTGTCCAAGAAAAACATGAACTAAATGACAAACTACAGACTTCAAAGATACTCTAATACTGAATTTCCACTATGAAATTAAGAGATGATTGTAGTGACAAATAATCTGTTCTGCTAAGGAACAAGAAAAATAGTACTTTTCTGTGTAAGTACCAGAATGTGAACTGCAAATCACACACAAAAAGCTCTATCCAAGCAGAGAATTGTGTGCAGACTTACACACCAGTAGTAAATAAGTTGAAAAGAACACACTTGAAAGAAGTCTCAGCACAGTGCAGATTAAGCTCTTTTCTCTCTGCTGCTCTGCTCAAAAGCCTATCTCCTCTACAGCCTCCAGGACCAGAAGGGACTTTTCTCATCCTCAGATCATTACCTTCAGCTCTAATGGTCTTCTGTACTCTAAAAAGCATTTTCATTTCTCAGGTAGAGACTTCTGTGTTGGTTTGGAGTGTTGACTCCTGATCTTTCATTGCTTTGATGATAAAAGCCCCAGTGTAGCATTCTGCTTTGGCAAAAACTGTTTTCAGTACAGTCATATTTTCTGTCTTGGAAATGGCTTTGCTTCCAAATTGCCACTCATTCTAGTGGCCACCACTACCCAAGTACACTTTGCCAACACAAACATCACTAAAGTGCTGCTTGTACAGACACTGACTTTGGGTTTAACAGCAATAATTGCATTAGAACAATTTTACTCAAGAGTGTGAACACAACCCTTGTTGCCAGTTTAAGCAATTTTTACTCAATCTGAACAACAGTGCCTTTTAGGGTAACTGTCTTATGTTCTGGGTTGATATGCCATAGTGCATTATACTTCTAAAATTTAAGATACTTACTGAAAAGCACTGTAATTCTGAGACTAGTCAAAGTAACAAAACTTTCTCATTTCTTTTTCTACCATCCATTAATTAATCTATTTGTAATTCAATACAATTTTAAAAAATACTTTCAAGCTCATCATACAGCACTGCTCAGTGTTGCTGTGTTATCAATTGTTATACGGATAGGCTGCTCCAGAAAACCAGCAAGCAGACAGCAATGTGGCTATAGAGAATTTGGGAATGCTACCAGAATCACCACTGGGATGGTATTACTGAAAGAGAAGGAGCAGCTGCTCCTCCTCAATGTATCTTCCAGTTTTATCTGTAGCCTTAAGTCACTCTTTCTTCTCCTATTAGCTCAGGATTTCTGAAGGGCCGTGAAACTTAGTATTTACTTCTGTAACACTCTTCCTACAGCTATTCTTTAATTTTTTCCTACTCTCATATTACTTAATAAAACAGGACTTACCACTGTCACAATTTTGCAACTACAACTGATTTTGAAGCAGCAATTTGTTATATTGTGGAGTCCTAAGACGGGTCAGTAGCAGAACCAAAACCAGCACATCAGGCACAGCAGTGCTCGGTGCCATGATGCATTCCAAGGTCACTGTTCATTCTGTCAGCCTGCTCCTGACTGCTGTGCCAAGATGAGCCACGCATGGCGAGCCCGAGGAAGCAGCGGGCACAGACACCAGCCTGGGCACACCGGGCAGCTGACGGACTTTTCATCCTGTGGCTGAAGAGCAGGTCATAGCACAGTGGAGTTTCATTAAAACTACACATCCCACGTTTGTTGCTCTTTCCTGACTCTTAGCTCTAAATGACAGAACCAAAGGCTTTCCACTTTTGCTTTCACTGTTTTTTTTTTCTTTTCGTGTCTGAAACGTGCTGTCCTTGAAACTGCTTTGCCACTGATTTAGAGAGAAGGTCACCAAATGACCAAGGGCGCGAGGCCGCAGCCGGGCTGCTGCCGGTGCCCGGTGCCCGGGAGTCCCTCCCGGTGCCGCACTCAGCTCCCCGCACCGCTGCCACCGCACTGCCGGGCTGCCACAGCTTCCACACACCTCTGGCTGCCACAGCAGTCTGCTCGGCTCCGCGAAGACACACCACAGTTTCTGTGTTGTCCAAATGGAAAACAGATGATGCTATAAGGTCACAAACACCAGAGACATCTCTGAGCTTAACAGATGCAAAACTCAGTGCACTGATCCTTTTGGAAGATAAAAATGTTAATTTCATAGCCTAAATAATGAATACACATTTTCTCCCTCAAACCAGTGACACTTCCTGAGTCAAAATTGCTTGGACTTGGCTCTCAAACAAAGTTAGCCTTTTACATTCAGCTGTCACTTATATGAGTAACCTTAGGTTTGTTAAAATTTTTTGTTCTAATACTAAAGACAGCAAAATTTTGCCATTTCAACAAATGTCACACTGGGTTTATGACCACAGACATCTTGGAATATGAAAAACATGAAAAATCTCAAAATAGTTTCAAAAAGCCATGTTTCATTACCTAGAAGAGAGCAAGAGACAGTTTTTACCTGTGAGAAATTCTGAACCACCTGGTTAATTCTGTTATGGTAATAATTACAAGGCAGTGTTGTTAATGCAACATAACTGGTTGTTTTTTTCAAAACACCTTTCTCATATTTAACTCACTGATACTACAAAGTTTGGAGTTTACTCCACTTAAAAGCGCAATATTGGTATACTGTACAGCAAAATGTAGACAAACTAAATAAATTAATATATGGGATAAATCCTTTGTATGTATTAATGTGTAGATAATAAGATTTAGAAATTAACAAAATTTAGATATGTGAATATAAAACAACTTACATGATGGTCATGAAAAAAACCCCAAAATTAACGACAGAAATCCCATTTTAGGGATCATTAAAGAACAGAGTTTTGCTTAAAGAACAGTCTATAATCTTTGCTTAGACTGCAAAATATTGTAAACATGCATAGGTACTACAACTTTCAAGCCTTTATACTTACATTACTGAAATGATATATTTGTAATGTTGGCACTGTATCTTTGGAAAGTTCAACAGCAATACATACATCAACCTTTTCATGGACAACTAACTTATTGCTAAGTCAAGGAAACAGCAGAGTTACTTCATTTATAAGAAGTCTTACTGAAAGAGAGCATTAAACAGTATATTAGACAGATACAGGAAAAAAAATCTCAAAACCCACATGGTTAATTTTGCAATGTTCTCCTGATGCTGGTAAATCAAGGAACTAATGCAGCACTCCCTGTGCCTGCACACAGCCAAATCCTTCTTCCACTTTATGCTCCTCAGGTACAACTGAAACTCAGGATTGACACCAAAGCAGGAACCCTGTCTGAGTAGCACCTCCCAGAAATAATAAACATGCATTTTCTACATTTCCAGAATAATGACACTAAGTCAGACTTGTTGACGCATTTTATTGTGAGATGGGGAGTCTGGTAAAAAACTAGAAAATGACCATGATGTAACAAGGAACTTAAAAATGAAGTTTCAGATTTGTAACATACATACATGAATACAGGAACAAATTGGCACAAAAATGTTAAACATTGTTCCCAACACTGTTTTATAAGATTATTCTAATTTGGCTTACTAAGGAAATGAGAGTTTTATGGTTAGACTAATCTCTTAATAAAACTGCAGAGCATCATGCTATTAGTCACACAGTGAATTTCAAAATTTAAGAGCTTTATATTAAAAACTGGGTAAAGGTAAAATGAATTGATTGCAATTGTAAAATTAATACATTCCCATTTTAATTCTTCTGTTCTACAGTCCAAGGCAAGTATAAATGTTAACATAACACTGTTAAATCAAATCTCAATGCAAGAGAACCGATTGCATCTCTACTTTAAATCTTATCAACTTTCCAAATTTTCATACTAAAATATATTATTGTATTAATACAAACTACAGTATTATACACTACACTGTGTAATAAATAAAGAAATATAAAAATAAGACACATAAATATAAAAGTTTTCTAAAACTAAAAAGGTACATATGTCAGTAAGAAGGGTATTAATACTGCCAGGTTTGAAGACATACAGTACAAAATGTTGCACAGATCTATAAACTAAAAGAAATAAAATAATACTGATAGGTAAAAATCAGCTAACATTGTTAATAAATGGGGTCCATAATAACTAACATTTGAAAATACTTATGAGCCAGATAACATGTCATGTATGTGTCTGAAATTAAAGTAAACCAATAAAGCAATAAAGCAGATTAGAAAATTTCCCTTGTAATTATTGTAGAGAAATTCTGCAAGTCAGGTATTAACCCAAAATACCACCAAATAATTAAATAATGAAATATACCAGTGTTCTTACTTCTCTGATGGCTGAGTGTTTTTTTCCCCATGAATAGTTTAGAAGTTTGATACAAATCAACAAATGCTAGTTATTGTAGGCCACACATTGGATATAGGCTCCTTAGAGCCTTTGTAATACTGATAAATGGCACTTACAGCACACAGGTCTTGCATAAGGCCAAAGGAGATACAAAGCTTCATATCATATCCTTCATATTGTTACTACATACTCAAAACACAATTACAAACACTGTTTTTGACAACTTTCCTGTCCTTACCAGTATTAACACTGTTAGTCCCTGCAATCAGAACTCAACGACAATCTTCTCAACTACATTTTTAACCACATGAGTAAGAAACTTCAGTTCTTCTATCACCTGCTTCCTTAAGGCTAACAATACACTTTAAATGATAATATGCTCTACTACAACATCTAATGTCATAAACTGCTACCTTCTAGGTTGAATTTACAAAGGTAGCCAAGCACTGTTTGCAACTGCATTACACGTCTCTGCAAAAGGGAATTTTGTAGTGCAGAAGTTCTCACATTTTAAAACGTAAGAAAATACTGAAGCGGATTTAGGAAATGTTTTACCATAAAAAAAAAAAAAAATCATATAAATCTCTCCCAATTGTACAGTTTAAAAATTAATCAACTTAAGAATGAAAACTAATACTGATAAAACAAACAATGCCAGATGCTTGTCTAATAAATCAGGTTTCCTACAACCCGTTAAATCTTTGCTTCCAGAGTCACTGTATTTTTCTAATCTGCTTCATGTTATAAACTTGTTCCTAAGTTTGAAAACTGTGTGAAAAATTACTAAGTTTGAGGTTCAGGCACACCTGGATTTCTTTTTTTTTTTCTTTTCATTTTTTTTATATATATATTTTTTTACACAGTAGTGAACAGAAATCACAGTATGCAGGCTACTGCGTTTCCATGAAAAGCATGTATAATATAGAAGGAACTTCATTACCAATTTTTTTTTCCTTATAGAAAAAACCTAGCATGTAAGCTTTATTCATTATTTTCTTCTGACACCTGCCCATTATTTTGTATAACTTCTGGTTCTGCATTGCTCGCTTCGTTTACAGCTTCATCGTTCTCATTACCTTCAGTTTTCCCTTCTTCCTCTTCTTCTGCTTCTTCTTCCTCCTCTACTTCTTGTAGTTCCCTACATTCTTTTTCTTCCTGAAGTCCCTCAATATCTTTCTCTTCTTCCTCCTCTTCCTCTTTTTCACTGTATTCCTCTTCTTCCCTGGTTAGACTCTCCCTCTCATCCGAGTCGATGTGTGAGGGGGACGCCCTGACCACCACGTGCTCGCTGCTCAGCACCTCCTGGCCCAGCTCCTCCTGCTCGGCGCTGTCCCGCTCCTCTGGCTCCCTTTTGCAGTAGGAGTAGCGATGGTTCATGTGTTGAGAGTAAGAGCCCGAGTGGGAAAAGCGCTTCCCACACTTGTCACATTGGTAGGGCTTTTCCCCAGAGTGCAGTCGCATGTGTTCAATCAAATGGTGTTTGTGTTTGAATGCTTTCGTACAGATTCCACACTCGTGAGGTCTTTTACCTACAAAATAAAGCACAGACAATTGGACGTCTTGCAGCTGAAGTTTAAAAACTGCACACTGTTGTTTTCATTGTAAAAGGCTGCTGGTGAACATACTAGCATCCATTACATTTTATTTAACAAGGTGTTCTACTCCACGTGTTACCGGCCTGAGTTTCTCTCCTGACCCCAAAGCACAAGGGTACAAGAGTGCATTGTCACAATTACAAGAGTAATTTGTAAGTTTTTCAGAAAACTGATCATAGGAGGATAAAGAGATTCTCAGATAGCACTGTCAGCACAAAAAAAAGTGCAAACATAAATTAGAAAAGGAGACATTTTTCTAGCATAAACTATTTCCAGTTGAAACCGTGTTGACTTTTCTATATTGATGGTAATTTAAAATCAACTAAGCTTTTATGTTGGTTTTTGTGTACCAAGTCCTTCCATGATACAGGTAAAAGGAAAATAATTCTAAAATCCAGGTTGACACAGGTAAATGCTTTATGTACAAAAGCTGCTGACTAAACATGTCAAAGAAACAAGAAAAGAACAAGAAAAATCTGCTTTGTTTCACTCAGTTAATTTTCTGCTCTTTTTTCCACCTTCCTGGAAGAAACAGACTCTTATAAATGCATCAGGAGCCTAGCAAGGCTATTTTGATTTCAATATTCAAAGTTGTCATACAAAACAACTTTTTGGTCTTAGGCCAGACATAAAAGACAAAGACAGTAAGACAGCAGTTTTTTGGTCACACTACACAGATGATCAGTACATCCACGCCATCTTACGCCAAACAGGCAGTCAGGTAGGTGTTGGTCTCTCTTCCCAAGTAACAAATGATAGGACAAGGGTAAAGGGCCTCACATTGCATCAGGGGAGGCTTAGATTGGATGTCAGGAAAATTTCTTCACCAAAAGGGTTGTCAAGTACTGGAACAGGCTGCCCAGGAAAGTGGGTAGGTTACCATCCCTGGAGGTATTTAAAAAGATGTGCAGATGTGGCACTTTCGAGCCATGGTTTAGTGGTGGACTGGGCAGTGCTGGGTTAATGGTTGAAGTCAATGAACTTAAAGGTCTTTTCCAACCCAAATGATTCCATGATTTTGAAAATTACATTTAACTTCAAACTGGTATGGAAAGAAAATCATGTTAGGAAAAGGAGGAGTTAAAAAAGTCTCAGGACAGGAGAGGTATGAAATTAGCTACCCTTAATGAATACAACTTGAGAAATGATCAAGTGGTAAAAACTTGCTTTGAATTCTATATGTGAGATGACATTAAAATGTTAATATGCAGGAATAGAATAGAATAGAATAGAATAGAATAGAATAGAATAGAATAGAATAGAATAGAATAGAATAGAATAGAATAGAATAGAATAGAATAATTCAGCTACTCTGCAATTCAAGAAAGCAGAGCTTCATGAAGGGAGTAGCCAAAAGTTCTAATGAGTTTATTTTCTGGATGGGGGGAAAGAGGAGATAACAGAGCCAGCAAGAAAGAAATATGTAATACAAAACTCAATATATATTTGGCACCTAACCAATAAAAAAAAGAATTTTTACTTTAAGACATCACAGAAGAAATAAGAAAGCAAGAGTTATTAAAAAAATCTGAAAGATACCAGAACTGGAGCCAAAAGGAACAACTATGAGAAATTAAAAATAAAAATCAGAGCCAAAGGGGTGTTCTTCAGGGGTTAGATTCCATGTGTAATGACTAGCTGAAGCTGTTAACTTCAGACCATTACAAATGTGGTTCCATTTGAAAATCCTTCAGGCCAGATAGACACACTGCCTTTCACGTAAAGTATCAAATACATACACAACCCTTTTTTCCAAATTTATATTTTTAATTTTATTTTTTTCTCAATTTATAACCAGGAAAGGTAAATTAGAAGTAATATATTCTCAATTGCAGGCTGTGGCTCACAGATGATTAGTCATAAGCAAAAACTCCCCTTTTTCTATTTAGGGTTTAGGTCCATCAAATTTAAAGAAAGACAGAAATGCTGTTTTGCTAACAAATACACAACACATGGGTTTTTAAAGAGAGCTGAGCACAGGCAGTAAGAAGGACTATTACACTCTCCTACACTGTTCATGAACTGGATTCCAGTTTAGATTATCAGTTACACATTATCAAGGAAAAAAAGACCAGAAACATCTTCTAGCACATACCTGTGTGTTCATACTTATGTCTCAATAATGAGCTGCTCTTCTGGAATATCTTGTCACACAAATCACATGCATACATCCCATTTTCTGTCTTTCTCATTTTTTTCTTTGGGGGTGTTGAGTCAGAATCATTTTGATCTTCTACATTGGATATTCCTTCTGAGCTAGTGTCTTGCCTTTCATCCTTCAGAAAAATTACAAAAAAGGTTGAGTTCAGTAACAAAAATCAACTCACATAAACTGAAGCTGTACTGTTACTCTCATTCAATTTCACAAATAGCCAAACAAAACTGTTTAGAATTCCATGGTCAAAAAAAAAATATTTTACTGCATCATTCTGCTTTGCAGCCTCTGCCACTGTACAGATGCAGAATCCTCACTGGGAATGGCTTTAATCACATCCAAATCTGACTGTTGGCCAGGTCTAAGCTACACTGGCACAACACATTTTAGGGCCAATAAAATAAATGCAGTGCTAGGAAGGAAAAGAAGATTACAGACCTATAAAGAACCTCAGTAAGTTGGAAGAGCAAATTTGCCATCTAACTGCATTTTTCAACTAATGTTTGTCACCTACCTTTTGCTGCTTCAGAGATATTTATGAAGATTGTAGTTCTTTGCTGAAGTTTTCACAAAAAGCTATTTAAGTTTCCACTCCAATTTCCATATTTGACTACCCTCTTCCTCATGAAACTACCACAAATACTACTTGATCCAAAATATAGGGGACTTCAAATACTTTAATCAGTTAACTTTCAAACATACAATAGCTGTCTATTTTAAGCCCTTCAAGTGCTGAAGTTCCTCTGCAAGAAGCACAGCATTTTCTACTGATGTTGGCAGTGCCACTACACAGAGACTTTATCATGTTATCAAAACTGAATATAGAAGTGTACACATTAGCTACCCCAAATGTCTGTCTGAACTTTTAATGTATATGCAACCTTGTAACTCTTCAAGGCTCCTCAGTCTCTGGCAATACAGAAGCCTGAATAAAATGCCAGACAGCCAATTTCTAAGATTAAAGTAGAAACACTCCGTTTTTACAACAGTCACTTTTCTGTTCTGCCCTGTCCCTACCTCAACGTGCACAGGTGCACAGTCCTCTCAGGAGGACTGACTCTGATTAGATCATATCTGGATGTACTCAGGGAGGAGCAGGCCAGGATACAGGAATGGCAGACGAAGAAGATAAATACCTCCCTGACATTCAACTGAGAATACATCTGCATTCTTTTTAAAGTGCCACTACGGTGTAGGATGAATTCAGCTACTCTGCAAGCCAAGGAAGCAGAGCAGCATGAAAGAAGCAGCCAGAAGTTCCAAAGAGTTTATTTTCTGAATGTGGGGAAAGAGGAGATATGGAGCCAGCAAAATACAGAAGCCATGGTTTTATTTTGCTTTTTGATCAGAACAATTAGACTGTCTTTAAAACAGTGAGCACTAATGTCCTAGAAGATTAAATATGGTGAAGAACTGAGCTGTCCATGCACAGCAGTTTCCTGTTAGTCTGGACTCAAGCTGCCTGACCCAACAAGCTTTGCACAGGGCTTACTAGTAACACCCATTACCTATTTACAATCAAGCTGAATAAACCTGATAGCTTATATTTATATTTAAATTTAATTTATCCTGATAGCTTATATTTACATTTGAATTTAATTTATCCTGATAATTTTCAGTTAATTCAGCACAGATACAGACTGAATACATCATACATACATCACACAGGAATACAGGAACCGAAGTACCTGATTTCCATTGGCTTGGATCTGTTTTGGTGGTGTCTCATGAACTGCAGGACTAACTGTAGTAGAGTATGTATAAGCCACCTGTGGAATCAAAATGGTTTGCTTATTGGCAGCGAGAGCTCTCAAGCAGGGAACACTGTTCTGGTCAGCAATGGCAACAATTGTAGGTAACTGGGCAGTGACTGTAGGTATAGCAATATTTATGGGATTGGCACTTGGTGGGATTACATTTACAATAGGATCAGAGTCCGTAACACTGTTGTCCTTTTGTGGTTCTTTTTTTGCACAAGTTAAGTTCAAAGGTTCTTCTTGGACAGAATAAACACTGTTCTGGTAAACACTAGTTATGGTAGATCTTTCCAACAGTTCTCCATGTTGCTTTGGTAGCGAAAGGTCAAGAGGTTCTATTTGTGGCTCTTCTTGTACACCCTCTGCCGTGTACGTGTAACCCTGTGAATTTCTTGATGAAGAAAGGTTTAGTGGTGATGCAGCTGGCGTGCTACTGTGTGAACCATTCAGAGTTGATCCCCCTGGTAAAGTCTGAGATTTCGTTGTACTGACAGGATTTTGTGAGTTATTTGTGCTGTTCTGGGGTTCGCTCACGTTTGTCGTTGCTGCTTGCTCATCGTTGTCTGCGGGACTGCTTAATTTAACTTGTTCAGGAGAAGATGGTCCAGAAGACTGCATGGAAATTTGTCCAGCTTGCATTTTTTCAAACCACTTTTTTACCACATCCAGTGGTAGGTTTACTGAATCTGCTATTTTTGAAAGCTCTTCTGCGCTTGGTTGTGCATTTAATGCATAATACGCTTTTAGGAGCGACAGAAGGTTCTTTAAAGGTGGCTGACCAGGAGATAAGTTGTTCTCCCCAGTTTCTGATGGGACAGGGGACTCGGGTTTCTCAGCTTCTGTTCCACTGGGCTGGGGAAGCTGAGGAGGGCTTTTTGTTTCATAGTGCTTTAATTCTTGAAGTGCATTAAGATCTCCTGGACAGTCATCGCAAAGAAGACAAGTGCTATCATTGGTCTCTCCTTCAAAGTTCTTATCTTTCTCAGACTTCACTGTGAGATCTTCTGGTAATTTTTCATTTTTGCAACTATTTGCAGGAACAGAGTTTTCTTTCTTTAGATTTTGTGGAACAACCTGAAGTTGACTTGGCTGCTCCAAGCTGTAGTTGATGATAATTTTGGTTGTCCCATCTTGGTCAACCAAAGGAAGACTGATAGCTGAAATGAGGGAATGGCCAGCTTGTTGTATAGATGCATTGTTAATTGTTTCTTGTTCTTTGGACGCAAGATTAGCATGATTGTTTTCCAGTACTTGCCTTATTACATTACCATCCACTGCCACTTTTAGTACATTTTGAATGTCACTTAAATTGATGCTTATGGGAGACACCAGACCTACTGTTGGTAGAACAACAGCTTGCACCACACCCTGAGGAGAACTGGTTGCCTGCAATGGGCTACCACCACTAAAAACCCCATTCTGCAAAGGGGTTGAACAATTAATTCCTGAAGCAACCACTATGGGCTTGAATTCATAATCCACAGGTTCAGTTTTAATTTGGTTAAGAGGAAGCTGCTCTTGCAAGGGTTTATTTTCTATCTTTTGTCGTATCTGTGGTCTTGCTGGGCTACCTGGTGATGCAGAAAGGGAAGGGGAGGAGCACTGAGACATCTTGAGCCCTGACCGGGCTCGACCATTCACGGGCATCAAACCAATACACTTCTTACTGCTTATGTGTGAACTGTATGAACCAGAATGGGAAAAACGTTTCTTGCAGTTTGGGCACTCATATGGCTTCTCTCCTAAAGACAAAAAAAAAAAAAAAAAAAAAAAAAAGAAAAAAGAAGGCATATGCAACAGTTTACTAGGTTACAGTGTAAATTCATCCAACAATAGTAACCAGAAAGAATACAACACAATGGCCTCTCAAAGAGAGGAAAAAAAAATCTTATATAGTGAATTGAAAAAAAAAATCCTAGGGAAAAAAAATCTTATATAGTGAATTGAACAGTAAGAGCACAGCTCTGATCCAAGGCTCCTTTTATAAGTTTGTGGTCCATTATATAAGTTTGTGATCCATTAGTAGATAAAGGATGGAGCCCACATGATCCAGTACTTCTCTGTCTATACAACAATTGCAGATTTCATTGAACTCCATTCAAGTAGTACCACCACTAACTTCAGAAGCTACATAAACTACTCCAGAATGGAAACAAAAAAAAAAGAATATTATTAGCTAAGGAAGAAGTGCAATAAAGGCAAATCACAATTGTATAAGGAACTATGCACATTTTATTGCAGCAAACCCAAACACAATCTACCCATTCCTACAATACTGGGTTGGGTTAAAGACAGAAATTAAGAATCTCTTTTGAGTGACCACATTTAACCCATTGTTATATTGTATATTAAAATATATTATTATAAGTAACATTTCCTATAAATTGGAACTTTTCCAATAGATTTTACATCACTGTGTCTTGAGTCTGCTTTAATATGACTAGTCTTAAATGATGACAATTGCAGCCACAGGAGGAACACACAGTTCTTACGTCTTGATTATTATCAATTAAAATTCTCTAGCTAGGCTTGTAACATGCCGAATGATCTACAAACATTGAAGAAAAGCAGACAAGTGAAAAAGGACCAGAAAGATGCCCCCATTTTTTCTGCCATGAGTCAAGTTTTCCTAAATTTTAAGAGATTAAGCTGCAACTGTAAATCCTCTTGAGTTTTTCTACATATTCCCTGCACACAGCTGAAAGCTGCAGTCAATGCTTGCAGTGTTCCAGAGGAAAAAAAATAAGGAAAACACTAGTATTTTCAACTTAGACTTACAAGACTGCTATTACATCAAAGTTATAAAGAGCAGAAAGAGCAACATTAGTACTCAATTCAATGTTTGATTTATTTACCACTGTGGATTCGTAGGTGCTCCTTTAGGTGATGTTTATATTTAAAAGCTTTTCCACATTCAGTGCACTTGAATTTTCGATTACCACCAGACTGTGTCACGTGCCTCTGTAAGAAAAAATTCTTAATTATTGTACAGGACAGTATGTTGGAGAAACACCTTGTATTTTGACATTGTAACAGAGAAAATGCAATACAAAATTGAAAAGAATCAACCATAATTGTAAGAGACTGAAGGTGGTATGGGTAAGGCAAGAAAAAGAAAAAAATTACAAATCAGGTAAAAACAGAAACATTTTTCTTCTGAATAAATCTGGTAAACAGAAAAAAAACAAAACAAACCCAAAATACAGTTGCCCCTTCTCTAAATTCAGATGAAGCTTACACTGACATGTTATGTGAGTAGGAAGTGCCAGGATGCATGCTAATTCTACTTGTGAAAGCAAAACCATCAAGAAAAACCCCAAGCCCACCACCCACCCGTATTTCATGCAGGAAAGAGAAACCTTAAAGTCTATAAAAGCCTGTTTAAACTTTAATCAGTTGACTTGATTTTTCCATTTACATGCTTCTGGGGCTTACTGTTGGCCTTGGATTCCTCTATATAATGATGCCACAGGATTGCTCAAGAGAAGATTGTTCAGTGACAATAAGGGATCTCTCGTTCACAATTTATTTTCAAAATAAATGTAAAAAACTAAACCAAAACAAATAAAAATATGGAGGGATTTCCCAAGTACACAACAGGAAACCTCTTCACTATATGCACTAAAGCTCTGTGATTATTTTTATTAGAGTCTGCTTTGTGTGAGCATTTATTGTTAAGTTCTAAATTATTTTTGTCTTTATTGCTGTACTAGTTTAAAAAAAGCAAAAGCTAAGCCAGACATGTAAATGTAAGTAGTATATATGTACATGTATATGCAAGATCTATAATTTTACCACTTATTGTATAAATCTAAGAATGTGCATTTTTAAAGACAAAAATTACATGCACTTTAAACGCTGAAGCAGCTTAATTACCAACAAGAAATGAAGGAATTAAAAATTTTTCTGCCCAAACAAATTGTTTATTAAAAAACCCCAGAAGCTCCTTTTTAAGTAGAGCTCATTTGGCAAAAAGATACTCTAGCACTATTTGGATGCAGCTGCAGACTTTTGGTGACTGGGGCAAGTATGCTCATAAACTCATTCACAGAGCTGTTCATGGACTCTGGGGACAATCAGGCTGCCTTAGGCAACCACCACAAACCAGTGGGTGTGGATCAGCTGCCTCTGGAGTGAAACCATGTGGGGAACTCCCACCCCTTGCCCTGCCTCTGGTTGGCAGAGCTGGCAGTAGATGCTCACTGAGTGCTGGGGCTCTTTCCTGAGCACAGACACGACAGCTGGGGGCTGAGAACTGCAGAGAAGCAGGGATGGATAAAAATGCAGGATGATGACCCTGTTGTGATAGCAGCCTGCAGATCTGAAGAACCTGTGGCTCTGCAGGTTGCTGGATGAAAGCCTGAGCTCTCTGCTATGAGATATGCTGTCCAAATTATCAACCCTTCCTGTTCTACTCCGTCTCCTTTAGATGTTACAAATGCCAACAGAAGACAAATTGAAACAAGATAATCTAAATTACTTCCAAATACTCTAATTTGCCAGCTCCCGTGGGATAAGTGTTTGGTTAAGCTGCAGATTTTACCTCTCAGCAGATACTGCTCTCACCCTGCTCAAGGTGGGCTCTTTCCCACCTCCTCCTGGGCTCTGCAGTGAGGTCTCCACTCTGACTTATCCTGATTAGTACCTGACCTTTATTCCTGGGTTTGTCAGCTGTCTTTTGCTAGTCCACATGGCTTTTCAGCTCCGTCTAAGTAAGTCCCTTGAAGATGATGTTCTAGAAGATTGCAGCTGACTCACTGCATTTCACTTTAATGATCCAACTGCACTGACTCTAGAGGACGTGTCAGGATTTACTTAAGCCTGCGGAGAATCAGTTACTACTGTTTGACTTGAGATTATACAGGTTAACAGATCTCAGGATATATACCCTTACTGCAGGTGCTGGACTACATAATTATTCATACTAAATATCAGTGCATGTATTCAATCTGTCAGAAATGTTTCTGCTCCAGTCTTTAAAATCTCATGTTCTGTTTCTAAGGCATGGAAATCCACATTACACTTACCACATTTTTAACGAGTTTTCCTGTTTTCCTGGTCATAGCTATAAGGTGCTTTGAGCTTTCTGCTAGGTAGTGTTTCCAAAGCTATTTTGCCTTAGCTCCTTATATTTGCAATTCTCTACTCAGCTTTCTTGCTGTCCATCCTAATACTGTTTTATAAATCTGGGACTTCCTCAGAATTACTCTGAAGGATCTTCTTTAAAAGTAACTAAGAAATCATAATACTTCTGCAAGTACCACCTGTAATACTCTTTCACCTTCATTTTCTCAGATTGAAATGGTTTTCCCCATTTCAGCACTGTTAAAGCCATATTATATTGTGCCTGTGATGTGTGATATATTTCTAATACACTGTACATAGCTGCTTTTTTTCTGGTCATTAAACAATTAACTGCAGCATTCAAAGAATACACTTCAGGGCTCCTTCAAGGACTGAAAGAAGAAACATCAGCATTAAGGTCTGTAACTAGCCACTAACACATCCCTGCATCAAATGGTACTTGTTCTTAGGACTTGAAACCCACTCTTCCCACACCAGAAAACAAAACTAATTAATGAGAATCCTCAAAAGTTATTTGGAACACAGAAATTACAGGTATATCAGGTGTTTTTCCCAGATGATCTGACCACAGTCTTCAAGAACTGCCAATTCTCAGCAGTGTGCGTGGCACTATGAAATTTTGAAGCACCTACAAGTGCTTTGTAAAGTGATGAGAAAAAAATTAAAACTATTATAAGAAGCACGCTTTCATACTTCAGCATCTTTTTTTGTGCTTCACACATGAAGGCAGGTGACACATATGCAGCAGCACGTCCTACCAACTGTTGGTGGTATAGGCACAGCCAGGGGAGACATGAGGGGCACGGGGCAAAGGGAGAAGGGAGGGATGAAGGAGAAGGTGATGGCTCTCAGCTCTCTGCTGGAGCAGTAGAACTTTGGCATTTCTACCCCTGGCTCAGAAGGAGGCCCATTGTGCAGGTACGCCTTCCATTGCCTTCTCTACACCAGATTTCATCTTAGCTTGTTGCTTCCTTGTACAGAACAATTACAAGATTGTCACATGATGGACATTAACCAGCTAACAAAGTTATCCAAATAAGCTACTGTCAGGTGAAGTTCTTCAAGAATAAGCCATCAAGTTTTAAATAGGCTTCTGTTTAAGATCCACACCCAGGAGGTCTATACCTTACTAAGGACAAAAGTTCATTTTCCATTACACAAATGGTGTAATCATGTATATGTAGCCAGCTTTGAAGACATGACAACTTTGTGACAATAACATAAACAAATACATATTTCAAATTTGCCAAGTAACTAAACTATTGCAGTTTTAATTCCAGCTATGGCTCAAGAGAAAAGAACACACTTAAACAGGTGTAATATTGAGTTCCAGATACTTCATAGAAACACAAAATACAATTGTGCCTTCAAAAGTGTAAACACATTAAAATACATCTACAGGAATACAATTTAAACTTCCCTCTTTAGCAATTCTTCTGAGAGTGTTTACTCACTTGATATTTTTTATTTTTTCATTCAAACTACATGCAAGTACGGAGAAGGCTTCTAACCTCCCCAGCTACTTTATTCTTCTGGTTTTAGGCTTGTAACAGAAAAGACTGAAAATAAATGTGGCAGCCCACAAAAAACCATTCTACAGATAGCATTCATAGATTTTATATTTAGAAATATAAGTTGTATATAAGGCAATAGTAACTTTTAAAGTGGAAGCCAAGCCAAAAAGGAATCAAGACAGAAGTTAATTGTCCATGGGAAATATATTTAAATAAAAAAGAGCTGCCACATCAGAATATGCTGGTGAGGTTATTCCAAAGCTTGTGAGACAGTAAAATCCTTGCAGCAGGATGGCTGATATTTCTTGTACCTATTTCATTGACCCGTGAATGTGAACACTCAAGTATAAAATGTTTAATAAATTTTTAAGCCTGTTAAATTGTTGGGCTTGGTGATACTTTGGAGAACGGAGGTTAATAGGCAACACGTAAAAAAGCATCTCCTTTACGCTGGGCTACAGCCTTTCAGTTTAACAATTGATCTCTTGGTTTGGTGCTACCAAAAATGTTGGAAGTACCTTTACCTTTACATTCTGTCTTGCATCTTTCTGTTACGTTTGTCTCCTACTTCATCTCTGGAGAGTATCAATCTTTCTAGTTTGGCCTCAGAAGGAAACATCTCTAAGCCTCTTTAGCCTGGTGATGGAAAATCTGCATTGTTTTTAATCTGGATAATTCCTGACTGTTTCAGCTGGTTCCTGAGGCTCAGGGTACCTCTGATAAGCTATGGAAGCATGTGCTGGGGAAAGATGATGGGAAATTGTGAGGATATAAAAGGAAAAGAAGGACTGGAGAAGAGAATCTCAGTAGCGATCAAATGGCTGACTCATGGAAGACATATCAGGGAACCATGCCCTCAGATCAGCCCATGAAAACAAGCTTGTAACATCTTTAGCCTTTTCTGTTGCTTCATTTAGTATTGAAACACCATATTTTACACACCAATTATTTATATATTGTCTTATAGCACAAATTGCATTTAAAAACTGCACCTCACAGTTCAAGCAATGCAATGGTTTGTTTCTTAAGGGCAAAAATGTTACAGTAAATTGTGAATTATCCAAACAGCATTTATGAATGAAAAACGGAAGTGTTCCACTAAATATTTGATCTAAATGTCAGGCATCATTTTTATGTAATGTTAGCCAATGAACAGAAAAAACAACTAATTACCTATAAACATAATAAGGCACTTCTGAAAACAATCCTACTGTCTAGATGAATGAAAACATAGGAATTGAGATCTCCACCTTTGACAGCTACAGAAAAAGCCCGACTTGAAGCAGCAAGCTGAAGTGTGTGCTCTGGGACCGGACCACCAGCACTCAGATAACCTGCTGTGAACAGCTGACCTGCTCTGCACATTTTTGCCCACGTAACAAATCACGGCGTTGCTACGGAGGACAACAACCGCTTGGCCCAAATGCCGCTTACCGGGTCTCTGCCTGATTTGTGAGATGTCATGTGGCGGTCCAGCTGTGTCCTGTAGGCAAACGTGTAACTGCACAGGGAGCAGCTGAAGTTGTCCTCGTTTTTCTCATGGCGGTATTTGATGTGCTCCTTCAGGGAGGTGAAGCGCTTGTACCCTCGATCGCAGTACGGGCACGTGAGCAGCTGGGAAAACGCGTCGGGTGTTCCTACACCGGAGAGACAGGGCACCAGGTTTGCATAAATGCAGGTTCCAAACTTACTACCAGGCTTTACATTTATACATATTATTGTAAGAAAACGTGCAGCTGCTAGAAGCCCCAACTGTTTCAGAAATGGGCTCATAATAATTTAGATTTTTTCCACAGGTATTGTGCTACTAACTGCAATGGTTGCTCCACTGTACATTGGAGAGAGTCAGCACAAAATGCTGATAGGACAAGGGGGAATGGTTTTAAACCAGAGCAGAGTAGATTGAGACTAGATATAAGGAATAAAGTTTTCATGATGAGGGGGCTAAAACACTTGAACAGGTTGCCCAGAGGGGTGGTAGACGCCCCACCCCTGAAAACATTCACGGTCAGGCTGGAGAGGGCTCTGAGCAAACTGATAAAGTTGAAGATGTCCCTGCTCGTTTCATAGAGATTGGACTACATGACATTTAAAGGTCCCTTCCAACCCAAACCATTCTATGATTCACAATATGTATATGTTAGTAGGACATACTGTCTGCAAGACAGTAAGTAGAGAGACAAACACAAGGCCATAAATATGAGTCTAATGTAATCTATGGAATCTACTTTGCTGGCTCTCATAAAGTTGCTTCTGTATTAGTACAGGGAAAATGAAATCACATTGAAGCTAAATATTAATTTAACAAGTCTGTTTCTGAGAAGTCACCATTTATGAAGTTTTAACTCCATTCTTTCTTATTAGCATATGTTTATCCCCCACACATAGTAACTTATTCCATCCTTGAAAAATTAATTTTTTAAAGGATTGAAAAAATCTTTCTTTATAAATTGATAAAAGTATGTTCAAATAAATGTAGGATTTTCTGTCTTTGATGAAACCATCAATTTATAGCTGTGATATCCTCCAATCACCATGCTACTTCTCCATTCTTCAAGACAACCAGGAAGCAGATGTTGCAAGGATGCACCCATGCACTCTGCTGAGCATGAGAAAGGTGGAAGGTCTTTCCTGATTAACATTTTATGCTCTGACGCACAAGGGGCACATTCGTATGCACTGTCATTTTAAGTTTTAGAACTTAAGAATTATTAATAATTCTTACAGAACATAAGAATTATTAATACTCATAAAATTAACCTGTACTTTAGAAAGTACTTCTGAATTATTTACCTTCATGACCTCTTCCAGCAGTTACCAGCACAGATTGATTATATGTTCCATGAAGTATCAATTCATTCTGTTTGTGTGGAATTTACTGACTTCATTTTTACTGAATGTGCCACTGTTCTTGCAACAGTGAAAAGGAGAAGTAGAGTCAGACCACTTTTCCTTATTACTAAAACCCATTACCTTTTCTGTCATATTGGTTCTTTCACACTTGTTATGGTAACAATCAAGGTAACACCCCTACTGCACCCCTACTGGGTTTTTTTGTTTTCTATCCCTTTCTGCTTTTCCTGGTTTAGCTGAGTTGTCCAAAAATTTATCCATTCCCACATGTGTAGACTAGGTATGCTTCCCTTCAATTCTTTTTCCCATCTACAATTCAACAAAACTGACACAAATAATACTCAATTTCAGCATAAATACAATTCAGTGGAAATGGCTGAAGTACATTAGCTTCTTTCCATTGGAGCAAATGGCAAAATGACAGTGCTTTCCCAAATTCACTAAAAACTCTGACACTGTCGCTTCTCTTGTCCAGTCCCCCAGTTTGAAAACATGTATCTTTAGCAAATATCACTATATTTTTGGCATTTTCTGTTCCAAAATGATTAAAACACTGAATACTATTATTCCCCATTGTGATCTTCAGAATACTTCTTTGTGAAGTTACTGGGACAGGTTCAACTTAAATTATTAATACAAATGTGTATTTTTAATGATTACATGGAAATCATATAGCAAGTTTGTAAAACGAACTTGACAATATGTGCCACTGCAACCACATAATAAAATCTTAAATTAATGAAAGCACTTTAAAAAAATAAAATCTCTAATAACATAAAATCTCTGTAGGATCAGAACAGAAAGGTTAGCATTACTTCTTTCACTGCTCTCCTTTACACTCCAGTACTGTACTACAGCTACAATGACATTTATCTGTTCAGTTATACACATTTTTCAAAATTACTAGAGCACAACAACTCCTAACCATTTATGTATGATATTACTTTCTCTGGAAAAATTGTAAATCCTCCAATCAAGGACGATAGTCTCGTTAAAACTGCAGTTGTCACAAGCTATCTAAGCTGAACACTTCAGAAAGCACACAGAATGCAAAACCAATCTGAACAGGATTTGCCCTCAAATATTTCATGACTAAGAAATGAAAAAAGTGTAACTTCTCATCTCACTCAGAAGAACATCTTAAGCATGAACCTTCCCCAAAGAAAAAAATCACATCTACTTAAAACTAACAAGAGGTCTTTTTTTTTTTCACATGAACATTTTTGTATAAGTAATGCTTTTTTTTTCTCCCCTGCTGTTCTTTCAGGCAAAAACCCCCAAAAGCCTGTCACAGACTGGCTACCCAATAAAAGAAATTCTATCTAATAGATCCTTTTGGGAGCTTTGTTTAGAAATACAAAAAAAGAGAAATATTTATAGTTCCCCTTAAATTATTCTTATATAAAACCATTCTATTTTGCTTTATTCCTATTATATTTAATAAATGTTTATTCTGTTCTTTCATATAATGATGTTGAATGGATTATGAAAGCTTGAAATTTTCTTTCCAATGACTTGAGGTTATCATTTAAGTACTCATACAACTGAATCCCAGTGCATGTCTTGTTTCACAAAATCAAGTAGCGATGTTTTTTGCATGATGATCCCATCCTCTTATAATTATTGAACTAAGAGATTTTTCCTCTGAAGTTACACATGTATGCATTGCTGTCTTCTAAGTACAATAGAGCTTTTAGATCAAGTAGTTAGTACAACTGCTTTCATAAGAACTGAACTGGTGTATATTTACCATTTTCATCCTGACCACTAGCTTCTGGCGTGCCTTGTCTCTGGTCCTCCTCAGGTGCTTCAGGGTAGATAACAGCTGTATCTTCTTGTTGAAGGAATTCTTCAACATTAGGGTCATGGTTTTGCTCATTTTCTGCATCAGAATCACATTCATCTTCTTTTACTAAGAGTGAAAAACAAGACACAAGATACAAAATGAAGTTTAAAAAGAACATAAATGAGATTCAGTAATTCACCTTGCCAAATCTCCCTCTAGCCAAGGATTTAAAAAGTCTTTACAAACACTAGTGTAGGTCAAGCCCTTTAATATGTCAGATTATGCCAAGTTTTAAAAGAGGACTGGTAGCATGATATTTAAAGACTTGACTAAACACAGTTTGCCTCTTCAACTCAGTGCATTTTTATCATTTTATATTTAGCTGTTCCTCTCAACTTCCCTAAAAATCTTAAATGAAACATTAATTATGATTTAGCCCTTGTAGTTGGAACACCAGTATACCCTCTTGGCTCCTGTGTTTGCAAAAGGAAATTTGTTGCCTTCAAGACACAATTTTTAATGTTATTTATAACTGTTCATTAGCACAAGCTCAGAAGACACTTAAACTCTGAGCAACAAGCTGGTCAGATGAAATGCAGCAAACTTGAACTCTGACTGGCTTGCTCTCTGGTGTTGGAAATGGCTCCCAAAAAGGTTTCAGATCTAGTTAACAACCTTCAACATTTTCCAGTTAAAAATTTATGAAAAAAACCCAATGAACAATTGCATTGCAAAGTTGGCAAATAATAAATTAAATATTTTATTTAATGCTTGTACGATAAATATTTGATATAAATATTTGACTAAATACCTTGTTCATAGTTTATTTTTATCACGATAGAACATTCTGTGAAAGCTCTGCCTGCAGCACCCTAAATCATGACAGATGCTCTCCACTATTAATGTCAGATATATTTTTAATAGGAAAGAGAAATTTTATGATTCACTTCTCAGTGTGAAGTCACATACTCAATTTACAGTTTGACACAATCTTTTTGTGACATGAGGCAGTCTCTCACATATAGGCTGTAGTGAAATGCATAATGCAGCTCTCCATACTTATGTGGAGAGATCTGACTTCATAGGAACTGAAAAGAATGTGTGAATTTATAGTTTTAAACATATCAGTGTTTGGATGTGGGTTTGTTTTTAAATCAGGCTTACTCTGATGATATCTACCTATCTAGTAAGTGCATTAAAAAACTCCAAACAACTTAAAAAAATTTGGATAGGCTATACATTAATCTTTTGTCAAGCAGAGAAATAGAAAAAATAACAAACCATCTGTTTTTGTTCGAGTCTGAAACTGAAGTACACATTTTGTTTTGCCTTCTGTGTAATCAGTACAAACAGAGGAGTTGAGAATAAAATATAGTATTAGTTTATTTTTTAATATTTGTTAATAGTTTAAAACAGTACCTGTTGATGTGCACACCTATGTGTAAGAACACTGCTGTTCCTCGTTTGGCCCTTTGGAGACGCAGCTCTGTGGTCAGGCCTGGGGCAGGAGTGCTGCTCTGTGTCACTGGTCACCTACACCTCTGGACCCTGGACACTGAAAGGTGCCCAGACTATTTTCCTCAGCTAAAGCACTGTTTACAGTTGAAAACCTCTTGCATGGAAAAGCAAAGCAGTTTTACAAAGAGATGTGGGAGAATGTCGAAGATTTTGGAATGATACTCACCTAGCCAAAATTCAATAGTACTTTGAGAATAAGGGACTCAAGATTAACAAAGAAATACCTGTACATCCAATTTCATCTGTCTGAGCTTCAGGCCCCAGGATTTCCTTTCTTTCTTTTCCAGCTGAAACAGCAGATGTCACAAAAAGAATGAATACTAAAAAGAACCCCACAAATAATAAAAAAAGCTACATGCACACCAACAACTTAATATACTTGAGTTATTTCCTCAGCAATACCTTCCATTTCTGCACTGTTTGGAAGAAGTATGTTTAAACACAACGTTCTTTCAAAAATATGGATGGCACATTATTTCAGCAGTGTGTGATCAGTTGAACCACAAAGATATTTCATACTTAAGGAAACCAAATCTTAAAAGGAAGCAATGATGAACACGAACCATTACGTGAACAGAGGTAAAGACATGGACAAGTGTTTCGCCAGCAAATGGAGAGTCAGCTACTGAAATGACCCTATCTACAGTGCAGCTATCTGAAACACTGGAATATTATTTCCAGAAATCAGAGCATCATAAAACAAATGCAGTTATGTTATTTTCTCCAATTAGTGGTTTTCAGAAATGATTGATAATTTGCTGGTAATGTCTGCAAACAGCCACCTAATGTGTTCTCTTTCTTGCAAATCATCTAGAAACCACTTAAGGCTGTGATTGCTTAAACAAAAAAAAGGATTTTAAACACGTGCTCCCCCTTCAGAACAACTGTGCAGTACAGAAATGTTTCATGTATCGATTCCAACACTCGGTATGAGTTTGCAGACCCAGCGCTGCGCAGCCAACCTGCAGCCCCAGCTCTGCCAGCTCTGCTGAGCTGCAGCCCTCAAGAATGCAGCATGGAAGTTTTAACTCACTACAGCCTGCTGGTTCAAATCAATAAATGGCCAAGTTGTTCTTAATTTCAGTTCACTGGGCAGCATGGACTGGGAAGTTCCCACATGAAAAGCCGCTGCTGACATTTCTGTCAGTACTTGGCTTATGGCAGGAGTACATAGGAAAGCTGTGGTTGGTTTGCTCTTTGCCAGTAGTATGCTATGCTATGCTAATATAGGCAAAACTAAAGCATTATTTCATAGTTCCATTATGGAAAACTTTGATGCTTCAGACCCACACTGCAGAAAAAGCCTCCTAGGTGAGACAGGAGGTTTGAGCACACAGCTGCTCTGATCTGAAATGGCAACTGTTAGACTTCTATTCACCTTGCTTCACTCTACTTCAGTGCAGCAAAAAATCCTTTAAGCTTGGCAAGTCAAAAGCCCAGAACAGTCCAGCTTTTTAATTACAGGAGAAGCCAATTTCTCCTTTATGTGGAAGATGATAAATTCTAGGAGAATCACACAAATAGTACCATCCTCCTCAAAAGAAAAGCTTGTGAATTCTGTCTACTTTGACCAAATCCCACAGACCCAAGGCATCTGCAAATAGTAACAAACAAGAAATACGTTTAAAAGGAAACTGTAACTCTTAAATCTTACCTTAAGTTCAATTGACATCCAAAAAAAACCACCCCAACAAACTGAAACAGACTCTATTTTATTGGTCAGTACTGGATTGTGAACAAATTACATTTTTGGCTCATAGTACCAAACTTGGTTCAGTATTTGTAAGATGGATGAGTGGATGCAATGCAAATTGAAATTCAAAATTTAATTTCTTAAAATTAAACATGATGCAAACCCATTATTTTCCTTTAGAAAGGGTTTGGGATTTTTATCTATTATGAAATAGGGTCTACAGAAGAAGGGGAGCATCAGTAAGTTATTACTCTGGAAATTTAAATTATAGTGTCTCTAGTAAATTTCACTGTCTTCAGTACAAATAAAATGCTTCCCAAGGGAATGTCAAGGAATTTATGGCATTATAGATTAATCTCAGTGAAGTTAAACCCCCTCTCAATTCTAATAATCATAACCTCTGTTTGGTACTGTTCCTTCCCAATACCTAAAGGTAGGTTATAAGACAGGGAGAAGCCCTCTGCCACAGGGAATTGCTGTAGGAATAATTAATAATTTGAAAGATATTAAGTAGACATCCATCTTCATAACTATGTATGGTCGACAAAGAAAGGCAACGTTGCAACTGTGCCCTCAGTAGCCCAGTTATCACACAGCAAATACACATGCTGGGAAGCAACAGAATGGGATGGGATGCTGTAAGAACATATCTTAAGGCATTTCCATCAAGTAGAAGTCACAGCTCTGAGTTCCAGAGGAAATTCAAGCTACCTGCTAAATGACAGCTTAAATAGAGGTCTCCACAAATAGCATCTAGGTCATGAATATCCATCCTGGTATTACAGCTGGACATACCAGATAGTTGTAAAACAGGTTCTTGGACTTCCACATCTCATCACTGCTTATGAGCTACTGCCTAGAGACACAGTGGGGCTTCCCAGGGTTAAACAGCGATGATTTTCAGATGACATGGAACAGTGTTAACTAGCAGCAAACATGCCTGACAACTGCTGTCATTGGCTGACTGTAAACATCTCTGCATGGCTAAAACAACTGATCAAATTTAAACCACTAGCAAAAAGGAAATTTTGGCTGTAGGCAGAAAGACAAACTTCACTGAAACTTCCACTGCAGTCTTTATCTGCAGAGAAGGGAACAAATTCCAAAGCCTATCATGAGAGTTTCTAATTTAAATTCTTTAGAGCTAATTTTCTGATGTTCATGTAGCAAGCATTATTCACAGCTTGCAGTATTGACTGGTTTTGCCTTTTGATGAAAAAGATGCCACACAACCTTCAGAACACACTTGTGAGCATATAGGCTCAACCTAAAATTTTATCAAAGGACTTTGTGAATTCCAAGGAGAGCTTAAACACAAAACATAACTTCATTAATTTTTAAAGGTTATTTAAAAGTCTGGAATTCTTGGTTAAATTTTCAAATTTTCAAAGACATCTTCATTTCGGTCTGAGCGCTCCAGTTTTGCTAGATTCTTATAGTACATAATAATGCTCTTTTAAGCACATTAAAACAGTAAGTTTAACTCTTGGTGGTTTTTTTTTTTTCCCCTTTTAATTTGTAGCATAGGTTTTACTTCTAACTAAAGCAAAGAAAAATATTACAGAATCGTTGCACACATGAATGCTGGCACACTGTCAACAACTTGTACAGGATACACGTGGTTCACTTTTTTAAACGCATAGGGCTGTTTCAGTTAAACCTCTTGAGAAACACACCTTATATTTAAAACACCTGTCCCTAAGGCCTTTTAGAAATTCAGTTAGAATGACTGGAAACGGAAGGAAATTAATCTGATAAAGAAATGTTATGTGTGTTGTTTCTATTCTTGGGCATTCGTGAACAGAATAAATATGCAAAAAAATCATTCTGTCAAGTTCAGCTAAACCCAGAACTACTGAGTACTACTTCACTGATGAAACACAACTTACTTAAACTGTTGTAGTGTATGTTTTCTAAAGATAATCACCAGTCCTGAATATGGTTACACAACATCTACCTCAGGACCTTTCCCTGTATGACAGAGATTATGTATTCAGTATCTCTCTCTTCATATTTCTACCATACAACCAAGACTGATAATACGATTTTCACCCCATACCTTTCCTTCTAGGAAAGCTATAAAACGAGTAAACAGTATTTTACCTGCAAATCAAAGCTCCATAAAACCTAATGAAGCCTTCACTTTTCTCATGCAGTCACTGCCAGAAATTTAAACAATTTATTTAAAAACCCCTTAATATCAAATAAAAAAACCCCTCCAAACTGCTACAAGAGGCTTCAGAATACATAATTTTTACAGAAGAAATTTATAATAGTTGAGCAAGCCTGTATGACAATTGATTAGTCTTCTGTCTGTCTACCAATGAAATTGTCTTTGTTAGCAAACTCCAAAGCAGAGAAACATTGCGTACATTGCAAGTCTACAACCACAGTAGAATTTAAAATTAAATAGAATTTAGAATTTTAGCAAACAAATGTTTAAAGGTTAAAAATGGTACATTTGACATCAGGAGCAAAAAAAGATGCCATCACATGTCTAGAGCCCTGAAATCCCCAAGAAGGTTGCCTGAGACAAGATGATGTGTGATGGGTACACCTCCAGGAAACGTCCAGTCCAACAGGTCTTGACCCCAAACCTCCAGGAGCCAGTGCTCTTCTTCCCTCCCCATTTCAGGTCTCCTACACTAACACTTGAAGGGTTCAAGCCTACACAGAACCCATTTTAATGTAACCCCAATTTCTGACAGACACAGCCTGCAGGAGAGCAAAGATATTACAGGAAAACTAAGAAAATCACCTACCTAATAATTTAGCTCCAAAACACTCATTTCCTGGCACAGCATTCCTTGGCAATAGCAGCTATGCAAAAACAGGCTGAGCTGATGCTATTCTTTGAACTCTCAGCTGCTCCCTCTCAGCTGGACTGCAGTTAGGGACCATATGACTGCTTCCCGTTTATTTAGATGTGAGGTCATGCACTGTGTATTAAACCACCACTTTTAAAAGGTGGATGCTAGGAATTGTGGCTGGAGTTCAGATACAAACAGGGATATGCTGGAAAACATTCTGTATCTTTCAGGGCATTAAGGCCAAATTCCACAATAAATTCCACTAATTTATGCATTTATCCCAATTTGGCTCAAAAGTAAGCATGCTGAGTGATATTATGGAACTCAGTATCTGATTCCACAGTAAAAAAAGGCCCATTTCCTGCCTGCTTAAAATTTTCAGTTTCTAAAGCTGCTGCATAATACATGCAACATTTACCTCCTTCCAGTGTTTTCAAAACAGAGATTCATTATGACTTACACAGCCAATTCTAAACCCAATAATAAAAAAATTATTTCTTCTGCCTGTATTTTACAAGGAAAAAGACAGAAGCAGCCCACAGAGAGAAATTTACATCTGAATTTTTTTTTTCATGTTTTTTGTTTACTGCTTATTCCCCAAGCTCAGCAAATTCTGAATGTTACAGGGGGCTATGGCAAAGACCTGCTGGGCAAAAAGACTTGAAAAAATCAAGATCAAGTAACTATCTCTAATCATGCTTTGGAATGCTGACTGGAAGATCGGAGGCTCATGTTAAACAATGCCAATGAAATTAATCCACCTTCAAATCTCTTTCAAATATTAAATAAAGAGCATAAAGTATAGTAGAAAAATATGTTATAAAACCTGTTTTTTGATTGTATTATACATTATTTCAGTAATAAAGTGACCAAAAAAAGTTCTATTAAATCTTCATTTTAAAAAACTTTCTCTGTAAAGCATCATCAGTGGAAATGAACATACCTTCATCTTCCCAGCAACTGTTGGTGCTCCCTTCTCTTTCACTGTTTTCTGGTAATACTATATGGTCTGTTGGCAAGTCATCTTCTGGCACACTGGCATCACAGTCTGCTGCATCTGTTACACTTTCCTCTTCTACTATATGCAATTTATCTTCATCATCTGAATCCGAGTTTGCTTCTACCACATTATTATAATTGGTGACTGTGGAGAGACAAAAACAAAATACTTTTCAATATACTCTTAACAGACAGCGTGGAGGGCCAAAGCTTTCAGCACTCTGACCAGATTGTATACATGGGGCATCTCCACAGAGTCACACTATTATTTCTTCTTCCCCCACGGGGATGGCAGTGCCTTGTGAGCAACTCGGACGTAATGTCAGCACACGGGGAGACAGCTGGCAGCTCCTGGGCTCCCGGCACTGCCAGGAACCACAGCACCTCTCACTTGTGCACGCACAGCACAAGGCTGCACAAGAAAAGGCAGGGACAACTCCAGAGCTGGAGCCACAGCGGAGCAACAGAATTAGAACTGGATCGTTCCAGCCTGGATGGCAGCATTACCGATCTCTCCTTCATGATTCTCACGGCACTAAAGACCCTGTGGCCGCAGGCTGAGCACCCTCCCGAGCAGGCAGCCCACGGAGCCAGCCCTCGCCTGCAGGCACACACCGTGTGCTCACCCAGCCCAGCTTCCCACTGCCTGCTGGAGCCAAAGGCAGCCCATGCTCCAGCTCTGGGAACCAGGGAGAAATAACCGGGAACAATAAGGAGATTGGATTCAGAAGAGCTTAAGTGCTCCTGATCCAGGCTAAAATGCTCTGGTAGTTACACCCATTAAAGACTCAGCAGGACAAACGGGAAAGGAAAAATTACAGAGATCACTTCGGAAATCTCCCATAACATTTGTCCAGCTACCATGAAAAAGTAATAACCCTACTTTCATAGCCTGGAGAACATATTGCAGGAGTCTTGTGGACAAAGGATTACATGCCAATATATACATTTCTCTCATATGGGAGCAGATTGTTATTAAAATAGTCTTCATTTGTAACTACAAAAGATCAGTTACGGCCATTTCAACTTTAAATGCAAGGAATTGTAAGTAAACTGTATTAAGAAAATATTACTTTCACAATCTGTTTAAATGTCTTGTTACTCACACTGAAGTTAAACTATGAAACATATCTATATGGGTACTATTTCTTCACTGCCAAGTTTGAACTTCTTACTGAAATGCTTCAAAAGACAGCCTAAGAAAGAGAATAAATTTATAGATGAATAAACCAACAAGACTAGACTGCAGCACTCCTTCAGTGGTTATCAGAATTATACCTGTGAGGCACATAATCATGGTACTTTATGATACCTGCATCCTGTCACTGTTAGTCCACAAAAAGCCAGACTGATTCCTTCATGTGAAATACTGCCTATTAAGGTAGATAAATAGCAAACTAGACTCTGCTCTTCTGAAGTTAGGTCTTTTTTTTTAAAGTAGATATTTTAGTCATTTAAAAATGCATGTAACCAGGAAAAGTGAGTAACATTATGAACTGACAGGCTACTATCTCATTTCCTTCCAAACCAGGAGAAAAATGTCTCATTTAAAACATGCATGAGAATGACAAAGGAGTCTTTTGAATTTAAAACAATCATTCAATGTTTCCATATTTTACATATGTTATTTGAAAAACATAGTAACACCCTACTACTCATGGTATTGACATTTTCTAATAACAAATGTAGGCAAATTGCCTAAAAAATAGTATCTGGTCCATTTCAATTGATAAATTGATATCCACATAATATTCTGTAACTGACTTTGCAAAGTAAAATAGCTGCTGCAAGTGATGCTGTAATACTGTGTGATATAGAAGACATACATGTATTCCCTCATCAAAGCAGAAGAGATTCATTAATTTATTCTCCTGAGCAATGGTAAATGCAACTTTAAAAAAGTGTAAGAACAGACATAAAACACGAGGAAGTGGAAAATAATTTTAGCCTTTTCTCTTGACTGGGTTTTACTCTGATGCTTAGATGTAGAGGATTATTAATACAAAATAGCAACATATTTACATTTGTCACAAGTAAAGGAGATCAGTAAGAGCAGGGATCAAAATTTATAGGTGCACATTCAGATGCAGATAATGAACACTTGATTTTTTAAAAAATAAATTTCCTATTTAATTTGGCAAATTAGGTGGTATTCTTTATGTTAGATTTAGAGTGGTTTTATGGAAAACAAAAACATAATCAAGCAGTTTGTTTTGAAGAATTACACATAGAGCGAAAAAATATTTCTTCTTTTCTCATCATATATATTATAGACATAATCTATTCATTATGGCTCTCTTCACCTTGAAACATTTTCATACATTCTCACTATACCCAAGTGCCAACTCTGCAAAAGTTAAGAACTACTCCTTCTCCATAAAAAGCAAGGAACAAATGGTCTTTGGGATTTCAGTTCCTTCCACTAAAAATCAGTTGTCAACAAGGCAAGACAATAAAACAAGAAATCTGGCTCTAACATTCTTGTTTTCCTCTCCCCAAAAAGCTTTGGGGAAAATAAATCTGCCAAAGCTGCATCTAAAAGGCCCCAGCACACTTGGGATGGCCAGGCAGCCCACCACAAACACAGCAGAAAGCTGAGCACTTCAAATGACAGCAACATTCACATATCTACACATAACTCTAACTAAAATGATTACATGCTGCTTTCCTCCTGCCTCATGGTGCAGTGATGGCAAATACGAAGTGAATGCTCAGTTTTATGGAGTGAACTGAGTATGTGTAGCATCCTGCCTCATTTGTTCAGATGGCAGAGTGATTGCTCATTCTTTCTATTCCCTTCAGCCAGCAGTGTTGCCAAAGTTTCACTAATAGGATGCTAGCCAGAAAGAGATTCCATGTTACATATTATAATATATTGTACATGATTACATGCAACATATTATAACTATATATTGTATAATTATATGATTACATACTATATGTAATTTCCTTACACGGTGTTCAGCAGGAATGCTTCAAAACATGTAATTAACTGAACTGTAGTTGAGTGATGCTATCTCCATTTTACAGAGAAGAAACTGGCTGCTTAAAAACCAGAAGTGTCTTTTGGCAATCCTGGCATTGCCACGTCAGTGCAGGGCACTTCAGGCTGTACTTTCCAGAGGACTTTGCATTTATACAGCGTTTTACGCATTCAAAGCACACTTGTGTTCATCCCAAATGCAGCTGTGCCCAGGTACCTTGGCCCGTGTGCCACAGCAACTAGAAACACAGAGATCACCTCCAAATCTGTGACCTTCCAGAATCACATAACACCTCTTTCAAAATGAGAGAGTAAAATCTAGTCTTTCAGTGGAGCTTTCAAACGTCCTAGAGAGAGTGGTTTTGATTCCTGCAGCTCTCTATTTAAATTACTATGCTTTCCAGCAATTAAGGCAAGGGTTCTGGAGGCAACAGCTTCCTTTAATAAACATCCCTGATTACTTCTCTGGGCACCATTCCTCCTGCAAAAAAATTATGTGATCACATAATTAAAGATCTTATCGTTATGCATACATGCAAGGGACAAATTAAAACAGTTTGAACAATCATCATTTCGGCATTTTCCAACTTTTTTTGAATGCTCAGCTTTCAAAGTCAAGTGTTTGATTTCAAAGAATGTATTAACATTTTTTTAATAGAAATGGTGGTTTAAAAAAACAATCAAACCCTGTAAATTACTATATTTTTAGCTAATTAAAATTAAAATCAAAATCCCATTACATGGTACCATACTGATGCTTGCATGGTTGCAAAGCTTAGCTTTAACAATGCAGTTTTACTGCTGGTGCCCTATAAGACTAAGGGGTGGTAGTAGCAAGCTGCTGCCTTCATTTGCCCAGACAGGTTTTGCCTCCATGTTTCACAGGAACTATGGCATTCAATTCCAGGGGTAACCATCCTCCTCCTCTCCTTTCTTAGTTCAGTCCTAGAGCCACATTTAGACCGTTCCTATCTGTACATAATTTGGGGTGTTTTCTCTTCTCATCCTCGATGTTTCCCCAGAATAGTCACCACTGAAAGAAGAGGACAGCAAGCTCACAATTCTTGCTCAATGCTTGGTGCCCCAGTAGCTGCTGAAGTTGGGAAGAATAAATTTCATTAAACCTTTTTGGATAAAGATTGAAATATACTCAATACAAAAGGAATATGTAGAGACAACTGCTTACAATCTCTGAAATAAATTCAATTGACTATACACAAATGGTGATTTCAAGGGACTTCTAATTTGGCAAAATATTTCATGCAGAAAATAAAACCCACAAAAAACCTTGTCTGGAACAGTCACAGCTTCCCATTGAAGCAGCTACAAGTATTTCAGACTTCAGTACTATTTACTTTCAGTTAATGTCATTTAAAAGTAGTGACTAGCTAAATAAAATAATTCAGCCTGGATCACAGGAAACTGGCACCAGTAGCAGTCAGTGTGTCCAGGATGAGGCATGGCTCTGTGAAAAGCAAGGACAATTCGAGAGGTTACGTCACCCTCGGCCACCACGGCTCCAGGGACGGCCGTCAGCCACAGGGGAGAGGCAGCAGAGCACTGGAGGGTGTCTTATCTTCCACTGCAAAAGCTACACATCATGAACCATGGCTGTAAACCTCTGAAAACAGCTCACCAGACAAGCACATCTGATGTATGACACACATATGGGCCCGTTCTGTTCAATGCACAGAATGCAACCTTAGCAAGATTTTACACTGTTAAAGTTGAATTACTAATTTCAGGTTTGCTTTCACAGATTAATAGAAAGCCTCAACAAATGCATTATAAATTACACTGAAGACTAAATATTTATTCAATAAAACCAATTTCTATATCATTACTATATAACATCTGAAATAATTATGAAACAGTAATTAAAAATACATGAAAAAATATATCTTATGAACTGTAGTTACTTATTCTCTTCTTGATCACTTTCTTGTTACAGTATCCTGATTCTTAAAGAATAAATGACTTTCTGCAGTTGAAACTTTAATTGCTCTAAGAACAAACGACTGCAAAATGAACTGCATAAGATGAGCTTTGCTTTCTGGATTTTTACAGTCCTAAATGCAGAGCAGATGTATGATGTTGCACAATTCTAATTAAAAAAGGAATGTGCTCAAATGGAAGTAGTGATCAAAGAGCTAAACCAGAGATAGATATTATTTTGCTGGTTGAACACGGGTAGGAAACTACGATACATATGTCTAGTCAAATTCAAACATGGTATTTGAAAGGAAAAAATTGCTAGTTCTCAGAATTAAAACCAGTAAACCCAGGAAATTCTGGGCGAACACTAAGATTGTGGTGATGGAAGACTAAAGGACTCACTGTAATGGGTGAGCCCCCAAATACACAAGTGACCTGGGTGGCAATACAAGGAAAGCTTCTTAAAAAGCTGTCAGCAGGTACCTGCTCACTACTTCTACATCCAAATCTGCCCTCAGAATCATTAGATGGCTTGAAAGATGACATTCCCAACACGAGGAATGACACAACGTCATGTTCCTCAAATTCTGATAGAATTTGCTCATCTCAACAAGATAGAAACATATGTGGTGGAATATTCATCAGAATAATTTGACATCAGGTGGCAACAGGACAGAACTGCACTAAAAAGAGAACAGAATTCCACAGAAGTCAAAATGCTATTCCTAATATAAGGACCTGGAAGATGCTTTGAACCTTTTACAACCTCTTCTGCAATACTTGACAACAGTCATTGTCTTTATGTAGAATCTGGTCCAACATTCTTACAACCTGTCTCTTTTACAGCTCTCCATACCTAATCCTAAAAGCCTACCTATTTCCACTGAAAAAAAAGAAAACCCACAACTTTTAAGAATTTGTGAGTTAACACAAACACCCTTGATTTTTTGAAGATGTTGAACATGTAACCAACACATCTGAGTTGTGTGGGCTCAGCATTTCAACACTGAACTGGCTGGAGAGGTAGAACAGGTGTGAGAGATTCTGATATTTTTGAAATCCTACTTCTGAAAGCTCTTCCAGTAAAAAAATATGAATGCTTATGCATGAATACTCTTAGAAAGAAAGGTTTGATTCTACAAACTGGAACAACTCCTGTGCTCTCTGAAGTTCATTCTTGGTTCATGGATTTCTGCTCTGACAGCCTACAATCATCTCTTGGAAACCATTTACTCTTGTCAGCCCACCTGAAAACCTGCTCCTATATACTTTTTAACTCTAAGCTAAAAAATATTTTAAGCAAAATATGTAGTGAAGTCTGAAACCTAGAATTTAGCATTCAGTATTTTATACTTAGATTTTAGGGTACACTATTAATTTTGTTACTACTTCTGAATGAAATGCCATACTTTTGACTCTTCACTGATGAGCTGTCCAGTATCTTTAGTCAAATTAGACCCTGATGCTCTTTTCATAGTTTTCCTCTCAGTTTAATACATACACTTGACATGCAATAATAGATACAGAGCCATGTACCATCTGACGCAGAAACATGGGAAAAGGCTTAAGAAAAGAGAAGGTATATGTTCATGCTTTTACTAAAATTCTCTGCCTGGAGTTTTTTGGCTCTTGGACTTCCTAAATGAGTTGTGTTGTCTTTGTACCTAAGAGCTTCATTTTCTGTGAATTTGTCTGCTTACTTCTTGAATTCATGAAAACATTGGCATCCACATTATTCATTGAGGCAAGCAGCTTCACAGCTCTGTGTTGTGGGCACAATAAGTTTCTTCAGTCGTTTTTGAACATGCTCTGCACTGCATATATATATATACGCAGTGGGTGTCCCCTAAATTGTCCCCACTTGTGTCCTCTATGCTGCCCATGATTTTATACCCTTCATTGCCCTGCCCTGGCCTACAATGTGGAGAGTTGTTTGCTTGCCACTCAGACAAAAGTTGTTCCACTCATCAGTCTTGCTGCATCTCTCTGGACCTTGTTCTGTTCTGCTGCATCACTGTGTTAGGAGGGGGAGAGGTGACAATGAATGCACCCAGCATTCATCTTGGATCAGAATGGCAGCATAACAATGCACTGTTTTTTTCTCTATCCCTTTTCTCACAACACAGGCATATCCTAGGACTTTTCTTGACTTCTACAAGCAATTAAACTGGTATTACTAAAGGTTTACTATCTGTAAAACCAGAAATGCTGTTCCTGAATGGTAACAATCAGCTCAGAGCCCATCACAGGACCCTGTCTCAACATACATTGCTTCACTTTTATCCACCTAGAATTGTATTTCCCATACTACTGGCTTGACTATTTGGAAACACTGTCATAATTTCCCAAACAGTACAAGCAACCCTTAGTGAAAATATTTGCTGCTTCACAATTATATTACTGCTTCTATCAGGCAGCAGGATGCCTTCCCATAACTTTGGGATGGCCAGCAGCATTACAGAGAAGAGTGGAGGCAGCAAAAACCATTCCATGAGGTTGCTTGTCGAATTCAGTAAAAGTACACCATGAGATCTTGTTATGTGTAAAGTATGAGGAAACTGTATTACACTCTCAATTAAATCCTTCAAGAGAAAAAGCCATGTCAGAGATTAATTTCTCAAACAAACCATTTACAATTTAATTTAAGAACATACGTGCAATTTTCAGAAAAGCCATTCTGCTTTTAAGAACAGTGTATGTGTTGTAACTGTGGACATCAGAACTATATTTTACATATAAAAGGTTGACTCATGCTGATTTATAGCTGTGTAGATATATATATATATATATATACACAACACAGTGTGCTCACACAGGAAAAGGGGAACTGGATTCAGTCCTTCCTCTGCCTGAAGGGATCAAACTTCCATCTCCCACGCATGTTTATATAAATATATAAATAGCTGGAAAAACATAAGTCTAAACATTTACATGTACCAAGCACATTTCTGATAATTTTGTTTAACTAATATAAAGCTATTTCAAAGTGTTTTTACACCTCTTAACTGAATACTAGTCAAATGCAGCTTGACACACACTGTGATTCAATATTCCAACACATTAAAACCTATAAAATTCAAGAATCTTAATAAGCACTAAGGCATATAAATCACCTCAATACACATGTACTGGATTATTTGGTCTTCAGGTCAACTCCAAGAAACTTTGAGTTTAAAATAAATGCTTTGCTAGCAGACTGTAGACTAAAATGTGCTCTAAATGCTTTTCCAAAAAGGTGACTGGATGTTTGGCTTGGCTTACCCAACACACATTAAAATCAATGGTGTAAACAGAATTTTTCTGATTGTTAATTTTAAATAATGGTTTTAAAATCAATCAGCATTTGACACTAAAAAAACCCCTGACCCTCAGTGTTGAGGAGCAAAGCCTGGTGATCTAAGCCAGGACCAGTTGCCCAGATCAAGGGTAATGGCTACAGCTCTGGCACTACACTCCAGGATGACATAAGCGATACTTGGAGCAAATCTGGCAAATATTCCAGTCTCAGTGATAAAATTTTCTGTTGGTTGTCTTGTTCTTTTTTTGTTCAATTTAAGGTAACAGTTCTATATGCAAAATGCCACAGGACAGTTTGGCAGTGTACTATTTGTAAACCCAGAAAGGGCTCAAGGCTTCCCAGTGGGGCAGACACAGTGGAGCTTCTGCCATCAGTGGTGCCTTAATGCTATTTCTTACAAATGGATAGATCTGACAAGGGCAGGAAGTAACTTCAAACATCACCTCCCACACTCATATGAGACTTTAGATGTGTGTACAACTGACACGAGTCCAGAGATGAGAAGCCAGAAGTCCACACAAACAACTGTTTCAGGTATTAACCTTGAAACAATAATAATCTTAAAATACAGGAAACATATGTTTATGCATGTATATATACACATACATGCTTCCATATGTATTTTCAGGTTTGATAGCCTAAAGTTAGATTTGGAAATGACTACCTATATCGTAATACAAAAATAATCTGATTTTGAAATATTTCTCTCATTAGGGCTACTTCAGAAAAGTAACTCAAGAAATATAATTTTCACCATGCTGCTTTGAGATCCTTATTTATTCTGCAGCTCTTCTGTGTTAAAAATGGAAGTTTTAAAGCTTTGCAAAATGAAGTCTTTCAGTGACACAGAGGGACTTGCAATAGTAAATTCTCTATTGGATTTGCAAATGATGGTCATTTTTCTAACGAAAAAGCTAACTATTGTCCAAATAATCTCACTTTATAGTCTCTGGATTGATGTAAATGCTACATGCAAATACAAAAATTCTCAGTGGCAGCATAATTTGAAAAATGGTATTATTACAAGGTGCTTATAGGTTTGAAAATTCTAAAAATGGTCCCGTAAGAAAGAAATTAACCTTCAGAAACAAGACAGCCAAAGGTGTATGAGAAAATTAACTGTACCTTTTGCCTGTTATCACCATTGCAAAAGCCAAGGTTTCTACAAATGGGAACTTAACTTTGTCTGTGTAATTCCATGTCAACTGCTGCTGTCAGAAAGCTTTATAAAAACTTATAAAGAGGTTTAATACTTTAAGGAAGTATTCATAAAAACTTAAAGCAGGGAAAAGAAATAACCACATCCCCTCCATGCATTTTGTAAAATAGCTACTGGGAAAAAAAAAATTCGGTAATTTCATTGCAGTTTTAAACACTCAGCAGGGGAGAAGCTGTGTACCTTTGTTAATTTTTCTCTCTCACAGCTCCCAGATTTCACGTGCTATACCTTCAGTAGCTTCAGAAAATGCAGAATAGTGTTCACTCATTATGGGTGACAAAACTCCTATGCAACATGGAAGTTTTTACAAGTGTTTATATTTGTGAATGCACGTGGACAAAATAAATATCAAACAGAAGGTGCGGATAGCCATGTAATCCACAGGCATGAGCTTTTGACTAAATCTGCACTCTGTCCATTTTTTACTTTCTAAAGAACACATAATTTTACCATAAAGTTGCACAGGCATAAATAGAAAATCTTGACGCTAATGATTTTTTTAGAAAATCTGAATTTTCAAAAATAGACTGCAGTGACCAATTCTGGGTAGGTGGCAACATTCTAGTCACTCTTTGCTCCAAATTAAGATGAAAAAAGTTAAAACTTTTCTCTCGTGCTATTGCCATTGCTGGTAAGTTTGCATTTTTGTCACCAGGATTAGTTATACAATTTATCATTTTAGTCAGAAGATTGCAAAAAAGAATCTACACATTCAAATGTGTCCCTCACAGCTGAGTACAGTCTGAAGGTTGCAGGGATTTACTGCCTCCAAGACAACTGAGCACCATGATCATAAAAATCAAGTAGAAGATGTATAAATATCTGAGAAACCTTCATCTTTTAGTACCTCCAATTACTGAACAAATGGAAACAGTGAACTCAACTGACGAAAGGCTCAGAAGAACAAGTATTTCCATGTATTGCACAGCCTATTTTACTCTTCATAAATTTCCACTCCCCTAGTGATTGTACCACTCTGCTCTATGTTCAAAACGCTCCTATTCCAGACTGTTGACATATAAAAAAAAATTAGCTAAGAGATAACATCATTAATTACTTTCTCAGAGACAAGTTTTTAAAAATAGATGATTTATTACTACAGTAAATATTAACCCTTGCACACAGAAAAAATGCCACCAATTAAAGAGCCACACAAAAAGGTCTCATCATTAACTGGCACTAGGTACCAATGATTTCCAATCATTTAGGAAAATGTGGTAAGTGGGGCTTATTTGATTGCAGTAAGATGGAGGTACTAAGTTTAAGATATATACAGGCACAAACCACACAACAAAATTACATATAAGTTCCCTCATACTGACCGACTTGCTAAAGTGCAATATCCTATTTCTGGTCATAACTGTAACATAAATGGAACACAACTGTAATACAGTTGCTTTAGATTTATTCTCATTAAAGACTTAATCTAAATTACAGTTTGACAATTACCTTAATCCATACTAAAAAACTTGAAAAACACATTTTAGCATTGTACACAAAAAGTCAGGTTAGTCGAAACTACCACTTGTAACCAAACCCCACTCCATGATGCTACCCAATCCCTCAATCAATTCAGATACCAGGCCAGGTGTCTTCAGGAAGACACAGTTGAAAAGTTTATATAAATATGCATTATTACCTAGGTTTATATAGAATAAATATTTATTTGAGGGATAATAAAAGGACTACAGGACTACTACTACTACTGGTACAGGAGTACCAGTTTGGCTTATAAAGTTTTGAGATCCTCTTAAATATAAGCAGAAGAATGATACTCCAATGGCACATTTTATACACAAGAATACCCTAGGACAGCAATTCTTTCTTGTCTCCAAAATTTTATGACTATCATAAGGTGCCACTAGAAAAGTCTTCAGCGTTATGAAAATTTTATACATAGTACAGGTATCACTGTAATGAATCACATACCTTGTGAAGCTGTGACATTTTTCTTTACTCATTCCTAAATTAATAGAACATAAATTATACAATTTTGAAGAGATGCTGTATAAATATAATTTAAATTAATAAATTATAAAAATAAATTTATTTAGAGGGTACAAATCTTTTTAATTTCATATTTCACAACATTTTTTCCTAATCTCCAAGTAATTTCTTAAATATGCCTCTTGAGAGAGAGCTAGTTTGTCAAATGCAAATAGTCACCTCTTTATTCTGACTATAGAGTCAAACACTCCAGCATTCAACTAACTCTTCTGGCTGTTCCCAACTTACGCCACAGGCAAAGGGACTTGTAAAAAAAATTTGTCTTTTAAGTTGACAAGTTACGTTTTGGCTTCACTCTAATTCCACATAATAACAGAACAACATTTCTTCTGGTGTTCTAGGTTTCAGTTTTCAAAATATGTGCCCTGACTTTTGGATTCAGGGTAAATAATTTGTAGTGATTGTATGTTATTATCATGACGGATGGTTATAGCAAACATTCCCAATTCCTTTTTTTTGAAACTGAAGACTACAAGGAGATGCTAGATCAAAATGTAGATGAACATAGTTTTAGTATGTAAATTGGATGATCTGGTTTGCTACATGTAGCTTTGCACCTTCACTAACACAAGCTTATTATGCATATTCATATATGATATGTACATAATTTTTTGCATTTATATTCACTGCTAATCAACCAAAATACTGGCAGCAGAAAATTACTGTCGGGGAGTGGTATGACAAGTTCCAACTCTGTCCAATTTTTAATTGTCTACTATATTTTTGCAATACTCACTTTTATATTTCAGATTTTTCACATTACTGATTTCCAATTCCTTTTAAATATTGGATCACTGACCATTTATATAATTTATTTGGGTGAAGTGGGAAATAAAGTATCATGTAAATTCTCAGTGTGGTTTGTTTGCCTTGCAAAATAATGAACAGTGATTGTTCCCAGAAATCTACTGCAGTGTAGGAGCATGAAAAAAGAGATGGTCAAAAAACATGTAATGGATTTACAGAGTTTACTGGATTTCAAGGGTAGACAATCCCTGGTGTTCCACTGAAACAGGTGGCTACATGAGATTATGAAAGGCCTCATTTATCCTGTTTAAATGGAAGCATAAAGCTTAAGGAATAGTTTAATGTTCAAAATATGCATACCATGAGAACTATATACATTGCTAAAATAGCAATGGGAAATTTTATGTTAGTGAATTTTTATATATTTAAATAAAACTTTTTATATTTCTACAAATCAGAGTGAAACCTAATGGGTATTTCTGATATATTAAGGAAACAAACATATTTTACCATACTAACCCCTTTGCTTCAAAAGACTATGAATGTATTTCACAGCACACTTTAGCAAGATCTAATCTTTCTCTGAAGATCAAGTAACTTGTGATAAATGCTTCCAAAGGCAGAGTTAACTTCTTTAAAACTGTTATCTGAATTTACACTGTTCCATTTCTGTACACAGATTGTTCACGTATAGCTACTGAATTTCCCAGCAAAGGCACTTCCACCCAGATTTTTTTGACCAAAAAATGGACAAACCAGCTCTTTGTCCACCATGAAGAATTACCCTTATCTATCCATTGGAGTATTTCACAGTCATAGTTAGCACATTCTTCAAGAAAAGTCTGGCTCCCAAAGAAGGTATGAGAAGGGAATGCTATAAACTTTCAAGATTTGCACAGCCATGCTGACACTGACACTACAGCTGCTCCTCATCAGAGGGATGAAGAGCCAAACCAGCATCGAGAAGATGCTGCAAGAATGAAGAGGAACACATACAAGAGTCTCTTGCTGAAATACACTCACATATGCACTCTAACAAAAAATACTAATTTTAGGCACTAGCCTAAATGAAAAAAAAATCTCATTCACTTCTTAATATAAGCCACTTAGATGAACTAGCAAGCTATTAAATGTCCTAGCAAACTATTTCAGACTGTTTTCCTTAAAAAGTGAAATAACATCCTGAGAAAACAGCACTGCTAGCCTTGAAGAATGATAGTCTATCTATAAAAACAGTCTTAATGAATAAGAAAATATCTTGCAAAGCCAGGAACCTGAGACCAGACATAACATGATGACATGATATTATCTTTGTCTGAACTTCTGTAGCAGAGAAAGCTGGGGAATGAGAGGCTGGAGAGCATCGCCAGACGGGCAAGGGAGGGGATTGTTCCGCTCTGCTCTGCACTGGGGCAGCCTCACCTTGAGTGCTGGGGGCAGTTCTGGGCATTACAATGGAAGGAAGACATTAAGTCTAAAGGAGGGCAACTAGGATGGTGAAGGGTCTGGAGAGGGAAGCCACGTGAGGAGTGGCTGAGGTCACTTGTTCTGTTCAGCCTGGAGAAGAGGAGACTGAGGGGAGATGTCACAGTGGTCTTCAACATCCTCATGAGGGGCAGAAGAGGGGCAGGTACCGATCTCTTCCCTCTCGTGACCAGTGATGGGACCCAAGGAAATGGCAAGAAGCTGTGTTGGGGAAGGCTTGGGTTGGATGGCAGGAAAAGGCTGAGAACTGGAACAGTCTCTGACTGGCAGACCAGTGGAGCAGGTGCAGAAGGTCAGTGCAGCCTTTCCTCGACTCCTGGAAGCTGCCGGCACTCCCAGGAGGGCTCCTACTCTTCCCCTCCCAAGCATCAAGGGACTTTCCAAATGGCAATCCTCATGTTTAAACCTTATATTCCTCTGATTACAGTTCATTCTTGTATTTCTGAATCCTACCTGCAACAGAAATTCCTATCAACTCCTGAAAATTTGTATATTGCTCAATGATTTAGGAAAAATATCTGCCTCCCTCAAGAGAGATGTCAAATTCACAAACAGACCCAGTACAGGAAGAAAGGGCTCTTAACTGGCACAAGTGCAAGGATTTCCAACATTCCTATTTATTTTTTACCTAATTTAAAGTAGTTATCTAGCTTAAAGAAGCAATGGCCAAGAAAGCATTTTTCTAATCTGAAAATAAATAGCTTTTCTTATGGAACAGAACTGAAGTAATTGGTTCCATAATGTGACTGAGATCCAGAAAAAGCCATTCTGTTGTCCTCTGCTGCACTTCTGGAGAAACTCCTTCTGCTGCTTTGCTTCATTCAGACACACATTTGTTTCTTCATTAACTCCAAAGTGAATTATTCCTTACACTATTCTTCATTTTCCAGTCACAAAAAAAAAAGCCCAAAACCACAGTCAAAAATATTCCAAATCTTACATTTGTTTGTTGCTACCTTTAAAAAATAATATATATAAAAGAGAGACTGCAGAAAATTATTATTTATATGATATGATCTATAATTACTATTTGGAGAGGCAAATCAAGTGTTGGCACAAAGCAGTGCAAAGGAGAAATGAGCTTTTTGACATTCTTCAGTTAGTGTTAACATGAGTGTAATATGAGCTGAATGAACAGTAGGTAATAAGCTAATGCTAAAACTTTTCTTAACTATTTATAATTACTTTTTATATTGTATGCAACTACAAGATACACTGAATTTCTACAAAAGTGTGCACTCAAGTTTGCACAGGATCAACACATGGCACAGTAAGGCCTGTAGAAGATTCCTAACCAACAAATACTTTAAAAAGTAGTCCAGCAAATAAAGAGGATTTAAAATATCAATCCATAAAAGAAAATTGAGCTTTTAAATATGACATTGAAATTTACAGCAGGTGTGTTCCAAGACTAGTTAATGGTGATGAATAACTGTAATCAATTAGTTCAACAGCTCCAAATTTCCACTGTCTACACAAGGATGCAGTTAAACATTTTAAGACTTTAATTTAAAGGAGTTTATCTGTTTCATGTGACATTGAAATTCTTGTGTAAGGTAAACAAACAGCAGTAAAGAACAATCCAAAAAAGCATCAATTACAGGGTAGCTTAAACAAAGCTTCCAAAAAAAAAAAAAAAA
>VZRZ01006993.1:247705-329907 GCA_013398175.1 Climacteris rufus
AAAAGAATAAATAACAGGGTAACTAAAAAAAAACTTCAAAAAAAAAAAAAAAAAAAGGAGAAAGTATCAAAGTATCCAACCCCATATTTATTCATGACATGCATCAGAGGCATTCTTAAATTTTGCCAGTCTTTTGTAAACAAATCTAAAAGGCAGTTGGAAATTAACTACGACATGTCTGATTTCAGATGCATACTGAGAAGGACAGTAAGAAACATCTGGCAGTCACTTCAAGACGGAGACTCTTCTTTGTAAAGACTACTACCAAAACAGCAGAACCCTAACAAGCCTCAAGGGGAGTGTGTGGTTTACAGGTAAAACTGTTTTGTTTAGAAGGCAAATGACTTCCAAGCTTACTGTATCTAGTCTCTTATGAAGCGGGAAATTCTAAAAAGGAAAAAAACCCTTTCAAATACCTTGTGAATTTTTTTTATTGCTTCACAGCCAGTGTCTGAGAGATTTCTCAAGAGCTACCTGGTTAAAATTACAAGCCAGAGAGCTACTGAAGACAGCAAAGGCACACTGTTACCTGTAGCTACTTTAGCATATGTAATACTTTAATTTCATACACAGTATTTCTATAGCAGATTTTACTTTTTCAGCATCTTATTTGCTCTTTCAGAACAGTGCAACCGCAATTCACTGATATGCTACCAAAAGGAATAGCAGCAATAACAGTAATGATAAACCATCTAAAACATTTTAACCTAGTTACTCCATTTGTAAATCTTAATAATGAAGAGTTGACTGTTAACAGCTCAGATATTAAACATCTCTAGTCTTTATATCCTGAGGGAAATAGAACAAGGAAACATGGCATTTGAAGAAGAACAATGTATTAAAATGTGATCAGACTTGACTTTTGGACCTTTCTAAAAGGACAAATAAATTTTCCAATCTCTGATGATTTTTCCAAGAACATAGCCAAACCTTTTTAAAAATCTATGTAATCTTCTGTTTCTCCTAAATGCAGTTGAGACATCTTTATGGTTAAAAGTGTAACTAAAATGAACATGATCTCCTAAAGCAATCAGGATCAGGGAGGGGCTACATCAATCCTGTACTACTTCTGCAGGGGAATTCAGTTTTACCAAAGCTATGATGCCATCAGAGAAAGGGCAGTGCAGGGAAATGGACTGAGGATTGAAACACAAGCACAGTCAGTGAGTAGAAGACTACTGAGAAGTCATCACTGAACAAGAAATCAATATGCTCACGAGAGACAAATGGCCAAAATGAAGGTGGAAGGATGAGCCGTTTAAAAAGAAAAAAAACCACAATCTACAAGGTTGCCTGACAGAAATAGCACTTCTGGGAAAGGCAGGAGTAGAGGGGAAAAGTTACATTTCCACTGTGTTGAGGACTGCATGGAAAGACTCTGTGCCCTAACTTTCCTTCACCACAGAGAGCACAATACTCAGAGGTGTTATGGCCAGTAAGAAGAGCTGCCTGGTAAAAAGTCTAATGAAATAGTTGAAAATACTATCATATATACCAGTAATAGACAAATACACACATACTGCTCTAGGGATCCAAAGTCAGAGCTACAACTTTTCTGAACTCCATGAATGTTAAGAAAGAGAATTATTAGGATGAACCTTTGTGGTTAAAGACACCATGTAGAAGCTTGAGACATCTGTTGTGGACTGGTAAAAACTGAGATACCTATCTCTCACCCTATATCTCATCCTATAATTTTATTTTTTTAAGCCAAACATGAGACACGTGAGGTGAAATAAATATTCCTCCCTGAAAATATGAGTCAGTAAGTTTACCCTTGCCTTCAGAACATCCATCTTTCTGCAAGCTGACATAAATGACATATTGGTTCTTTCTGGAGGACAAGGAAACCAGAGAGATGAAGAGCAAAGAATTTAGAACAGACCCACAGGGCATCACATTACAGTTTAAATACGACATGACTTAAAAAACTCTTCAGCGTAAGAGCGAAAATCGACTTTGTTTTACCAGCTAAATTTAAATCAATTAGTAAACACTGTACTCTAAGAGGAAGCAACAGGCTTTGGCCACTGCAGGTAATGCTGTGCCCTGGAAAGCAGCAGCTGTAAAGGTCCTGGAACAATACATCATCTGGCTCCTTATGAGGTCTGCTGATTAGCAAACTCGAGGCCACACAAGGCAAGAGAAAAGAATAAAGAGAGAGTAGAGCGGGTAATTAAACTTTTCGTTTACTACACAGTGCACAGAAACACATGTGAACAATCCCCACACTGGCTTCATTCCAGGTTCCTTCTCCAACATTACAATGTTGTATTACCACTTGGATCAACTTAAAGACATTAAAAACCACAAAAGGAACCAAACTTTCTTAACACAAAATTGATTTAAACTCCCTGTGACTAGAAGCTTTGAACAATGACAGTGACTTTTGTGACACAAAACTATCAGGGTGGCCAGGATGATGTAGAATTGAAGATAAAAATTTCAGATAAATTTAAGTTAAATAGTCAAATTGCAATATGCCCGCTGTACTGAAAGGACAACAGTACCTCATTTTTAAATAACCCAAAAGTGAGGTTAAACATACAACAGGAGATCAGAAGAGTTAGGAACCTTGAGAAAAACAAAAAAATAAGACATGACAGTATATATATGAAAGCCAACCATTTGATGTTCAGTTCAACAGTAAATTCATGTAATATGTTTTTAGATAAAAAAGTACAACCTTAGGGCCATTTGTCTGAAAATAAGGCATACATAAACAACAAATGCAAGATAAAGAATTTTAAGCACTTAGAAAAACATGCACAGTTCTAGAACTCTGATATTCCAAATAATATTTTTTTAAATGACATTCTGTTTGTTTTGCAAAGCTATATACTCTTTGACACATACTCCACATACATGCTCAAGGAAAATTCAAGTCATATGACATTCAGATTCCTTTCTCCAAGGAGAATTCCCAGTCATTTTTATTGAGTACCTACAAAGGAAACTCTCAATGCTGCAAAACAGCCAACTCCTGAATGGAACCTCACATTCATTTTTGGCCATCTAAGCAGAATTTTGAGGAAGCTGAGTGAAAAATGCTAGAAGAGCTGGAAAAAATATATTGTCGTAATTCGAACACACCCAGGAAAAAACATCCCTTCTCTGTAAAAAGTCCAGTCTAGTTCTTAAGAACAGAAGCAATGAAGATTTATTTTACACTATAGTTATTTAAACAATATGTAGATCTTGTAGTAGTCAGTGCACTCTCAATACTAATTCTGCACTGGCTTATTTTAGTGCCTTATGGGGTAAAACTTGTGAACTTATGAACTAACACTTATGGAGACATACCCTGTATGACAGCATTTTGTTAGTACCACTTATTCTATTAAGAATTCTTAATGGATCTAGCAAAATTATAAATTATTTCTGTAATTCTACTGCAACTTGTACAATTAGACATGACAGTGTAGCAGGATCAGGAATATGTTCTTAGTAACCAGCCAATATGAAATAATGAATTTCTGCACTGCTAAGGAAACACTTTGAATAAACATTTCTGATATGCACAGTAAGATTTAAAGCATGGCCAAATATCTGCTAATAGACAATGGTATAATGAAGAAAATTTACTACCAATTTTTGGTTGAAAGAAACCCAGGATGCACATGGAAGTGCTTGCGATATTCTGACACACCCTCTCCAAAATAAGCTAAAAAGTTCTGTTTTATACTGTCACCATGGGGTGTTCAGACACACAAGAAATTACTTATTCTCATAAGCCAAGCCACAAGAGTGAAGAGGGGCTTTAGTTACTGTTCACCTTTAAAAGAGGTTCACTAGGTCAAATGAGATATTAGTGATGGCAGACAAGAAGCCAGAAAATTATTTGTGTTATCAGCTGTATGGATAAACACTGAGTATTATCTGATTATCATCTTACCTACAAGCTCATTGGTATCTATGAACGCTGTTACAAAAAACCAAATTACTTCAACGAGACTTGCAAATAAATGAGTCACAATCCTTTTCTACTTTATTCTTATTTTTGAATAGCAATGAAAAAATTACCCTGTCTCCTTCCCCGAGTTAGAGATATTTAGAATCCTAATCACAGATCAGAAACATCAGAGACCAATCTTTCATCAGAAAGACAGATGCCTGGCTGCTTGATCAAATGCATTTGGAGCTATTATTTCTATTCAGGAAGAACAACATCTGATTTTTTCAAGTAAAAATGGATTTGTTCACTCTTATTTTAATATCACACTATAGACAGATCATTAGACACAGAGTAAACAATTAATTAACCTTATGCAGTTTAAGAAATTAAACCAAAATGTTTTCTTTAAATAATAAAAATGTCAGCCACATATACCTGTTCTATGCACTTGTCAAAATGCAGCTTCCCCTCAGAAAAATGAGGTACAACTGAGCAGCATAAATGTTCTAACAGCAGTTTAGCAAACAAGGAGCTGTCAACTTCCAATAAGCTATTATTCACACCTCTTTAATCACTGCCACAGAGTCGATTATAAATAGCCTCATACATTTTTAAATAAGGTCATTCTGAAATGAAACAACAAAGAGGGTAGTAAATATTCCAGTACATAAGCAATTTAAATTCTACAGCATAACAGAACTGTGTGTTCTCAAATATTCAGTTTAAAGAAAGCCAACAAAACCTTTTATTAACTGGTGCAGTGTCAGACACGTAATCTCTGTGAGATCAATAAACCAGGCCAATTATATGGTAGTTTGCAAACAGATCTGAAAGAAATGAAACTATTAAGACTTGCTAACAAAATCCAGCTTCAACAGCATTATTTACAAATACAAAGTAATATAAATTAAGTTAATACAACACACGAACTGCATAAGTGTATTATGCAAAAGTTTCGTATGAATATGAAACAGCTTCTCTCTGCTTTCCCAGAACAACAACACAAAGAAACAACTTATGTAGAACCCTGATTCATATGAGACCACTTTCTATTTTTCTTGAGACTTTAAATAATTAGAATTTAATACACAAAGAAAACCAAGAAAATAACTGCACAGGTAAAAGTGAGTTCTAATTTTTTCCCCTCTTCCCCAGATTTTCTGAAACTCAAGATTACTTGATAAAATGACAAATTGGACAACTAATGCTAAAATAAAATCCTTACAAATTAGCTCAGAAAAAAAAGATAAAAAATAGAAATATTTATAATTATGCAATTCTTTTCCTCAGAAGCATTATAGTAATTAAGTGGACCACAACTTAAAGAAGGTAATTTAGCACTACCAGAAAAATAAAAAATTAGAAGAAAAAATAACCAAATAGTTCTCATTTTACTGACCTCATGCTGAGTTGTTACTGGGAGAAGTATTAGAATGTTTCTTCCTATCCCAAGTTTTGTTTTTGTAACTTGATACTCATAGAATCATAGAATACCCTGAGCTGGAAGGCACCCAAAAGGATCATGGAAGTCCAACTCCTGACCCTGCACAGGACAACCCCAAGAATCCCACCATGAGCCTGAGAGCATTGTCCGAACACTTCTGGAACTCTTGGTAGGCAAGTGGTCATAGCACCAAGTCTGGGGAGCTTGTTCCAGTGCCCAATCACCCTATGGGTTAAGAATCTTTTCTTGATATCCAACATAAAAATCTCACTTGTCACAACTTCAGGCCATCCCTCAGCTCCTGTCCCTGGTCACCACAGAGCAGAGATCAGTGCCTGCCCCTCCTCTTCCCTCATGAGGAAGCTGTAACTGCAAGGAGGTCTCCCCTCAGTGTCCTCTTCTCCAGGCTGAACTGACCAAGTGACCTCAGCCACTCCCCATTTGGTTTCTCCTCGAGGCCCTTCACCATCTTCACGGCCCTCTTTGTAGACAGAGACTTGTCTGTGATTTTCAAGGCCTACTGATCCATTGTGCTGTACCTGCCCATGTATCGATAGTCCTTACCTGCTCCATTGTGGGTCATTCCAGAATATAGGCTCCACAAGTGGGGGACCCCAATAGTCCCCCCTCCCCAAATATTTCTGAGGTATTTAACCTAGTTACAATTTGACTATCACTTATTTATCACATTCAGCTCAAAGGTGTCGCACTTTGGACACGAAAGAAAGATGCAGACGCGTTGAAGAGAGAGCCAAACTGTAAGCCAAAAAAATGGGCAGGACTGTGCCTCCCAGACCCCGCACTTTATTTTATATCCTCCTAGAGACCACAGTGGATTGGAGGGAGAACTTGCCGCCCCTCAATCACACTGGTCAAAGGAAATATCCATCAAATATTTCCGCCCAAGAGAAAGGAATGCAACAACAGAACACAGTTAGGAAAACATGGCTATGTTTACAGAGAATGCGTGAGAAACTGCTACAGAAGAATGAAAACATTGAAGAACTGCAAAACTCAGGGCAACACAAAGGTGTTTTATTTAGTTCACAGGCTGCTTTGTATCTGATTCTAAAAAAAGCTAGCATTTCCCATGAGCAGCCAAAATACCTAAACCTTCCTCCTATGTAGAAACATACCTTAATATTAAAATGTCATATTTAAGTATTCATGCATCTGGACAGACACAGAAGGCATCATTCATTGTGCCTGCACTTGGAGCTGTCCATGCCCAGAAGCTGTATCCTGATGGCACCATGCCTAACCTCACCACTCTGCTGCATCTTCCTGACGTTTCATGGTCTCACCATAAAGCAACAGTGACCTCCCAGGTAAAGAATATTCACAAGTTCAATTCAATTAAGAACTGAATTAACTTCAGAATTCAATTAAGAACTTCATAGCTATCAAAACATTTACCTACTCCTATAAACACTCCAGAGAATGGTGTAAAGGGTTCGCTGATTGTTGTTCTCAGCCTTTTTCCACGGTAAGGCCATACTGGTATTGTGTGCAGCAATACCTTCTAACTGGATTCCCATGTCTTAAATAAACCATATTATAGCAGCTTACACAGTGACGAGAAAAAATTGCAGCTGACCACAGCAAGATCCACACAAAAGCAAGGAACAAGCTCTGCTATTTCAGTTCCCAGACAACAAAGTAGAAAAGGTTCAGATGTCAGAACATGTTCATTTCTACATTAGCTATGTTAGTTTTTCATCTGTTTCACTGTCATTTCCCTCACAACAGCCCTTACTCACTACCAAGAAAAGAAAATAGCTTACACGAAGAAACACACTCTCAGCCTCAAGACCACCAAAGTTTGGTTCATGCCCTAAAGCTTGAAAACTTTTGTTTTCTTTCGTGTACACCCCCCATCTACATTTCCACAATTTGTTTCTAGGAGCTATGACAAAGTTCCAGCTAGCTGTAAGTTTTATTAACTGCCTTCTTTCTTTTAACCTATGTCACGGAAATTGATCTATGCCTGAATAGAAACTAATTATTTTCCTCCAAAAATATGCACTATCTTTTATGTTTTAAATACATGATCTTCTGTTACTATACATTTATTGATAAGCCACCCCTGATTTTTCCATTTGTGCTGTAAAAGATTGTTTATCTGTACTTTCATCCTAACAACTTTTGGTAACGACAAAGCCTCTGATATGCTGTTTACATTACCTTCAAAACCAGAGTCTTCTGGAAGAAACACAGAGCCAGCTATATGGGATTTCTTACTTATAGGAGCATTTTGGGAGGCGGGATTTTAAGCTTTTCCTAATATTAGGGAGGATACCTTCATTGAACTACCTTCAGTAAAAGAGCAGCCTTTCTTTCCATTCAATAAACAACTAAGTTTATAACTTGGTAATTGGGAGAAATCTAGTGTTAAAATAATTTCAGTGCTTGCTGCAATTCTCATGATAATTTGCTTTCAGTTGCTTCACAACCTTTCAGAAGCCATGGAAGAATATTAAGTTCTGATAAACAAAAGGAGAATTGTGATATGTTTCCCACCAGAGTGAGAAGAGCAGAGTTTGGGTCCACAAAGTACAATGAACTGGAAAGGTGACAGGCCTGAACTCTGAAGATGTTTCAGGACAAGATACTCAGCACTATTGTCAGAGCAAGAAAGTTGCCATCCCACAGTGGCATTCCACAGGCAAGTAGGAAAGGATCATGCAAATGAAACTGGTGAATCCCCATGACCTTTGGGTACCAATAATGATGCTACACATTCTCAACACCGAAAAGTCAAGTTCGTCCCAAAGTACAAAAGGGCCTAGAGCAAGATGAGCCCCCAAACCAACGCAAAGCAGTAACGACATAAAACACGAACTTATAACTGTTATTTCTATTCATTAGTATCAGATGTGACCTCTGAAGAGTAAAAAAGCAGAAATACAGTTTGAGTTTTATAATACATATATATATATATAATGATTAAAGATACACAGATGTATTTACACACACACACATACAAATAATTACAATTATTTATGAAGTGCCTAACATCCTTGCAAATCATTGCAACCTATTTAACAGACAACAACTACAGGAGAAAATTTTATTGTAATCCAGGAAAGGGGACTCCAGTCCTTGCTGTGTTTGTACTCTAACCATCTGAGCTGAGAACAGAAGCAGGAATGGAAAAGGGAACAACAGAGAAGATACAACTCAGCAATGAACCAGAAGAGTTAAAAATAAACTCAACTCTCACATGATAGCAGAATATTACTCAATATGTTAGGACCATGACACAGTAAATGGAGAAGAATATGATACACACACACAGATGTAAGTAGCACAACAGCTACCCCTATATGAGCTGTAAATGAGAATGAAAACCAATACCTACACAGTAAAAACTTTAAAAACTAGCAGGTGGGCAGCCCATATAGGATGAAATATCAGCTAATGAAATTCAAGTTTAGAGATAACATTCCAAAGAAGGTCTTGGGGCACACACAAACAATAATCTGCACATGAACATGAGTTCATTTCAATAGGAACACTGACCAAAAGCACAGCCCTCCTTTTATCATACTATAATAAAATTATTTTTAACTTTTTGAATCAATTATACAAATTACCTTAAGGAATACAAAGCTTAAAAACCACAGTCTTGTCTTCTGACCTGCTTATGAAAATCCCTGCTGCATTTCTCACTTCTGACTTCTCTTGTTTACTCATTTGGTACACAGCTTAATAGATAATTCAAATTACCTTGAATTAAATAGTTTTAAGACAGGTATATGCATATCAGTCACGATGTAACATCTGGATTGAAATACAGTACATTATAAATTATACCTTAATAATACTCATGCTCCATTAGATACAGCATCAGAGGAATGAGTAGTAAACAACATCTCAAATTATGTTATTTTATTTTCCTATTTAGTGACTACATAAATGAAGAATTTCACACTTTTTTTAATAGACTATATTTGGTGCTTCCAATGGATGCTTACTGTACCCTGACAGCCACCTGCTTCAGGAGAGGTGGGCTGCCCTGTAGGAATGCTTACTTCTGTCCAAGATTAAGTGGAATAAATATTGCAGGACTAGCCCAGATTTCAGCATCTAAAAAGGTGAGAACTCATTAGCACTGGTGACTATGGCAAGGTACCCAAGGAAGAAAATACCTGGGAGAAGATACCTGGCCATAACCTGAAAGGAAACAGACACTTCCAGGGTTAAGGTGTACTTGAACCTTTTCCCAGGAGACAGCAGGAAGACAACGTGTATCAGCAAACTGAGATAACTTCCCTTTTACAAAATCCATTTGGTTTTCAGTTTTACCCCTGGTCTCCCCTGACATTCTAGTTTAAATATACTTGGTAAGAGATGTCTCAACTTCCTTAAATGTGCAGAAATAGTGAGGGGCACGTGCAGAAAATATGAGAGGGGACAGCAACCATGGCCAAGTTTAACTCCTTAGGAGCTACTACAAAATGCTGACAGTATCACCATCACTAATCTAGTCCTACAGAAAACTAAGCAATGCTGCATACTGCAGAGAAGGGCCTACCTTTGTACACAGGCTCTTCTCCAAGCACAAGTGAGCTCCATCGTGTTCTGACAAGCAACATCAAACCAAAATCCTCGTGGGCTCCCAGCATTGTGCCAGGCCCAAGCAAACCCATCCCGCTATTTAGCCTGGCTTATTAGTGCAGGCATAGAGAGCGGCATTAGTGCTGCCACAGAGATACAGATCACCTCTTTCAAACTCATCCAGAGCAGTAGTGCAAGCAAATTGGAACAAAAAACCTAAAATAACTGAAGCAACTAAAAATAAGCTTAAGGAATAAAAGAAAAAAGGCAGCAATTTCAGCTAGGAGCTCCTAAAGCTTCCAAACAGCTTCACCCTTCTGCTGTGGACACCGTACTCTGGGCAAAGAAATGTCTTGGTAAGTCAAGCTTTGCCACTCCAAACCCTCTTCAGACCAATTTACAGCCTTAAAGAGATGAAATCAGTGTCAAGGGAGCATTTAGTCCTATTTCTTTCAAAAAAAGATTGTCGGTGTAGGGAGCTCAATTTTGTCCTGCATTTCTACCCTTACGTATTAACACTTCAGTCTCTAACCCAGTCAAGAACTGCTAGAAAATAACAGTGGGAGAAGCAACAAAAGGTCTAAGACATAGTCAAAAATCAAAGAAGGTTTGAGCATCCTAACATGAATGTAATGCAGGACACCACTTTTCTTATGCTTCTTTGCTCCTGCAGTAAAATTTAATTTTTTTTTTTAACAAAATTTTTATTTAGAAATTATGACACTGATCAGAAATAACAGTTTATACAGCCATTTTTCTCAGTTTGAGGAGATCATGTAAATATGAGTTTTTACCTATTCAAACTGTAAAATTTTTCTCCAAAAGCAGAGGCTATAGTAAAAACAGAAAATAGACCTCTGCAAGTTCTAATTTAGGTGAGTCTTTGGTCCAGGTAAGATCTGCAAGATCTCAAATGGACTTGCATGGACCTGTGATCATAGTTTAGTTTTACCCACACATTTAAAGTGTTTTCTTGATCAGTGTCCATTGCTTCTTTTCAGAAAACCTGTGATGTTTTCTTATTGCATTTTGCAGCAGTGATTGCAGAACACCTCCATACAGCAATAGCTGCCAGTGTGCCCAAAGAGAAATACAGAGTGAGTAACATACAGCTCAAGAACTAGTGCAGCACCAAAGGAAAGGGATCCTTCTGAAGCTCAGAACACCATCCAAAACACAATTTTTGTTTTCTAAAGTCTAATTTGCTTGCTTTCAGTGTTTCCTACTGCATGTAACGAAGAAGTACTCAAATCCCTTCTGGATTTAGAAAATGTTGCTTCCTTTGGTTTTGTGTCTATGTCTACACTGCCTATGTCAGGTGATACACCAGGTACATCGGATGTCTTACAAATCTGGAGAAAGGAATCAGGATAACTAAACGATATATTTATTTAACTTGTCACTAGGTACAACAAAACAAAAAAGCACCTAATCTTCAGTTCTGAATTCTGCTCATCTATCCACAGCAAACTCAGAAGCCATCCTACAGAACTGGCTGCATTGTGGACACAGCAGCCCACATTCAGCTGTCCTGCCACATGGAGTACATCTTCTCTCAGCTTACCAGCAGGGAATTTCCAAGATAATGTGTACTTTACCCTGCCGGGCAAAGGAATTAGAACAATGAAAAAAGGGTCAGTGACAGAATGGCTTAACGTGGTTCTTGCCAATAATATGAAAAGATGAGCCTGTTGTCAGAAAGTATCCATGCGAAGGTTCATTTTGCTTTCTGAAGTCATTCTGAATTACCTACACGCTGGTGCAGGTGGTAGGTCTGCTGAGAAGGAATTTGACAGGACAGTTTTTTCCTACTCTATATCTTACAAGTTATGTATAGAGAATCATAAAATCGCAGAATGGTTTGGGTTGGAAGGGACCTTACACATCACTTCATTCCAACCCAGGTGCTGGACCTTGCACTCGGTCTTGTTGAACTTCATGAGGTTTGCATGGGCCCAACTCTCAAGCCCGTCAAGGTCCGCCAGGACGGCATCCCTTCCCTCCAGTGGAAGGAACACCACACCACAGAGCTTGATATCAGCAGCAGAATTCCCAAGGATGCAGTTGATCTCACTGTCCATGTTGCTGACAAAGGTGTCCAACAGCTGGTCCCAGCGGTAACGCCTGGAATGCCATTCACCGCTGCTCTCCACTTGGACATCAAGCCCTTGACCACAACTCTGAGTGTGACCAATCAGCCCACTTCTTATCCACCAACTGCTCCATCCACCAAATCCAATCTCTGCAGCTCAGAGACAAGAATGTCGTGTAGGATAGTGCAGATTCTTTTCCATAAGCCCAGATAGTGACATCAGCTGCTTCTCCCTTACCCACCACTGCCATAACCCTGTCAGAGAAGGACACCAAATTTTTCAGATGTGATTTGCCCTTAGTGAATCCATATTGACTGTCACAAATCACTTCCTCATTTTCCATATGCCTTAGCATAGTCTCCAGAATGATCTGCTCCATGGTCTTGCTGGGCACTGAGGTCTGTTTTTTTTTTTTTTTCCTTTTTAAAAATGGGGGATGTTTTCCCTTTTCCAGGTCCATATTTAAATCATCATCAAGAAGAAATTAGTCTAAGATGAAAATACATCAAAGGATGATTTCTGTACCCCTTTCAATTTTTAAAAATCATTATTAACCTCTCATACTGAAGACAGACTACAAAAATCTTATTATTTGTAGGAAATGTCATTGAATTAATATGATACTCTTGAATTTAATGTACCACTTCCTGGAGAAAAACTGAACTTCATCAAGTGTTTTAGGATTCACATAACCTGATTGCCCAAGGAACACAGAACGTTCCATTGTTATGAATAAAAAAGCACTGCAATATTATATGTACTTCATTAGATGAAGTCTCACTTTCACACCCATGCAAGAGCTTCAACGAACCTATCAAAAAATATTTGTTTCTTAAACCTAGTAAAGTGTTTCAGACAGTAAGCCTGATTAGAACTTTTAAATAGCAACTGCATTTGAAATTATTTCATATGAATAGAATTTCACAGGTTCCCTCTACGTTAGCCTTGCAAGGCATAATGATAAACTACTTTTATTTTCAGAACTTAGAGAAGCGTGTTTCAGAGAAAGACAACTTTTTCCATCTTTGCTTTTTAATAATTATTCTGAAATATAAAGGTGGTCTTATTTGACTAAAGACAAAGAGAAGAATACATTTATAAGTGGTGATGCGTCTCAAATTTCTCTATCCAAGTGTTAAAGGAGACTCGTACAGAGCACACAGGAGGTGAGGGGTGCTGGGATAGAACACAAAGTTCTCCAGATCTTTGCCAGCTTTATAAAAGGTCAGAGCCTGGGGCTTGAGCTTCCTGGAGCTCCTGACACATGATTATGAGAAGTGACAGTGGGAAGGAGGGAATTTTCCCGGTTAGGTGAATGGCTCAAGAGATCCCAGGACAGGTGGAGACGGCAGTGTCAAGACAGGCTTAGACTGAAAAAGTCTGGGACCCATATACACAAGTGAGTATTTATGTTTACTTTATTAGTTTGCAGCTTAGAGTTTGCTTTGTACATATATGGTAGCCTTGTCTACTTAGACTAACAATTGTTCTGAAGACTATCCTTTCATTTCCTCTAGTGGAAGTTTTTCAGGAAGTACTTACATGGCAACTCCTCCTCCCCTAGGTTAGTTAACCAAAATTTGTGCAGAGAAACCTTATTTAAAATGTTCTCTAAAAGCAAATTGAAATAGTCATTTTAGCAAATGACAGACAGGTTTGAAGGTGAAAAAGGATTTTTCGCAACACAAAGTCAACTTGAAACTTGAAACTATGAATTGATTTTAGAGATTACAAAAGAGGAAGTGGACGGTTGCTTTTGCATGGTACCACCTGAAATTAAAGGTTTTGTTTAAAAAAAGTCTACACTTTTATCTCTTAAAACAATTATTTTCTAACTTAAGTTTGGAAAGATTCTAAAAACAGACTGAAAAGAAATGCCACGAAATAAATTTTTCCTCCAGAATCAGTGACAAGCAGTTAACAGATCAACAGCCCTCTTCAAGCTGTGCCAATTAGATTATTTCCAGTAATGTAATATCCTCTATACCCAAATCAGAGATCATCTAATTCCAACCTCTGGCCATGGGCAAGGACACCTTTCATTTGACCAGGTTACTGAGGACGCCATCCAGCCTGGCCTTGAACACTTCCAGGGATGGGGCACCCACAGCATCTCTGGGCAACCTGTTCAGTGACTCACCAGTAAAGAATTTCTTCCTAATATCTAATCTAAACCTACTCTCTTTCAGTGTGAAGCCATTCACCCTTGTCCTATCATTGTAAGTCCTTGTAAAAAGTCTCCATTTTTATTGCAGGCTCTCTTCAGGTACTGGAAGGTCACAAGTAGGTCAACCTGAAGTCTTCTCTTTTCCAGGCTGAAAAATCCCAATTCTCTCAGCCTTTCCTTGTAGGAGAGATGCTCCACCCCTCTGATCATCATGGTGGCCTCCTCTGGACTCACTCCAACAGGTCAATGTCCTTCCTGTGCTGGGAACTCCAGAGCTGGACACAGCACTGCAGGTGGGGTTTCACCAGAGCAGAACAGAGAGGCAGAATCCCCTCCCTTGACCTCATTAGATCTTTCTTATTTAATCTAACTTTGGATAGTATCTCAATAACACATTATCACAAATCAGCACCAACTCCATGGCTCAGAGCATTTCTGCAGGAGTTGCTGAATATTCTACCCTGCACACCCTCTCCTTGCTGTGCAACCCACCTACTGAATACACAATCGTGTGCATAAATATGCCCATAAATTTAGAAAACAAATCACGACAGCACTTACAATTTTGAAATCACAGGTAAGAGATCACAAGAAATATTTAAATTTTCAATAGCAAGGAAAACAAACCTCTACACAATACAGGTCTTTAGGTGTGATGGCAATATCAAAGGCAAAAGTAAATTGTGTCTGCCACTTAAACAGATAAAAATATAGTTTTTATCGCTCTTGTTAGGAGCAGCTGCACATTCATCAATAGAGAATTCATTTCAACACTGAAAAAAATTTCTGCAATAAGCAAAGGAGAAATAGAAGTGGTATTAGCACATGCATGACCAAAATAAGAAAATCCAACATTTTGTCAGAGGCATCCTTATGCTTTAAGCAGAACAGAAGAGTGCCTAGGTATTTTGAGTTGTGCATAACTTCAAAAACACAGCATATATGTGTTTTCTAATTCTCACCATTTGTGGTTACAATAGAAAACACATTCATGAACTTTAAAGAAATTAATCACAGAATCAGTTAGGTTGGAAAAGCCCTCTGGGATCCAACCTTTGACTGGACACCACCACGTCAACCTGACCATGGCACTGAGTGCCACATCCAGTCTTTCCTTGAACACCTCCAGGGATGGGGACTTCACCACCTCCCTGGGCAGCCTGTTCCAATTCTTGAAAACCCCTTCTGTAAAGAAATTTCTCCTAATGATACAGAAACCTTACACCTTCTGTTCCAATGTTAATTGTGAGAGGCATTTTGTCATTGTACAGACTAATTTCAGTTGTCCCACCACATCTGAATGTAACATCCTTAAAATAATAATCTGACATCAGGTGGGAGGAGGATAAAAAAAATACACTTCAACGTTGAAACTCTGAGACTTAGCTCATTGACTGCCCTCCTCTGAGACCTTTGGTAAGAGCAGACTGAAACAATCTGTGGCTCTTGATGTGACAGTACAAACTCACATTAGCACATTTGGGAAAAATTAATGTTTTGACCGTATTATTTGATTCCAACAAAATAGATCCAAGTGCCAGACTTAATGTCTAGAACTGTCGCCAGTTAAGGATTTCACTGATAAGAGAATTAAATTAGATGTAAATAAGTTATATAGCAAAAAAAAAGCTGGCTGACTGTCCTACCCTCCCTCTTGCTGCACACCACGACTATGACAGCAAACCCTAACAGAAGCAGCAATGAAAGCAATTATTTCTGCTATTGCTCATGCTTAGTATCTTAAAGCTAATCTATAAAGCATCACAAAAAATAAAAAATAATGTTGCATTAGATAACAGAGATGAACACTGTTTGATCATCCAACTGATGACACTGCAAACCACCAAATTTTGGTGTTTGTTGCAGTGATGGGTGGATGTTCACCAGAAGGCAAGAGCAGAAGCAGTTTCCTGTGTAACTGCTTTGCCAGTTTCCTTGCCATCTTCCATAGGTCCATCAGCACCCCACCCATGACAGCAAAGTCAGTTTAAACCTTTGCAGTTCAAAGGTTTTATTTGTTCCTAGATTTTGCTATGAGAATAGGAAATCATTCCAGCCCTGAGACATGCTACTCTCCTTCAAAACAGAAGAAAATAGAGACTACGAGTGAACAAGTAGCTGGACAAACTCCCATGATAATAGGCAGGAGTAGGCAGTATGCTAGAATGAAGAAAGTAAAATGTTCTTTATTTCTGCTTCTTTGAGGCCTCTTGCTAACTGACTATTTTCTCCAAGACACTGTGGAAGCAAAATGGGTATCAACTTGCAAGAACCTTTTCCAGTGTTCCACCATTCTTTCAACGAAACCCATACTATCCTGCTCATTGATAGTCTGTCCAATTTTTAAGTTTTTAATTACATTAAAAATTACCTTCAGAATGTATTACATTCAAAAAAATGTGTTCAACAGGCTTTGAGGAGTCAACAGAATTGCTATAAATACAGGGGACCTCATTTTTGGATGAAGAGAGAGCTCCACATCAGCAAAAAGAAGAAACTGCATGCCAGCTCCAAGGGGTCTGGACAGAACTGCTACTGGATTCTCAACATTATTCATATTCTGTGTTCAAAACTGCAAAACATAACTTTCATGTGTTCCTTTTCATGTACCAAGCTACTTGAACATTTTCTGGTTTATTTTAGCAATGTATTAATGTCCTAGATACTTAGTAGGAGCAAATTCCTGTAACCAGTTGCTATGCTGTAGCTATTAGGTGAGCAAGGTGTACCTCAGGAAGAATATGAAGAGTTCTGAAATTTTAGAAACTAAAAAGAGTTGGTAGCTTAAAGTAAACTCAAAATTAATGGTGTTAACCAGTTTTTAGTGTTTCAAGAAAAAACTGTCAAATCTAGAAACATGCATTCAAATTTTGATACTGTATTAAAGTCCCCAATTTTAAGAGACACGTGACCAGGCATAAGTGCTAGTTTTGAGATGTAAAGCAGAAAATCATGCACATTAAAGGAAAAAAGTTAAAGCAGGTCTAAGATTTGGGTTTGGTTTTGGTTTTTTTTAAGACTCTGAATCCACCTTTTTCTTTAGGTGAGCGCTTCATTTCCCTGCCTTAGTTGTCATCTTTAGAAGTTGATTTTTTAAAAATATTTTTGTGGGACAAATTAAACTACCATTTTCAATAAAACTATATTACTACAAGCGTACAATTTCTGGGCTACGTAGGACAGAAACAGGACAATTAAAAGGAATAAAACCATTAGTTTTTATTTTAGGAATAAAATTATTAGTTTTTATTTTACAGATTATTATTTTTAAGAATTCTGCTAACACTATCTAGGAAAATGTATTTACAAACTTGAACTCATAATACATCACTTGTATTGTCCTCAAGAAAGTTTTAAGATCTACAAATTGAATGTTAAAGCCACTGGCAGATACCCTCTGCATGGCACATGATACATCAACATTTGGACTAATACACAGTTGGGGGAATTAATCTGAAAAGCACTGAGCATTGTAGAAGAGATAAGAGCAGACTCAGCATATAAAAATAACTCAGCATATATTACATAAAAGACATAATCAGGAGTTAAGCAAGGAAGATAACTGCACAGCTGAAGGGCAAATAATGGCTCCTACAAATTCAGGTTGAGGCCTATGACACTATACTACATTTTTCACTCACATAACCATGGGACTTTGGTCTCATTCCACATATAAGACGGGCAATGCTCTGTCACTAGGCAGGTAGTCAAATTTAATTTGCATAGGTATCACTATGAGAATGTTCAACTCCCAGTTGACCCTGAAACTGTGTGGGATTGACTGCTTCAGCTGGATGCCTACAAATCTATGGGGCCTGATGGGATTCATCCAAGAATCCTCAAATAGCTGGCTGATGTCATCACAGAACCTCTCTTGATGATTTTTGAGTGGTCTTGAGAATTCAGAGAGATCCCAGCTGGATGAAGGCTGATGGCATACTGTCACAATTCTTTAGAAGAGCAAGAAGGAGGACCCCAGAAACTACAGGCCTGTAAGTCTCTCAGTGTCTGGTAAAAGTGAAGGAAGTATTGAAAAACACCTGAAGGACAATGCAGTGATTGGTCACAGCCAGCACAAATTCAGGATAAGAAAGTCCTGCTTGTTGAACTCAATTTCTTTTGACAACAGGGTAACCCACTGAGTTGATCTAGGAAAGCCAGTAGATGTAGCCTTTTTGGACTCCGGCAAAGCTTTTGATACTGTTTCTCACAGGATCTTCATGGACAAAATGTCCAGCTCACAGCTGGATAAACGTGTTACACTATGGGCGAGCAACTGGATCACAGGTCGGGCACAAAGAGCTCCAATGAACAGGGTGACATCAGGCTGGCACCAGTCACTAGTGGGGTTCTGCAGGGCTCTACTCTCAACCCAGTTCTCTTCTACAGCTTCATTAACAACTTGGAGGAATATCAAGTAAATTTACCAATGTCATGAAATTGTGAGGAACTGTTTACTCCCTCAAGGGTAGAGAGGCTCTGCAGAGAAACCACAACAAATTATAGGGCTGGGCAATCACCAACCATATGAAGTTCCACAAGGGAAAGTGCTGGATTCTGCACCTGGGATGGGGCAACCCTGATTGGGTGTATAGACTAGGGAATAAGAGGCTGGAGAGCAGTGCCATGGAAAGGGGCCTGGGGGTCCTGGTCTAGGCAAGTTGAACCTGAGCCAGCAGTGCCCTGGCAGCCAGGAGGGCCAACCCTGTCCTGGGGGGCATCAGGCCCAGCATCGCCAGCCGGGCAAGGGAGGGGATTGTCCCGCTCTGCTCTGCACTGGGGCGGTCTCATCTCCAGTCCTTGGGGCAGTTTTGGGCACCATAAGATAAAAAAGACATTAAGGTGTTAGAGAGCATCCAAAGGAGGGCCATGAGGATGCTGGAAGGGTCTGGAGGGGAAGCCTGATGAGGAGCAGCTGAGGTCACTTGGTTTGTTAAGCCTGGAAAAGAAGAGACTGAGGGGAGACCTCACGGTGGTCTTCAACATCCTCACAAGGGGAAGCAGAGGGGCAGGTCAAGATCTTTTCACTCTTGTGATCAGTGACAGTACCTGAGGGAAGAGCATGAAGCTGTGTTGGGAGAGGTTTAGGTTCATCTCGCAGCACAGTGTTATTAGGAATGTAATAATGGGATCTTCACATGTTGATGGAGGTGAGAAAATGGCCCTTGTCGTGCAGCTTTAATTGCTTTTTATACAGTGATAGAAACAGGAAACAGGAAAGCAGGTCTGAGATAAGGTGCAACAATAGAGAACAGGTAAACAAGCCTTACATTGGAGAAAGCAGAGGTTCTGGGTCAGAACTCAAGATCCCAGGATACATTTCTTCAGCTTCCTCTGAGGGCTGGAGAGTCTCACAGCCTCATGGGTATCACTTCCAGGCTCTAGAAGCCTGTCATGTGATCCCACAGGTTGGATATCAGGAAAAGGTTTTTCACCCAGAGGGTGACTGGGTAGTGGAACAGCTCCCCAGGAAAGTGGTCACAGCACCAAGTCTGACAGAGCTCAAGAAGTGTTTGGACAGTGCTCTCAGGCACATGGTGGGATTCCTAGGGTGTCCTGTGCAGGGCCAGGAATTGGACTTGATGATCCTGAAAGGTCCCTTCCAACTCAGCATCTTCTACAATCCTCTGATTCTTTGTATCCATTTACTTAAACACCTTCACATCATCACCCTCACAATAGGAAAACTAGGCTTCACTTGACAGAGAAAGTAAGACCAGATTAAAAAAATAAATAAAAAAGCCACCAACACACAAAAAAAGTGTTCAATAATTTGAAAGTTCAAGTTTTTAAAAGTATTTATCATTTTGACAGCCATTAACATGCATAGATGAGAATTTTAACAGAGTGCAGCTGCTCCTGTGAACACCAAGTGTCTCTACAAAAGTGACCTGAGCAGCAGCTACACAGCCAGAGCAAGCTCTGTTCATTGACCACTGAATGAGGAACAGATGTGATGGAAAGCACACAGCTGTAATTACAGACCATTGTAACCACTACTGTTCCAAGTATGGAATGGTTGTGCTTCACATTTTACATACACTCTTTCCTTCAGCTGGTGACTGAGCTCATGTCTTGGATCCTGGCTGCTCTGCGTAACGATTGCGATAACTCAGTGCTCAGACGGATCTCAGACTTGTACCTCTCCTTCTCAACGCTGTGAGTAATGTTGGCAAATTTATTTTGTCTCTCAAGAGTTTCCAGTCAGAGACCTGAAATAACCCTGCATCAATATCTTTGAAAGATACTATTCATTAAATCCCAAAGACAGATGAGAATGAAAGCAAAAGCCTGAAGACAAAGCTTTACCTATACAGTATTCTCTGGTACTTTAAAAGCCTCTGTAAACATTTACACTCCTCTTGTCCCGATAAGCTCAGTCGATATCAGCCCTGGCAAGGAGCCACAGCCTGCTCCATGATCCTTTCCTTAGAGCCCTCTCTTCCCCATCAGTTACTTTCCAGGTCATCTCTTTACAGTTCCTTTACTTTAACCCAGAGAATTCAAAGAGTTTAACAGAATATCAAAGTAATGTGATAGGCACACAGAATTTAAAATTCAGTTAAAAAATACTACTCCGAGCCCTTTCTCAAGTGCATGCATGATTGGGCTAATTCAGGTTTTGCAGGCAGTTTCCCCTCAGTTTTAAAAATCGTTGTTGTTCTGTTATTTTCCTTTGTAAACGATATCCCAAGATTATAAACAGTTAATGAAATCATGCTAAGAGAACCACACTCATGTCTGAGGTTCAGTAGCAAAATCCTGCTGCAGAGTGGTTTTTCAACTATGGATTCCATTTGAGAGATAACAAAGACTAATAATGATCCCCTAAAAATGACCATTTTGAGGACTCTGAAATTATGAGAGCTATTATGGTCAGTAGCAAAAAATCTGTATCATTTAAGTATTTCAGATGGAACACACCTTACTTACCAGATCTCTGATGAGAACTAAATCTTAACAACAATACACGTTTATGAACTGCCCATGAGAACCCTGAATTCTGAGTATCCTTATGGGAACATCACTAGCCCTATCAGAACCTTCTTTCCTGACCTTCAGTTCACCATTCCTTTGCAACATATAGGTACCTTTTCTCAGTTAAAAAGCAAATGAAAAGTCTTAATGAAATCTTCTATGTTCAGAACTTAAGACTAATCATTTGCTCAAATTTCACTTCATAAACTTTGCAAAGCCACTCCACAGCAAAAAGGAATTTTTAACAGAGACACTAAGGAAGAAGTAGCACAAACTCCATAATGAAGACTTAAGTTTTCACAAAGCAATAAGCAACAAAAACGAACAAACAAACCCAAAAAATCTTACTTTTACAAACTAAACTGTTACTCAGGTGCAGGGTACATTTAATGTATATTTTAAATAATTAGATACATACTGGTTCTAAGATTAAATCTGAAAACCTGGAACTGCTGTTACAAGGAAAAGCTGATAAAGCAGATGTTTAAGAATTGAAAGGAAAAGAACAGATGAGGGCAGTATAGATTTTTGTCAATTAATACTTTAGAAGATAAGGAAATACTTAGATCTATTTTTAACCACAGCTTCCTGCTGTTTTCCAGACTTAAAACATTTAAATCAAAGTGCCACTTGCAAAGTAAAACTGCAACTCTGACAACTTTCACAAGCTGAAGTTGTTCCAAGAAAAGAAAAAAAAAAACCCAACAAAACAAAACACAAACCCAAACAGGATCTTTCTATCTGTTCTTCCCTAAGCAATTTGTGCCGTATCAGCTTATGCTAGGCAGGAAAGATCTCAAAAGGTCATGTTTTCAGTGCCATAATGTAAAAGGAAACATGGAAAAACAGGGGAAAGAGTATTAATTCTTACATGTTAAAGAGGCACAAACAAAAAGGAAGAAGTAAGTGGTGTCAAGAAAAACAAAAATTAGCAAAATTTCCAAGCAGAACAGATTAAGTTGACTAGTCACCACACTATTTAATTAAAAATGCTCTATATTTTCTCCAAGGAAGTACACTAAAATACATTCCTTTTCCGTTTTACAGGTGTACCTAATTTAAAACAGCATGAAACTTATAAATAGGAAAAGTCAAATAATCTATTTCCTCTAGACTGTTTGTTGCTCCACTTGCAACATCCAATTCCAGCTCAGGTACAATGCTAAAAATCATCTCTTACTACCATCAAGAAAAGTTGGGTGTTTTCTCCCAGATTCATTGAAATTGAAACCAAAAAGACAGAATATATATATAAAGTACAGCCTTAATAAAGAAGCAGAGGAATCCAGAAAAGGAATAGTTCTAACATATCAAAGGCAGAAGATACAAAGTATTTTTAACGTAAAGGCATGTTACTAGTGTGGGGTTTTTTTCCCCCTCTGTGTCACAAGATGACAGTTTTACTTTCAGAAATTAGATCTTTAAAAAGCCATAATCATAAGAAAATACATACACACATACAAATACCCTGAATTTAGGGGATAAAACTAAAGATCAGTGCACTGAAATGCTAAACTACTTTTACACATAGTGAAACTTGGGTAAAAGCAAATGTAATTCCAATAAAGGCATATAGAAACAACCACATCAAATGCCTTTCGACTGCTGCTATGGGCTGTTGGTAAAAACCAAAACTATGCTAACAAAGCTTCTAAAATAAAAAGTTAAACATGCACATCAACTTTCATACAGTATCATTAATACAGAAAAGGAAAATCTTTGCAAGCACCCACATATTCAGTGCTTAAGTCATAGAGAATGTTTTCAGAACATTTCATAATAGTTGGATCACGTTTACAGAGCTCAAACTCAAAACATATAAAAAACACTGCCTATTTTAACACACTAAACAAAACAATTATGAAGTGTGAGACAGATCAGGTAGAAATACCGGTTGTTATCCATTAAAAATGAAGTAGGTGGCATTTCAGGTAATTTACAACTCTACAAAATAGCTGTTATTACTGTTGGTTTGTCACTGCAAAATTTCTTCCTATGAGCAAAACCCAACAAATTTAACAAAGCAGAGTGAAATAAAGAGACCAGAAAAAAAACCCAGAAAAATCTAAAACCCCCAGAAAATCCAAAGAGAAAGGCAACACATTTACACAGGGATGATGAGAAAACTTTGCAGAGTAACATAATATAGCATAGTAGATCATACAGAAGATATTTCACAGAACACACACACACACACACACATACACATATATGTATATATATATATATATAACCTTCTAGCTTTACTTCTGCTATATGCAGAAATTTTGATTCGGGAAGTTACTGGAGCCACACACTGCACAATCTGGATAGTTTGCTGTTCTCCTTTTTTCACAATGTTCCCAGAGCATCTGCAGTTAGTAACCATCTTTCCCATTTTTCTCCATTTATGCTGCAAAACCAAACAGCTCATCTGTCAGAGATGAACAACAAATCAAATAACTGACAGAGCCTGGAGGCTGAAAGATGAATTGTGAGGAGATGCCAAGCAGAGCAGCACTGCCAACACCCACTGATCCCTGAAGGTGTTCAAGGAGATGGTGAATGATACCCAGTGGTGCTCTGCCCAGAAATGTGAGCCTAGGAACACTTGTCTGAGATAGAAGATTGCAAGACGTACAATAGCCCTTAATTTCTGCAGCAGGTGGGATAGACAAGGAACATGGGCTCCACCAAGGCTAGCTCAATGCAGTCATGGGCTTTCTAGCCTTGGCACTGCCTGCCAGAACCAGCACATGGCATGGTCAGGGGGCCTTCAGGCCTGTGTGTGGGATGGGGATTGTGTTGTATCATCTCAACAAGCTTTCTCCTCATTTTCTCAATGACCAACACACCCTCCATCCCAGAGGGACATCAAAAAGCATATTGAGAAGCAGTGAAGGATACTCACTATCTAGATACTTAGTCTGATGCAGGGCACAGCTGATGACTCAGCTGCAGAAAAAGAGGCAACAGTTTTGATGCATAATTTGTATCTTAAAAGACACTAAAAAACTGAGTCCTTGACCAGACTTTCCTAGGTTGGCTCTGGTGGAACTGCACGCTCTCACCAGGAAGGGTGGGAGAGCAAAGGGACAGCTGTGGTCAAGAGGCTGAAGAGAGGCTTTAATTACCTTGTCATCATGGTTGAGGGATAGCTCTCTCTTCTAACAGTGCAGCAAGGAACTGAGATGTTTATTGTTATTCCACAAGAGCTGGTTAAAATTATGCAGGCTAGAATGAAATTTAAAGATTGCTCAACACTCAAGTTGCTATTAGAACACTTTGTTTTCACTTGCTTATAAAAAGTAACATCAGCCAACTTTGTTAGAGTTTTGACATATCATCTGATTTGAAGCAAATACTCAACATGGAGCTCATCTGTCACAAAACAGCCAAAATTGTTTCAGGAAATCTGCATACAGAAAATATTTTAAAACCTGAGCAAAACGCATGTCCACACACACTTTGAACCTCATCTTTGAGCAGGGTGGCACCTGTACATTTAGTAGAAGGAACCTCACATGTTTAACAATGTGCAGTTAATAGGGTTGGAATTTCACTGCTTTCATCCCCTAGAGTTGGCCTAAAATACATCTTTCCAGGCACTGTGGGAATAAGAAATTTGCACATACTAATGACAATAAAAAAAGCTGAGATTCACAACACTGTACAGCACATCTCAGTAGGTCTTTTTCAATTTTATCAGCTAAGCAGTCTAAAAACTGTGGACACCCTCAATATTTTCAGAGGTCTCTGCTCCATTTTTGCCAGAGTAGAAGTTTCCCAGTTACAGCACCTAAAAGGTCTTATGCAGTACACAGACATAGCCCAAACAACTGAGTATCTTTTGTGCACTGACATTATCTGGAAGAATACTGCCACAGTGGCACTGGAAAAAGTGTAGGAATTTTACCAAGAAAGTTTTACAATCTTTCTTTGACGACCATGACTTCAAGGATAAAGCTGGTCTTTTCAAAAATGAATTTTCCCCACAGCTTTTGCTCTTTGGTTAGGTAAGCACTGAAAATACAATCCAGAAGCCAGAAAGTTTCTCCTATGCTTTCAACTACTCTGTGCGAACAACTAGGCAACATAGAAGGGAAAATGTGACTAGAATGCAAAGGGTATGAATGAAGTGAGGAAAAGGAAAAAAGTAGATTGTTGCAGATCTGGTGAGTGGGAAGCTGCAGGAAACTGGCAAGGGAGGATTTGAGCCTACTTGGCAAGAACAGTGGGAACTGGAGGGAGGGTCAATGGAAAACCAAATCATCTGGGCAAAGCGGATGGAACACAGAAGAGGTGATTGAGTAAGAGTCAGTAAGAAAAATGGCAGATAGAGGACTAACAAGCAGTTGGGTGAGCAGTGAGAATGAGGATGCTTAAGAAGTCGGAAAATTCTGGGACCAGAAAGAAAGACAGAAGCAGGGACTATCACAGAGCTGGGAAACTCTGGGAATGCAAGGGAAGGGACACAGAGACACCAGGACAGGTGCTGAAAGGCAGTGGGAAGAAGACCAATTCATATAGCTTTTTTCTGTTTTTCCTGATAGACACTGGTGAGGTGGGGGCTCAAGAAGACAGAACAGATCAAAAAGGAGAAAAATTAAAAAGATGTCCAAGCAAGAAAATAAAGAACAGTAGTCAGAAAAAAGGGAGAAGGGAATCAGGTAAGCTTCCATGAAGATAGTGGTACAGACTGAACAAAGAGAGTGTGATTGACATAGGAACTTTGACTAATGCAGTTGGGTATCATGAACAAAACTGAGACAAAAATCCAAAGATGGAGCAGGAGTAGGGGATACAAAAGCAAGTTAGATAAGAGAAAATTTCATGCTCAGAGCTGCAGAAAAAGAAGCAGAAGCTTCTGTGCTTTCTAGAACAACTTCTTCAACCAGAATGCCTAAATACTAAGTCTTATCTTCTCTTTTATCTTCTCTCTGTCTTCTCTCCTGGCAAAGTTATACAGCTTGCTAGCAAAATGTGCCTTCTCCTATTCTACAATAATCAATGCAACCAGCAGCAACAGCCCAAGCCACATGACTTAATGTAGAATTTAAGGGTTCACAACTTGCTGAAGAACTGCATGCAGGCTGACAGAATGAAACTGAAAGTGCAAAGGTATTGGTTGAGATTGTTAAACTCCACTTTTTCCACCTCACAGGAAAATAAGGTCATATGAAACCATTATTTATGTGGCCCTTCCCACCAAAATTATATTACTACTCAGTGCAGAGGATGCACCTCCACTGAGAAAGAATGAGGAGCTGTCAGTGACTCTTGTATCTTTGATTCATTTATTGCAGAACTTGCAAAGCTGTGAGTGATACCAGAATTGCAGCAAGACAGTCTCTTTCTGATACAACCATAGGCTACAGATTCTCTGTTGACACCAAGCAGGTAATTCAGACCAGATTTCTTTAAACCACATTAATTATGCTACTTTCTCCATTTTTTTCAGCTATCCACCTGAATTTTCTTCTAAAGCAAGCTATTCTTGGTATTGCAAAGTATTTCTGTTATTAAGTCACAAGTTAAGCAGGTTTAAGTACTGAAGTATGTAAGAATATAAAAAGGTCACCCAAAATTATGGAAAACCTTCCCTTTACAATTGCACTGCAAAGCAGCACTGTGAAAAGAGACAGTTTTGAAGTTTTACGAACACCTATATAGAAATAATTTTTATTTCTAAGTAGCATTGAACATTACACTGTAAGACACAAAGCAATACATGGAATAATAAGGTGGAAAACTCTTGTGACTAATTTTCCATTAAATATATACCATACATCTGCCCTGAAACCTGAGTTCTGTGGAAAGAATGCAAGTGATCAGGAAACTAACAGCAATTACCCACACATACATGCACGTACATTCACAGAAGAATCTGCACTTGGAGACGAAAAAGAGAACAGAGGGGAAAGTAGTGAGATACAAACTAACTACGTAGGTTGCCATCTTTTAACCTCTGGACCTTCACTTTAAGCAATAAAAGTTAAAACTGTTTAAGACATGGGAGCACACAGATCAAGAAGGACAGGAATTTAGAAGGTTCTGTCCTTCTTTTTAATAGAACAAGGTTCCCAAGTCCTAGACTACAGTCTCCAGGTACTCCATTTGCTGTTGTGCTTCTTTCAAAGCAAATTACATTTGACAAGATTCGGATATCAACAATTAATTAAACTCAAAGTGGTAAATTATGTTCACAGCCCACTTAAAACATTAAAACTTCTTTTGCTGCTAAAGTTTAATTAGTAAAATTACGAGGAAAACCCACCATTTTTTAAAAACAATCCTTTTCTGGTCAGATATAAGCATTTGTGTATCAGTCAGAACATCCACAGATCTGCCTGAGAAGAAACTAATGTTAGACAGGGAACAGGTCACCTCCTCTACCTCTACACTTTGAATAAAGAACAGGTGATGGTGACTCGCTTTACATGCATATCAATGGCATGACTAAGGATGAATTTTTCTGCAAAATATAGTAGCCCTTTGTCCAAAATAAACTTCAAAACCTGTCAATCACTTCTAGACAATAAATATAAACCAACACAACTGCTGACATATTTTCTCCTCTGTTAACATACATCCTCTTGAGCTGCACTGGAAAAGCTTGGTCTCATAGGTTTGAACCAGGTAAAAAAGAAAGCCAGAGAAAGATTGGAACCCAACATGCATTGCATATTTAGAGTGGGTGTGATACTTTTGAAAGAAAAATTTTAATTCCTGTAGTTGAAGACTGAACAGAGAACATAATTTAAAAGAAGTCTTCTCATGAAGAGGGAATATTGCAGAATGGTATATCTTGTACTTGTCTTGAAAAAGAAATAATTTACAGCACCTAGATGGATTCTCTCTGGAGTCTGCCACACTCTGGTTCAGATGGAGAGTTGCTAAAAATCCACTGTTCCCATTTTTAATGTTATATGTAGTCTCAGGGGGAAAATTTGATTTGACAGTGAATTAATCTGTTCTTTTGGTTCTTCTTACAAGAGAAGTAATTCTGTGGTAGCAGCAACTGTGAAAAAGCAACTATATTGCAGGATTTTTCTTCCTTCTTGCATTACACTTGCCTTGTATATTGCAATTTTTCTTTTTATTGTTCTTTCCTGTTCTGCATTGGTTTTTGTATCAGACTCATTTTAAATTAGATTATGCTGGCTAGAGACTAGATGAAATGCTGTTGATATTTTCTCTTTATGTAATTTGGTAAATATGATAATCTGATATATAATGAACTATGAAAGCCTTTTCAGCGTGCCAGTATTGCAATTTTGCTTCATTTTCATGGCTATGTTATGGTATTTCCTTGGAGAGAGAAACTAATCACAACTGCAGAAACCAGGACCATTTACCTCAAATAAATGCTTTAAATAAAAATCAAGACTCTAAGAGAAGTCAGCAGTATTGCTATCAGAATATTCACCACGTTTCACTCCAGTTTCCTCTCTACAATTCTTTTCATGCTTATGAAGTTTTCCTTAACACGGGAAAAAGCTACACAGTTTATGTCAGCTAATTCTGTACTTTCAGAAAATGGAATTCATGTACTTGATCTCACAATCAGCTGTTAAAGTGCATTAATATTTAGTTTCAAAACCTGGAGCAGAAACCAGCTTAAATGAAATGGCACTTTTGCTTGGGTCTAAGTCAGACTGTTTTCCAATTCTGCTTTCTACTTTTATCTGTATCTATATTCTATTTTCCATTTAAAATGTTCATATTGTCATACCACCTCTTTTAAACTCTGATTTTACTTCTCATAAACTTCTTGCTTGTTTTGTAAGAAGACAAAAACCCCACAGTTTAAATAGTACTACATTCAATATTTTTCTTTTCTAGCTGCTACAGCACAATTCCTTTTATTGCACGAATGTCTGTTGAAAAATTGTATATACCATGTTAGATTTTAGTCCTTCTGCAAGATGAGACAACTACATGTTCTTTTGATGCATGTAATAGGAATCACAGATCATCTACTTGTCCTTTATCATGGGACAAGCACTCTGCTTAGAGTTTTTTAAAAACTGAATTTCATTTGTCCATTTTACCATTCTAGCATGAAATCTCTCTGCAATTCCATGGCACCCTTGTTTTCATGACCCTGAATAGTTTCACATTATTGGCAAAGTTACTCTTTTTGCTACCCACTCCCTTTTCCAAATAATTTATTGAACAGCAAATATCCCAGAAAGGATACTCGTACAAATGCAGAAAACTGTTTTATCACCACTCCCTTCTTCTGGCATCCTCAATTTTAAATTAATTTCTCTGTCCGAAGATTTTCATTACCCTACTGCAGACTGGGATTTAAGAAGCTTTACCAAGGGCTTTAGCTAACCATGTCAGCTGCATATCCCTCTTGCCCACCTGCCCTGTGACTCTTCTGGAGTGTGCCACCAGGCCTGATGGTCTGGAGCTCTCTGGACTCATCCTGGAGCCGTACCCTCCTCCCCAGCTCCCCAGACTGAAGCAGTCCTGGGCAATATATCAAATGCTACAGATTGAAATCCCCGAGCATTCTCACGTCATTCCAGAGGTAAGGCTACATTTGACCTGAGGGGTGCTCACTTCCCTCACCTCCAAACTCAGTCTGGTTTGAGGCAGTTTCCTTTTGCAAGGGAGCAGAGCAGGACTGAAGTGAACTTGTCTGACCTCCTACACTGTTAGCACAGGTACCTAAAGGCATCACTTTTTTGTTCTGTGACCTTATTTTCTTCAAGTGCCACTTCCATATATTAATCAGTTTCTAGTATTACAGAAAGCTTCTTGTTTCAAAAGCTTGAAAAACAGGCTTTAATAGTTTTCAGGCATCTTGTAAATTGTTGCCCAGGCTCTTGGTTTGGCCTTCTCTAGTGTTTCTGGAGTAAGCCTACTAGAACCTAATATACTTTCTATTCCCTATACTGGGCACCATTTGAACTTTATGAGAAAAGGTTGTCTTCCTCTTTCTGTGCTTCCATTTACTGCACCATCTAATCATACAAACTCTCTGATCTTTCACAGAAGTCAATCACTTGCAGGTTATGTGGTGATCTCAAGGCTTCAAGAAAAATCACACCACTCTCAGCTGCTCCTTTCCATTTCTTTTTAGGTTTAAGGTATATTCTCACAGGCTTACCAGGTGGGAGGGGGGCGCTTCATTACATCTACAAAGGATTTATTTCAGACAGTTGAAACATCTCCACAGGAATGAAGTATAGTCTGATTTGTTAGAGTAATTCATCAATAGCAGCATTTCCAGTATCTTAATTTGGGTTCAGTACATGATTTAGACTTTTCCTTGCAAGCTCTCCAGTAATCTGGTCTGTGATATCTCTGGTGTCTGATGAAAGTATCATATTGTGTATTGGGATACTGACAACTTTTTGTAAAAACTTATCACCTTCTCTAAAAGGAAAACCAAGCATTTCTTTGGTCTTTCTGGAATCTGCCAGTCTTACAATGTAATTTAAAAGGCACCTCCAGATCCTTCAAATCATATCATCTATGACTAAAATAACTGTGGGCAATGATTTTATTGTGACCTTGAAGGGACAGCAAAGTTCAACTGGGGACGATGTAATTGTGTGTATGTGCATATATTTACATATTAATGCCAGAGCCCAACAGCAGCCTGAGCTGAAAGCTCTATCACCCCCTTTCAGCAATCACAGCTTTTATTTTTACACTTCTGCAGCTCACTTATGTGCTGCATTCTCCACTGTAAGTACCTAATTAAATACATAATAATTTTTCTGCATTGTATACTGTGCTGAAAAACACTTTGGTTTGTGAGAACTCAGCAATGTTTACAACCAAATGAAACAGTCCTTCTGAAAACAAATTTGTTTGGATTAAGTTTGGGTGTTAATAAAATTAGTTTATTCTCTTTAATAAAAGCACAAAAGATATAAGAATGACTCAGGTGTATTAATAATGCATTTTAAAATTTTATTTTAAAATCATATTTTTCCTTTTGACATATGCAACTAAAACTGGCTTTCATATTAGAAATATCTATGGGAATGTCCACCTCCATTCAATGCTATCCAGGCCAATATTCAACAATGGGAAATCACAATGACTGAAACTGAATTTTTGGTTCCTTATACCAACAACACTTGTATCATCATATACATGACTAAGTGATTTCAAGATCAATACATTGCAAACATGTTTAACCAATGTTTAACCATTCACTGCCAAAAGAAGTAGAAGGTCATGTCACCTAACAGAGATGATACGCAGGTCTCTATGGATACATCAAAAAGTTCCCTAAGGACAGCTTTATAGAACAAAAAAATCTTACCAACAGCCATAAGCCATAAAACAAGAATCACTTTTATGCATCTCAGTAGTGCTCAGTGAGATTAAACTGTAAGTTAAATAGCCTACCAGATCTTCTAAAAAAAAAAAGTTTAAAAAGTAAATGAAAAAATTTATTATCTACTGTAACTTTTACAGAATATTGTTTTCAGTCTTTGTTATTCACAAGCATTTAATAATTTCCTTTGATTTCTTCATGCCATCAGGTAAAATTTGAATGGATTACTTGCATCCTAAAACCAAAACCAAAAAAGCCCCACCCAAATCAAAGCAATTTTAAGTCAAATTGACAAATTAAAGACATTCATGGCCAATTCTTGACATTTATTATACATCAAAGATAATAAATATACAAATATTTGGACAGGATATCTTGAAGCTGAAGAAACTCTGAATTTTATATTTTCAAATATCTGAATCAAGGCTTGAATATTATACTGAACTCTCAGATAGGTGAAGATTTCCAGTAGCTGTTTGAATGTATAAATATGAAGAACTATAATGTATTAATTAAACCCCATAATCCTTATCAGAACCACTATTCCTCAATCCATATTAGCAGCAGGAAATGTTTACCATGAAGAAAACTCCAATATAATTTCCAGATTAAGAAGAAATACTTTCTCAATTGCCTAGTAAATAAGTTAGGAAAACATTCTACCAGATTTTTCAAGCTGCCTTGGCAGCACCAAGTTGCACTGCTTTTTTCTCTCCCACTTCTGAAGTGCATATTTTCATTTACAGTATTTCTAAATTTCTTACTGATTAAAAGAAAATTCCATTAGATTTAAAGCTAACTCACTGAATAAGCAAGCTGATCCACTTGATGATTAACACTGGTAACTATATCAGCTTCAGTGGAAATCACAGATGCTCTCCAGTCACAAAAATTAGAGAGTAGTTTCAGAGACCAAAAAAAAAAAAAAGTTTAAAAAAATGTTCGAAAGTTGACCAAAGTTCACCTGTTCTGTTGTATGTCTTTAGTTGCTTTTGAAGAACCTTGCCACTAATGCATCTTTCTCTTTTCCTATCAGGATAGAGATTTTTTTTTTTTTTTCCATTTTAGACCAATGCTTTAACCTAATTTTACCACACATTTTTCAAACACAACATGCAAAATTTCATCAACTACTGCAAGAAACAGAGGCTGCCAAAGCTGGTTCATGGGAAATTACCAAGCATTAGTAGGGGTAGATCTGTTGCAGAGCACAGACCAGTGGATGCCCCATTCACACACACCAAGGCAGCATCACACCAAGACAGCAGAAAACTTTTGGCCACACCCAAGGTCTTGACACAAGTCCCACACAAAATCATCCTGTGGTCTTTCTGCACAAGTAAAAGTAAGATCCCAGCTCTGAGGTTTTGAATGTAGGCCATGGGACATTTGATATGGAACTAAGAATAGGTGAAACTATTTATTACACACACCCTCAAAAACCAAACCACAAAAAACCCAGACCCAAAAAGCCCTACAAGATTGTATGTATTCATGAACACAGGAGGGCTGGTTGGAGTCTGGAGATCAGGACAGACGACTGAAAGAATGTTGTTAATTTATGACAGGCTAAAGTCTAGAATTTAGCACGATTATAAAACTGACAAGAATACAAACTGAAATTTAACATACAAGAGTAAACACTACAGGCAGCTTACATTAACTTCCCTCTCTTTCAAGGGTCAAGCAACCAGGACACAGTGGAGATATAGAACAAAGGTTGAGATTTTTCTATTGATAAGAAATCAGAAGAAATCCTCTCACAAATAGGCAATAAATACGAATTTTGTGTAATTCCTTCTGATTAAGATAGCATGATCATTCTCTAGTACCTTTATTTTCTAAATATAAAATATCTTAGCTAGTTTGGCACTAAACCTTTGCTCATGCAGAGGTTCTTATTCAAAGACATTTTAAACCCTCCTTGAAGCTTTTGTGTCCAAGTTGAGTAACAAGCCAGTTGTTTAAAATTAGATTTTTTTTAAAAGTTAAAATTGACTTTATTATCTATTCTTTCTCTCCATTTACATTTCACTTTCATTTACTAGTCATAATAATTGCATAGTCATATAATCAGAAAATTAATGCAACGTATGCCTCAGCCATATTGTACTGTTCTTTACTATTCATTATAGTACATGTTTTGATACCTCTATTTAACTATTTAAGTACAGACACATATTTAGTAATACTTCTTTACCTACTGTCATGGACACCTGTTCTCTTTGATAAAGGTCACTTGAATGATGTGGTTCCTGTCTAAACAGCTGGAAGTCATCAACTGGCCACAGCTTTGCAAAATTACTTTTCATCTCTAATATGAAAGCACAAAGGAACTAAAAACAGTGCGGTTAAAATCAAAATTTTTAGTTCTCAGGATTTCCTCTTAATTAATTCAAAAGAGGAAGAGAAGAAAGGATGATCCTTTTGCAGGGGCAGGGGGTTTTCTCTTTAAATTTGCCTGGGAGGAATACAGAGATCTTAGAGTATCAAAAGCAGTAACTGGACATTTTATAAAACTGTTTTATGAAGACTTAGAAATAAGTTAATAATAGAACAGCATTTTTCAATCAGAAGTTAGGAATGCTTTCATAAAGGGCACAGAAGGGAGGGGAAAGTAGAAATAAAATAATAAAAGCTTCTAAAAATGCATTTGGCTGAGAAAACAAAAAAATAATCTGGAAACTACAGTGGCATCTACATCTTCTTAAGTGTGTAACAGGATTGTTGAAAAGCTAGCCTTCTTTGCCTGTAAAGTATGGCGAGTCCCTTCTTCTAGCCAGCCTTTCTGATTTCCACTGAAATGCCTTATTTAATTTTCCATAGCTCCTGCACAAGTGTCCATACTGGGAAAGTATGTAGGTCACAGAACACACTGACGTGTAACTTCAGTACTTAAACACTGAAGAACATGTAGTACTAGGTTTTTTTACTTGCCTTTAATAACAGAAATGTAGGACAATATTTCATTAGAACAAAATCTGTTTGCATATTACACACAAGTACTGACAACTAAATCATGAGTACTATGTGTACACAAGCTTTTCTCCTAATGGATTATTTGGTATCTAACACAAACCAAGCAAGAACTCAGGAAAAACAGAATAAAACAGAGTGTTTTAAAGCAAATGGTCTACAAAGTTCTACATGAAAAATCCAAGTCTGCAATATTTACAAGCAGCCACTTGCTGCTGAAACCAGGCCATGAGTTACAGCATGGCAATTGCTACTCATGACAGTAGAGTAGCTGCATACCAACTCTGTAAGGCACATTTGTAAGGCACATTTACATGAGGTATTGGCCTCAATAGCTTAGCACTTGAGCCTATGTTACATAATGTCATGTGCATTTCCAGGAGGCTGAACTCTCACAAGAGACAAGAAGGCATTTTACTTTTATTTTTTTAGTATGAAATCTGAGCCAGGGTGTGATCAGCTAGAAGGCTTCTCCAATGTGACTATTACAAGGTTTAATTACCTAGGGTAAACATCTGCTTAAAGAATTGCCTTACTTACACTTAATAAATACAACTGCTGCTTAAGTTTATAATTCCCAGTTCTTAAGCATTTCACACTGCTCACATACCCAAAACTGTACAACAGTCCCACCACTGACATTCTCAAAGTAATAAGCAGCACAAGAGATCCCAGATCTTTTTAAAGATTAATGTAATTTAATTTAAACTACCAGATTAAATTAACAGAGGAGGGAAGTGTTTACTTTTAAACCACATACTAGTTATAAAAAGAAACCACACAAATCTTAAACAAAATAATTTACTCAGCATGAAACTAAAAGGGCCAACATGAGAGAGAGATGTTCTCAAGGGTTGACACTGGAGTCCCCAGAAACAGATACAAGCACATACAATGCCTAAGTTTGTTGTATCTCTGCACAGGTTGGGGAAAGACTTGCATAAATATTTCCATACAATTCTCTAGATCAAGATAGCACAACTGACAGTACAACTGCTCTTTCAAACAGCTTGAAACTTCCTGAAGAATCAGAACTGAGTTTTTAAGCACCTGAAAACAATGAACACAACTCCCACCCACATCAAATTAAAAAATTTAAATCTGAAAGTAAGCTACAAAATGTCTAAGTTCATTACATAGCAGAAACTGTTGACTAACAAATTCCCAAAAGCCACATAAGCACCAGAACTACTCTTCCAAACAAAGATGTGAACCACTCTACAGTTCTGCCTCTGACCAAAAGAGGTAAGGTCTCTTCCCCTGCCCTGTAGCCAGTATTTTACTAATGACTGAGGATGAACAGAAAGACTATAGCATTTGATGGTTAAAAATACTAGTTGTATAAAAAAATAAATCCTCCACCTGAAAACTGATGTAGGAGATACTCTTGCATTGCTCTCAAGGATGAAACTTTTATCATTGCAGAGATGACTTAGGCTTTTGTTCTTTGAAGATGCTCATCACACAAAATTAAGACCGACAAAGCACCACATCTCCATTTAAATTATATCCCAAAATGTTACCCTTTCACACAAGTTCATCCCTCAGTAATTTTCACATCTTTAGGAATATAGAGAACATTAAGAATTCTGCTCTCTGTACAACTCCAGGAAAATCTCTGGTTCAGAATCACCAACACCTTAGCTTTGCACTGAATGCCAGTGAGATCAGCTTCTTAGAATATCTGCTTACTGCTGAAACATAGTAGATATGCAGGACATCCTAAAATGAAAGGTTTTGTGTGTCTTGTTTTATTAAAAAAAAAAAAACAAAACAAAGCATCAAAAGAACTTTTTATGGTCAAATGTGTGTTATTAACTAATTAACTAAATAAAATCTACATAGTACAACCTGCATCAGTACAAACAGCAAATCACAAGTTCTGTATCTCCAAACACACCTCACAGGAAACATGCTTCACAGCAGTCCTCCTCAAAGACTAATGGCAGGGAAGAGGCATTTTGCCTGTACCTGTTCATTTTTGGGGTTTTAAGTACAGATTTTTCAGTTTCATTTGCTTCTTACAGGCACAGACAGACAACAGCTGGGGGGGAAACCCTACACATATCTTATTTCCAACTTATGCCAATGAGATGCTCACAAGACTCAGATCTGGTTACTCATATATTAAAACTCCACGCACAGTATATATAAAATTTCTTTACAAGGAAGTTGTTTCCTGAAAGAGAGGGCAGAAAGCTGACAGCCTGTGCATCATGAAGTAGTATTTAGTGAAAATTGATATTCCCTTACAAGACATTACAGATGAAGTGACCAAAAGGGAGAAACAAGAAGTAATTAAAAAAAATTACATAGACAGTTTGGAGCAAAAAGACTTCCTCCGATGCTCCGGCAAGTTTATGATCTGAGAATCCAATCCAAGCAAAATCAGAGCACTCTCAATCAGAAAATAGGGAAGTATTTACATTGATTTCTCACAGTCCTGTCCCCCTGCATCTTCGAGCCACACATGCAACCTTCTGTCAGTTCTCTTTATTACATTTGAACATGAGCTTTATAAATTTCAAAGCTTCTTGTGTTGAGTAATATCATTCTATCCATGCATTCACCTACTGTTTTCTCTCCTACAGAGGTTAAGCCCATCTCCCAAACCACAAATCCATGAAAGAAACATGCAGAACTGAAGCAACAGTTTATTTGAAGTTTTCTTATAAATACATTAGCCTGTGTAAGATCCTATCTATCCACAAATGTGTACATATATATGTGCATTAAATCAGCAAGTGCAGGCAGCTGTTGTTTAGGTTGCAAGTAATTCTGTGAGGAAGAGCCGAATGATTTATTGCACACACTTTGCACTAATGATCCAAAACTTAATTGAATGCTCATCTTTTTTACCTCTTCAGTGTAGCAGTAGAAAAGCAGGGACAAAAGAGAAGGTGTGAGCCCATCATTCAGAAGTTACACACATTCTCCAAAACGGCATTTGTGCTGAAACAGGCATATCACTCCTCCTCAGATATTTATGAAATAACTATTTCTGTCTACATAGTCAGAATCCACTGAATGTTTAACACTTTTAAAGAAAAGCTTCATGGCTTCACGTAACATAAGAGAAGGTCCATGGACCTCATGGACTAGGGCACTGCTGCCACTGACATGATGTCCCTAGCCAAGAAACATTTATTTGGAGTGGAAAGATGTAGCTTGAACATCACAAAGAAGAAAAGAGGAGGAAGAAAGTTCAGGACTCATATCATCGAATTATCCTGGTCGTCTTTTGGATTATTTTCCCTAGCCAAATCATCCAAAATTTTCATCTGAAATTACCTTGGTTCCAAGCCTTTTATAAACCCATAAAACTACTAATTAAGGATGCCAGGGCTGGGAAAAAATAAGTATCCTCAACAGCAACGCTAATATGAAAAAACCTCATCAAATGATGGTTTTAAATGTAACCTGTTTGGTTTATTTTTTGGCTTCAAGTGTTCAATATGTAGCAAGAACAGGCATTAGGATCACAAAACATGGAAGCTATCTTTCTGACCCACTTCTGTGTAACTCTGCATTACATAATGGCACAAGGGCAACAAAAGGAGTCAAGCCCTCTCTTTGACAAGGACGCTGGCTCATTTTGTATTTGTTAACAGGCTCACTAAATACTTGAAATAGGACTAGAAAACTATGCTAACAGTCTGACATTCTTCCCACCCTTTTGTCCCTCCCAAACAGAGGAGATTGGCAGGGGTTATTGTTGCTCTGCACAGTAGAGTAGTAGGAATTAAAGCCATCATTGCGCTGGATTTGGAACAACTTTATTTCCACACTTTTTAACATCAGCATAACACCAGAATTGCAGAGTCTCTACTTAGTGTACAAAACTTTTGCCAAATATTCTCATCTATTACCATTCTTTATTTTCAATCATCAACCATTAAAGCCACAGACACACAATATAAGCTTTTGCCTTAACAATGAATTTAGAACATACTCAACTTTCTGCAAGATTGTGCATGTTAAATATTTCCACATGCCACATGAATGTAATAACTGCATCCAACCCTGTTCCACAGAAGAATGAATGGTTTGCTACAAGTGTTCAAGCTCAATAGAAAGTATGTACGTTTTAAAAACTCTATGTTGGTGGCAGTCTGAGATCATCTAGAGCAACAGGTGTTCAACCTGTACATTCAGTCCATTCCTAGCCAGTGACAACCAGTTATAAACAAAATTCCACAAGCAGAAATGCATCAACCTTCTCTTGCGGAAGGCCCACAGCAACAGGCAGACTACAAACAAAACCCACGAGCTGCTATGCCAGGTTGTGCAGGGCAGGAAGCATGATGCAGCAATTTCCATTAGCACCAACACTTGCACACATCTTGCAAGAGCAGGGCCTCTCTCAATAGTTTACCAGGATGTTCCATAACTTGTTCAACAACTGAGATTTGTCCAGCTTCCATTCCTTCTTCCTGCTGCTGTTCTACACACTGATGAGGAAGATGCAAGCAAAAAATGGGAGCTAGTACAAGGGGTGGTAGTTTACACTGAGAAATGCAATGCTGAAAGGATTTCTAAAAAACCCTCCTAATACCAAAGTGACAGTGGATATATATAGTGAAGGCTTCCATCAGTAACCCATAGCACTGTTCAGCTGTAGTGTTCAAGTGTGTTTCATAAGGAGGATGTTTATGAAAGTCAGAATACAATCTAGCCCAGTAGCTTTACATTTTACACCCTATAGGTATTAGCAGTAGACTGAAGAGAAAAACACTCAACCTTTAAGCCTACATTGGACTACTACATTATATTAACTGCTCGTGCCCTTAAAATGAAGCATAGGAAGTTATACACAAGGAAAACACGCTTTCTCTAGTTTTCTCTCAATTGCTTCAAAGCTATTTAATTGTAAGCAGTTTTTCTTCTTCAAACATAACCTTTTACATGTTCTTCTAAATCTGCTTTGTTTCGTGCAGCTGCTAATTTGTAAGTACAGAGTATCTGGAAACTTTACAAGTGAGCAGTAACTTAGCTGAAAGAAGCACAAGCATATGGATGGGTAATTATGATAGAGACAGCTGAAGAGTAAAGAGAGATAACTACTCAAAACTTGTAAGAACAAAAACTCCCACTAAAACCAACCCCTCTAAATCTTACCACAGGAATACCTTCACAAGGTATGGGACTGCAAACGATTATACTAATAGGAAATACTTGCAAAGCCTAAAGATCTACTCCATGCTGTATTTTATCACCTATCCATCTTCTCCATTGAAAACAAACATGTAGAATAGATAGAGATACAAGTGTAGGTTACCTAAACCAAGAAGATGCCCAGGTAGGTGATGAAAGACAACAAGCATTACATATATAAGCCTGTACTAAAATACTTCCCCCCACCTCTCAAGTATGCACAGCTTCCCAAAAAATCATGGAGTATCCTGTGTTGAAAGAGACCCACAAAGATCACTGAAACCAACACCTATAAAATGAATATTTAGCAATTCAACAAATTTAGAAATTTAGTCACCAACTGCCAATAAATACCATCACTGGAAGATCAAAATCTCATCCTGAATTGATTAGATGTTGAAAGAACCGTATTTTGTTCTGTTAACTCTCCACTTCCCCATGAACAATGCCACTCAGTTAAATACAGAGGTGGGCATAGCAGGTTAATCACTAGTGTCCATGCAAACTAACAGAAGTATCCAGATGGCATTTGACAAATATTAACTCATATGAGGAGCTTTTTACAGAGACTCCAGTATCAGTTTTATGGAAATGCACTCCTTTTCCAAATTACAGTCCACCAATGTCCAATAACCCCCAAAACATCATCACAAAACTAACATGAAAATCAAGATCAAGATATTTTAACTTTGAAGAGAGACAAATAGAATGCTGCAGTTTAAAAAAAGGAAAAAAAAAGTCAAATATCAGTCTGAATTTCAGTATCTAAATTTAAGTATTAACCTTCATTCTGCCCTCTCATTCCTGCATCTCATCTAAATTAGGAGTCACAGATCATCACTATTTAAAATGGAGCTACCACGTCCAAAATCAGTTAACTATTTCTGTCTGCAAAACACATGGTCTTCTGTGCTAATTAAATCCTGTAAGGACTTTTTTATTGAATTTACACACAACCCTATTAGTTACCACACCTTTCAGTTAAGAACCCAGAACAACACAGTTGCAGATCAAGGCTGTCTCCACATGCAATCCCAACAGTGTCCCAACAACATTACACTTCCACACTTCACATTTGAAACTTCTTTCACTTTCAGTGTGGTGTCAATACACATCACCCTGCCAACAAGTGTGTAGGGTCACTATAAATAAAACTATTTCAGCAAAGGGGGCTGTTATTAATGCTCTTGCACCACTGGAAGGATGAGTCAAGCTAACAGGAGGCTGCATTACTTTGCTGGGAAGTTTTTTCCTCAAGACAATGACAGTCTTGTCAATGTTGGTTAAAGTCAGGTTCCTCCTCTCTTCACACTTTCCTCAAGGAACATTGCAAGATAGAGAGCTGTATCAGGTTTGCATTGCAAGGTGTTGGTAGTGGGGGGTTACAGGGATGGCTTCTGGGAGAAGATACCAGATGTCACTATTCGACACAAAAAGGACACAGACACCTGCTAAAAGAGAGCAAAGAAATTGGGCCCAAACGGGCCCAACTTTATTTTATATGTGTCTTAGAAACCACAGTGGATTGGAAGGACAACTCACCGCCCCTCAATCACAAGGGTCAAAGGAAATATCTATCAAACCTCTCTGCCCAGGAGAAAGGAATGTAAATAATAAACTACCATTACAAAAACATGTTTATGTTTACAGGGAATGTGTGAGAAACAGTTACAGAAGAATGAAAACACCAAGAGCTGCAAAACTCAGGGCAACAACCAGAAGCTTCCCTTACATCCAAGAGAGCCAATGACAGCCAGCTCCAGGACACATCTGCTGCTGGCTAAGGCCGAGCTCATCAGCAATGGTGGCAGCACCTCTGGAATAAAATAATTAAGAAGGGGGAAACTGCTTGGAATAACAACAGTGGTGAGAAGAGCGAAAGCTTGAGAGAAAACTCTGCAGACCCCCAGGACAATGGAGAAGGAGGGGGAGAAGATGCTTCAGGTGCCAGAATTGAGGTTGCCCTGGGGCCCGTGTTGAAGACCATGGCGAGGCAGCTTTGCCCCTGCAGGTCCCCAGTGGAGCAGAGATCCACCTGCAGCCATGGAAGACCCCACACCAGAGCAGCAGGAAGCCCAAAGAAGGCAGACCCAGAGAGAAGCCCATACTGGAGCAGACTCCTGGCAGGACCTGTGGAGAGAGAAGCCCATGCTGGAGCAGGTTTGCTTGCAGGACTTGTGACCCCACGAGAAACACAACACAAGGGGAATTATTTTAGCTTTAGTACGGGACCTATCTACCCAGAACACACAGATCCTCTAAAGCATTAGGACACGGACTACTGTAATTAACCAACTAGTGTAATTAGTTCAGCAACCTCCTTACCCTCTCAGAATAGGGAACATGTTTAATTTGTCCTGCTTCCCAGCACCACTCCTGTCCCAGGTGGATAATCACTTATTCTTTCTGCTTCTGGAGTCATGAAGACAATCCCTTGCATTGTATAAACTACTGCTTTGGCTGCTTTACACACTGGAATGCAAAAGCAAGCTCCCAAGCACAACAGTGAGTTCAGTGAACAGAAGACCAGCTGCTAGAAAAAGATAGGAATTACAGTTTCAAACCATCCTTGAGGACTGCTAGAGTTAACTTCATTCACGGGCTAGAGCTTTAAGGCCAAGCAGAAACTGGGAATCTCTGCAGGCACGGGTGGCAGCAGTACATCAGGGGAGCACAGTTCTGCTGTGAGACTACACAGTCTCCTGCAGAAGCATTTTTCTTCCATGTACTGAAGTGCCTTAAGATGGTACTTGAAAGCTTGACAAACACAAACTATTATAGCTTGAAGAACTTGAATAATTTGAGTATTTCTTTTAACTTTCTGAACAACTACACTGCTTAGTTTTCCATGACCTTTACGTGTACTAAAAGCTTTATAGCTGACAGATTTCATAGAGCAAGTATCTAAGGTTATTCATCATTATTATTCCAATAATTTGTCTGTTTGGGTATGCTGTCACTATTTGTCATCCTGAACAGTGTGAGAAGAGGTTATTAATACAAACAGACACAAAAAAGGTTCACACATTTCTGCATGTGCCTATTTTACATTACTCAAGCAAAAGCATTTCTGGATGTGGTCTCACTGTGAAGGTCTAGTTTGAAAATCTTGACAGGTATGAATTAGATATATTAATACCACAAAAGCCTTAATTATACTGACAAAAGCTGCCTTTCAAATTTACTTTGTTCAGGAAATACTGCAACATGTACCTTTGTAAATTATTATTTTCCTAATCTAAGCTGAAGTTACTTTAGAAGCATCCTCAGTTATTAATAACACCACTTCTAGTTATGCCCCCAGTGTACAGTTGCTCTCCATCAAGAGCATTACCCAGAGTTACACAGTACTTCACAAAATATCTGTAAAACACTCACAGCAATTCACTCCAACTCAGGATTTACCCAAACTGAGTTGTTTTGACTTCTCTTCTGAAACTGTTTTCATGGAGTTTGATGTGTTCTGATAATTTATGTCCTTGTTACATCAGGCATCTCTAGTTGGATTTAATACCAGTAAAAATATCGCTCAAATTTGAATTTTCTATTTAATTTGGTAAATAACATGGTTCAAGTACTTCAGGAGTTTTTTTAAGTAAAAAAAAATAAACAAAGAATAACCTTGGCAAAAGCCTAAAATAATTACAATCAATTTTCAAAAAGGCTCTGCTTGAGGGATTGCTCTCAGCAGCTCTAGTCCATTACAACTCTTAAAAAAGAGCAAAAAGTTCAATTTCCCCATTACTTTATGACATCTTGAAATGAACTCAACAGTACAATTACTGTATGGAGTTAGCATTTTCTCTACAGCCTGGGAAGATTTACCATCTCTTGCCTATTTCCTCAAGTACATTTAAGTTCTAACACATACTACAACTTTTCTCTAAACTTTCAACAATGACACCCATACACTGAGAAGCAATCAGGGTAGCCTACGAAACACAGTTCACCAAACCCAAGTTTTAGCTTCTGATGATGTTCTTGACCTAAAAGGAACCTGAAGTCAGAAATTTAAAAAGGCATCAGGAGCAAAATATTGCTAAGAAGTTTCTAACAATCCCAAAGACTCTTGAAAGAACATCATTTGGTCCATACTACTTCAGAAGATCATCATAACTTTTGTTAATCCATGGAACAAGCAGTGTATCCAAAATAGTGTGCTATTTATGATGATAACTGAAATGCAAGTCAATGTGAGGAGACTCTGAAAACAGGTAACCCTTTGGATGAAGCCTTTGAAGAGCTCTCCATCTAATGCTAGGGACTGTCTTTAAATTTGGCCTTAAATAGACACATGGAACTTCCTCAATCACCTACTCCAAAGCAAGAAGATGGTGACTGGCTTTGTTTGCCAACAGAACAAACAAGTGATTCCATATTAACCTAGGAAATACTTTTAAAGATTATATAAAAATGGCAAAAAATGCATGAAAAGCAGCAAGTAATATCCTAAACATCAGATGGGTATGTACAAAATAATGGAGAAAGCAGAATATCATTATTGTATAGAATTTTCCATAGTAACATAATACCTAGCAGCCATCTGCTGTAAGGGGTTACATGTTGCTGACAATATTCAGGGGCTGCAAATTAACTAATTGGCTCTAAGTTACAGAATTGTATTCAAAGGCACAGTGAGTGGGAGATGCTCTACATAAAGTATCAGTAAAATTAAAAAAACACAAACCCCCACAAAAATGAAACCCTAAACAAACAAACAAAGCAAATAAACCAAAACCAAACACTTGGTCTTCATTCACCATCAAGGAACTTTAAAGCCAGTTACAGATTCATTAGAGGGAGACCGACTACGAGAGCCAGATAGCACCAAAAACTGAATACAGCTACTCCATTTGAACCTGATGACAGCACAGGAGTCAAAGACACAAAGAAAAAATGAAGATTGATTTATTTTTACTCCATAAGGTGTATGGATTCTTCCTCACTACTGTTCTTTCAGGGTAGCAAGGAAGAGCAAGCATGTAATTTGTGAGAAAACAATTAATGTTTTTTACAAGGACACACACCAAACCTCCAAATCCTTCAGACAGTTCCAGCAAAGTTAAAAGCAGTCACCTGTTTCACTTTATTAGCAAGTTCCTTACCCATATTTGGACTTTAGCGCAGAAAGAAAAAGAAAGGTGGATAAATGACTAACAAAACAGTAGTGAGATTCAGTGAGGAAATACTGAAGAGGTAAGGTATTAAAAGTCAGGTTTTCTCACAGCTAGCTTTGTTGAGCTCAACTTCTGTACCTGGTGAAGCTTCTTGAAGAAGAATGCAATATGAGACAGGCAATCATTTCTTCAAGCAGATCCAAGTGATTTAAGATAGGTTGGTCATGCTCATGTCAAAAAAATGTTTAATTTTCAATACCACACATCCTTCCATATTCCAAGACATGATTATACAAGGAAAGAAAACTCTATACTTTATGTCCTCCTCATGATTTGACCGTGCTTTCACAAAACTCTGGCTGTGGCACATTTCATCCTTCAACTTATCAGTTTTGATTGTTCAACATTAGATACACCATGAATTATCATTTTTCAACACCAAAACCATAACTTCTACTTCATTCAGTGTAAGATCAAAGGTAACTTATTTGAGGATTTTCTGAGACATGGCCACTGCTTCCATACATCCTCGCTCAAGATGCAAAGGCTGCTCTGCTTAATGCATTTGGAAGAGCCACTGTGTCGCAACAGGACACCTGCTAAAAGAGAGCAATGAACAACTGTGGGTGAACCTGCCCGACTTTATTTTATATGTGTCTTAGAAACCACAGTGGATTGGAGGGACAACTCGCCACTCCTCAATCACACTGGTCAAAGGAAATATCCACCAAACCTCTCCACCCAGGAGAAAGGAATGTAAATAATAAACTACCGTTACAAAAACATGGATATGTTTACAGAGAATGTATGAGAAACAGTTACAGAAGAATGAAAACATCACGAACTGCAAAACTCAGGGCAACACCACTGTAAACATAAACTCAGGTATAAACAGCTGTCTAGTTGAACTGAGATGGCTTCTGTTTTGGTAGAAGCCTAATAAGCAAAAAGTGTTACCCTCCATCCTCAGGAGCTGCTGAGGAGCAGCAACCAACTCACCACCTTCAATACTTCACAGAGCTCAGAGACACAGATATATTAAAGCAATACCATCCCTTCCTAAACACACACACAAATATTCCCACAAAACCTCAACATTTGCAGGCCCACACACTGAGACAGATAACATAAAAACCTCCCAGGCTACAATTATTCAGTCCCAGAAGCACTTGATGGACACAGTAACATGTGAGGATCAGCACCAAGAAACTCCGGGAAAAAAAACATAAAGTCTCATTTTGTTCTGCCATAAAAGATCAAGCTCTTCAGTACATCTGGAAGCAACTTTTCTAAAAAAGTTCAAAGCTGCTTTAAAAAGTATTCAAGCACTGTACATGCTACAGATTTTACATGTTGTGCAATAAAAGACAAATAGAAAGTGTTTTACAATTATTTATTGAAAACATCTCTCTAATCCAAAGACTCAGTTAAACCATACTGCACAAGCAGCTTGCCTGATAACTTAAAATGTTTTACACCTGCCACAGCCATGCAGAAGTTCTGACAGAAGGAATGCACCTGTGTGCCTTCAATTCCCCAGCAAAGCCTATTCAACACATATTACATGTACTGTACAGAGAATTCCCATTCCTAACACACATTAGTGTATCCATTCCATTTATGTGCACATGCTACCTCATGTTGTACAGAAAGCAGGTGAAAGAAAAACTCTGTTCTAGTTTTGTAAATTGTCCTATAAAGATCCAGAATCCCAAGTGCAACATATAAGTGAAGAACAAAAATTTCTATCAGATTAAATTCTGCAGAGAAACAGAAAAGTACAAACAAACAAAACTTCAACCAACCAAGAGCAAATAAAAACCACCCAAAAACTTAATTGAAATTGTCCAAAGATGCTGTTCTTGGTCCACCAGACAAAAGTTCCTAAGCTTCAATGAGTTCCTTTAGATAAATTCAGTGAGACGAAGGTGTAGTTAACAAGAAAAAACCCCAAAAGTTTAGTTGTTCTTAGAGTCCCTGTCCATGATCACCTGTGAAACTTTAAACAAGGCTATTTCTTCAAGAAATAGTTCAACAATAGTTCAACAAGTTGACATCTACTTCATCCATTTCTAACAGAAAACTAATAGAACAGTGGCAGCCAAAAAAGTGTACCAAATACCCTCACAAATTTCATTTTTATATAAAGTCAGAAATACTCTGGCACTTTTTTCTTTGTTATAGCCAGAAAACATTCTTTAGTTCTTGTAAATCTGTGTCTGTTTTTATCTTAAGAGATAAAAAACACAAAGACTATAAATTAAGGGAAGAAGTCTCAACTTCCTCAAGGTGTGATGCTATCATAATTTTACCTTTTTAGTGTGAGGATATTAATCTTCAGAGTTTAAAACACAGTGAAGGCAAGGGAAAAAGCCCACACTTTATAATTTTCCTACTATTCTTTTGGGATAACCAAAATAACTGGCTAATTAACAGAAATTACCTCCCTCTAATGATATTAAAACAGTCTCACAAATAGCTTCCTCCAGCACTCCTTACTGGTTTTGTTCATGGTGATAAAAAAAGGATGTTACTCCCCAGGATACATGAAGAAGCCACAGTCTGGATTTCCAGGCTTCTAGATCTTGTGTGCTTTACTCAGACACAAAATGAGGTTTTGCAGTATTTCCTAGGAGAGAATAAAAGCCTCAACATGAAGTCTATCAGAAGCTGAACAGAAGGATTACAAACAGTGAAGAGTCACAAGGGGTACAAATATCTCATATACTTAATTTTCCCATCATGATTTGTTTTGCTCTACAAGGATCCTCAGTGTAACGGAAAATACAAAAGTCCTTTGTGCAGAGGGCAAGTGGAGCTGAAATAGTGCCAAAAAGACTGACATGCTTATTGCTCCATCTGCCTGCTAATAACCATAGGAGTAATCAGCCAGCTGTCTCTGCTGTTGATCCCCAATATCCAGAAGTTCCTGAAAGACTCACAAAAGTCCCCAAACCTACACCCACAAGCAAAACCCCAGCAAAGAAAATGCAATGCCGTTCTCCAGAACAGACTGGAAGACAGAGCAATCAACAGAAGGATTGTAAGAAAATTGAAGTAACTTTTTTTGTTTAGTGAGGATGACAGGGAGATTTACATCATGCTACAGCAACTATCCCAGCAGTAACTCAGTGCTTGACTAGCAGTGGCAGTACTCTTACAGTCAAGGACATTCAGCATGACTATCACGACATTAAGAAAACAACACATGCAAATCACTGTTTTAAGAACCAATTATCTAATGGGCTTTTGCTAAGTGCTGCCGCTGTATCAGCAAGCCCTAAACCAAAAAAAACCAAATGCACAGGGTGTGGGGAGGGGGGAGATGCCCACAACAAAAATTCTACTGACACCTTTCCCTTTTGCAATACAACAGTGCATTAAATAGGATAGAGCCTAAGCAGGCATAAATGTAAAGGAAATCTTACAAATGTATTTAGTACCATCTCTATAAAACCATATTAGTTTACACTACTTTCATCTGCATAAATGAAATATATTTAGCCACTGGAGGGCTCTTAAATCTGAAGATGTACATATTGGTGCCCTACTCCAAGAATTTTTTACTTACCTTTTCAGAACTGAGAAGCACAAACCTTTCAGCATTTAATTAACAGTACTATTACACTTTGATCTCGAACTTATATACGCGCTTTGCTTTCAAATCCCCTAGTGTCCACAAAATTCCACGTGGTTTGGTATAATGACAGGTGGGGTTTTTTGTAATATAGCCATAGAAGAGTGATCCTAGATGCCTGATGCTAATGAAGCTGGAATTACACCTCAAAACTTGGGAGGCAAAAAAAACAGTATCATTTTTTTCCAAACATACACTCAGTTCTTGTCAGAAGAATATTTAAAAGACAACACCACCAAGCTATAAGCCGGTTTCTTCATCCTCTCAAGTTCCTTATTTTTTAACTGCAGTGGCTTCAGACTCTTTGCCACCCAGTTACTGCAAATGAGATTTCTTCTTGGCAGCATGTGCCACAATTGCATGTTCCAACACACAGGGTGATGTAGGCTTGTGCACTCTGCTTGTGATTAGAACTGACTCTCCATATTTAATACAGACATATAGTTTGAGAAAGCCTCAGAAGCAACTCTATTTAAAATATGTTATAAACAGACATTGACACAGGGAAAATATGTAAGACATCCTTGTCATTGAAACTATAAGTAATTTGCAGGCATTATTTAGGCAAATGATAGTCCAAAAGGAAAGAACAGCATTTTAAGATAAAGAAACTAAGGGTATGTATTTTGATACTGCTCCTGAAATGTTATGCATGACTTGTAAAATTGATCAGTATAAGAAACAAAAAGATAACACACAAGTTAAAAAACAAACAAACAAAACCACCAAAGTAAACAAAACTAAATGCTACCACCTGTGATTTTAACTTTGGTAGTAATATGTTGTTTACTTCTCTTTACAAATTACATTTCTTTACACCACCATATGTAACGAAAATCTTCTCTCAATCAAAGAACTGCCTGCCTCAACTGGCAGCGTGACTGAAAGTACTTTATACTTCCACTCTCGTTCTCTTTTCTAAGATCTGTTTAATGACAGGGTTGTTTTGGATTTGGTTTTCCTTTGGTGTGTGTTATTGAAGGCTTTTATATTTGGTGGGTATTTTTGTTGTTGTTGGGGTTTGGGTTTTTTTTGGCAGGTGTGGTGTGTCAGGCACTGTGTATACTTCTGCCCTGAAACTTAGAATCATAGAACAGTTTGGGGGGGAAGGGACCTTTAAAGGTCAAACTTCCACATGTGCTGCTCTTGCCATCCCTCCCATGGTAGAACATAATGAAGTATTTTACTATGACTGGCTGCAGCTGAAAGAAGGATGCATAAAATAAGAGAAAAGTAGAGCATGTTGGTTTTATACTTCTGATGCAGAGGAAACTTTTTTGAAGTGGACTGAAGTCTAACTGAAGGAGTTTAGCACTTGCTCAAGTCTGTATTTTTGTTGTTCAAAGTCAAAACTCACAAGTTGCTTCAAGTAAGCCTGGTGTGTTAATTAGTTTTAAACAGGTCATAAAAGAGTCATAGTTCACATACAAAGTAATTTAACCATTCACTAAAATCCTATTCAATAGGCAATGAAGCCTAACAAACTGCTTCTTCCAGAGGTCTAGCAAAGACAAGTTGCAAGTACTTTTGAGGTGAAAATGTAAGCATTGACCTTTGTTAGCAAAGCACATTCAACGTGGAACTCACAGCCAAACTGATTTCCCCATTTTGGCTGCCTCTCCAGCAAATAGAGCATTAAAAATCACTGTTAGAAAACTTAAGGGAATTTTTCCACAACTTGTCCAACCATAAAATTTATTTGCAGTAGGAGGAGAAAGCCATCATCAACAGCTAACAATTACAAAATGTTACTGCCAATATGTGTGCATTAAGCCAGTCTCAATTCCGTAAAAGTCATCTAACATTTCTCTACCCCAACAGAGGGGACACAAAAAATGAAAGATGAAGGGATGGGAGAAGACACACAGGGAGAGACTCCCTTGAACATAACAGACAGTTCTTAGATTTTGAATCATACAAATCCAGTTGCTTTAATACAGCTGACTATGACAAGTGTTAAATCTTAAATTTGTCTCCTTGCTAAAAATTTCATATTAATATTTTATTCTGTTACATAATGGTTCCTTCATGCAAAGCTAAGTTCCAGAATCTTATACCTTTATGTAATACAGAGCTTACAATCCCCATCCTCAGCCTTCCCCCACATTTCACATTAAATTAAGATGAAACCAGTGTACCTCATCCCTCATCCCACCGGACAGAGTCTGCCATGTCTCCTTTCATGCCTGCTTCCCTGTGCACTCCTTTTACTGCAGACCATCTCCCTCCTCTGAAAGATAACCCAAGGCTATTCCTACTCCAAATGCTGGAAAATTTTTCTACTTTTCTTCTTCACTCAGAGTATGAAACAGAAGGAGATAAGGAGTTGAGGAGAAGGCCCAGTGTGAATGGTAGGGGACGGACTTATAACAGACCACTTGTTACACAGAAACATCTTCAGCCCAGGTAGGTGAGAGGGAAATGGTTGTAAAATGCACACAATAAATATTTTTGAGAATATGGCTCTTTCTTCCATTGTTTTTCTGGTCAACCCCTAATTAAGTCACATCCTTTGTTGCTGTTTGATTAGCATGATGGGCAAAAAAGGCTGTCAGAGGAACACTGAGACTTCAATAAAGCCTACAGCCTCTCAAGACAGTGTTTATTGACAGTTACATGAACACTTTCCTTTAGAGTTTTATGCAGTCATAATGCCTGGTATTATTTCTTCAATGCATCATGGAGACAGGAGGTCCTTACAAGAGACTTATGAACATGAATCTGCTTGGCTGAGACTGGCTTACTACCAGCTGGAAAAAAATGATAAAATTCAAATACTAAACTGTGAGGTATACTAGGGAAAAATACAAGCCCAAGCTGGACCAAGAGGTAGGAAACATCTTATTCCAATGCTTTTAATTCTTGCTCAGGGTTGCTGTTCCACACTCAGGTGTTACAGTGTACGTTCAAGCACTTATGAGTCTCTACATTGGCATGGGTGTCTTCATTTTGCTTCTGGCAGTTACTATTTCCTCAGAAAAAGCAACGCATCAACCACCTGTACTTGAAGTACAGTTTCTGGTAATTCTTCCTGTTTTTCTCCTTTTATTAAAAAACAAAAACAACAAAAAAACCCACCAACAACTTAGAACTGATTTTTTACCCTTGAATTAAGCACAGCCTTAAGACATGCCACCTCTGCTGCAACTAGGCTGGTTCCCAGAAGCCTGAAGCTTCAGGGCTGGGACATCTCAACTCCACGAACCCCCCTGTACTAGCTATGTCTGCCAGCTGCTCTTCTCTTTTCATATATAAAATAATCTTCAAGCAGCATATGGCCTTGACTATGTGTGTATGTTCTGGCAGGTTCAGGCTAAAAGGGTTACAGGCCATTTGTCAAGCTGTATCACATTTCCTCCACGCCCTTCCTCTCGTGAGTAACCCAACGCCACTCACAGCCAGAGCTCGATGCCGAAGCACGGCCATGACCGAGGGAAGGCTATTACTTGAACTCAGCATAACAGGCTGGTGCCCACAGAGTGAGTCACGGCTATTAAATTAAAGGGCATGACACAGCAGAAGTTAAGTTGATATGGAATTAACAGTTAATCGGGCTTGAGAAGAAAAACCTGGTTCTCCAAAACCATAAGGGGTTCAGTCTTCAGTTGTGTTAAACAACCAATGGAGCTGCCATGCACCAGCACAGAAGTGAGGTCACACTACACCATCCTTCAGATTCATGGAAGCCCACATTCCATGGGCCTCAAGAATCCTGTTCCACTCTGCAGCACAAGGTTTGCAACTGAAGGGCTTTGCCAGTACAATATAACCAGCCAAGTGATGACCTGCACTGTCTGCTTAGGAGAAGGACAGATCTAATAACATTTACTGGCTTATCTTAGTATCTCCAACTGTGTTACAGGAAAATCAGAGTTTGTCAATATAAACTCCAAGGTGATTCAGGCAACTTTTACTGCCATAGCTATATCAGTCAAGGCACACTGCCACACTTCTTGCCAACACCTCCGGAACCAATGCAACCAGGATGAGTTTCCAGTACACTACTGTCTTGCCTTCGGTGTCCTACTTTCTCTGAAGTACCACGGTGTTCTGGGATGAGGTACTGATGGATGGCTGGAACATCAACCTCATTTTCCCCATCCACAGTTTCATAGACAACTTTTCTGTACTTCACAATCAAATCCTTTAACCAAGCCAAACTTTTCCCCTTCCAAATTGTGCATTTAAAGTGAGTCACTTGTACATAACAGCGGACATATCTTTTGTTATTCTAAACAAACAAAATAAACCTTTAGATTAACAGAGCAGGTGTGACATTCACAAGACAATCACAATTACACCAAAAGCTTTTCCAAGGGAATAATTCTGTTTCACATAGGTCAATGAACAGGTCATTTACAAGATATGCTTAAGTATCAGAATAAGAACTTTTTCCACATCTTGGCCCTACACCTTTGGAGGAAAACAATAAATTACTTCTTAGTACATTTAAGTATGGTTAAGAAAAGTCTCAAAAAAAGTGGATGCTTCCATACCAGGGAAAAGGTCATTAAGTTTCAGAACTTGAAGCAGACAGGAATTGCCACACTTCAAGAATGAGGAAATCCATCTTGTTAATGCCTCTAAATTTGATCATTCATAGATGTCCTACAGGAACACTGACTAAAGTTGTAACAATAGGTAGTACACAGTGTAAGAATATACCGTATAAATCTGCTTCCGTATCTACATGGGAAAATATAAAATAACTGGTTTCATAAAACAACTTGTGAGCACGTGGCAAAGCTTTTTGTCCCAATACAGTGGCAGCCTAATGTTTAAGAAACAGAAAAAACCCTTCTATTTTGTACACCTTCAGAACACCCCTATTTAAGACCACAGAACATACAGCAATACAACTGCTGAACAATGAGACGTATCAGTCAGCAGCAACAGATTCAGGATTTTCAACTTACCTACCAGTTCTGTCCTAATTTCTTATACCAAGTGACTACACAGCACTACTTGGACAATGAGAATACATCACAGCATCCACTTTCCTGATCTTGCTGAAAGTTAGTTCTGAGATGTGCCAAGAGAGAGGTTCCTCTCCTGACACAAGGCCAAGCAGTTACAGGTAGAAAATACTCTTGCCTTGGGACACCACTCTTCGAATTTGCTTACTCTTTCTTCTAAAAGAAAGGTGTGAACTTAAATAAAAGTAGTAAATTACAAAACTTGGCTTCTGAAGATATTTCTGTACAGAAAGTTTGTCCAAATTGTTAAGTACACCATTAAAAGCATTTAAAGCACAGTAGAAGAACCAACCACAGGAATGCCCACTCAAGATAAGCCTAAGTATCATTTCTACACCTCAAGAAGTTAGGAGTTCACCAGCTAGAGCACACATACCTTCGCCTACCCGAGGTCCTCTATCTCCTCCACCCATTAACATTAAGCAGAGCAAGTTGGAAGAAGAGCTGAAAAGATCTAGAAGGTCACCCAAGTCCAGATTTCTATTGTCTGAAAAATAGTCCTTTGGTTCTCCTTGTGTATGCCAAAGAGGCATCCATATAAATACTGCAGAAGTGCCAAAACACAACCAGATCAACGTCTCGGGATTGCAATTAGAACTCTGGTAGGCCTCTCTACTGAGACTACTGATGACACAGCATCATAGAAGACAATTACTCATTTTGCCTGTCTCACTCCAGGGTTAGGCTAGAAGGAAGGGATGAAGGCAGCACGTTTATACAGTTAAATAACACAGGAGTGTTGCAACTTTTTGAGAAGTCTGGTCATTTTAAATAGAATTTATTATCAAGTTGCATTACAATCCCCAAAAAGCTGCTAACTCAACAACCTAACAGCTTTCAGGTTTGGATCAGTGAAAACACAGTAGCAAAGTTGTGTTCTCATGTTCAAAACACAAGCTGAGCTCTTCATTCACATCTGTCCATGGATAATAGTGGAAGCTGTTAACAATGCCTCCTGCCATACCCAACACATTTTATTGGCAGTGCTATTTATTAACATAACAATAGCATGTGGAACCTGGAATCAGAAACAGCAATCTTTATACCAGTGAAATTTATTTCTAAATGGAAATACCTAGATTCTGAAACCTCAAAATAATGGAGTCTGAACAGCTTCTAACGACCAGCTAAATACCTTGCCTTGCAATGAGCTGCAAAACAGGCTGACAGACATCTTTGCATTAGTTTGCTTCATGATTTGTTTCATCTATTCCTATCACATTTGAAATTGGGTGGGGGTTTGGGTGGTTTGGGGTTTGCTTGTTTTTGGAGCTCAAATCTATAGAAATACTCTTTATGTGACTTTTCCCCAACACACGTGCATTGCAAGTTTGGGGCAAAACCCACATTTTTTCCATGCTTCTCATGCTGGTTAACAGGGGCGGGATCTATGGTAGTGCCAACAGTTCTAGGACAAGAAAGTCTCATGCAAATAGAACATTTGTCTCTTTTTTCCTCTCTCTTAAAAATTTTTAACTTTCTAAACTAAGCAGTTGTCTGATTTCTACGCTGGAAAATCTGTTACAGCTCAGGGTATCAAAAACATGGCTAAGCATTTAAAAGAAATTCCTTATGGGTCACTTTCAGAGGTTACTCCTCAGGGAACACTTTGAACCTACCTAAAAAACTGCTGGACTCATTTATAGCTGCTTCACTTGAGTAAAGACAAAAGAAAGGGAAAAAACTTCACAGAGGTCCAGAAACAGAAAGGTCCACTTGAGTCCCAAACCCCAAAAGCATCCATCTTTCACTATCTTTGCAGTACAAACAAAAAACTGTGAAGCAGCACAGCAAGAATGCAAAAACCGGAAGAAGAAAAAAAGACAAAGACACAAAGAACTAATAAGTTGACTCAGGAAAATGTTTGGGATGAAACTGGTGCAGTCTGGTCAAAACTTGAGTTGAATTCTTCTAGCATAGATCATGGGATTTTTGCTCTGTACATGATCACCATCTCAGGGCTGTAGTTATACCAACAGAGACTGTTGGCATTGATTCAGTTCAGCTTCTGTTACAGGCTATTGCAACAAGAATACACCAAAACAATCACATCCTTCAAAAGGAGAAACAACTCTAGCCAACTTACAAAACTCAAAATATTTTCCTGACATGTATGTCCTTACACTTGGAACAGAACAAATACATTAAAATCCCTACAGTATCCAGAATCAGAAGCTATTTTTGGTTTATACTGTGGAAACCATAATTTTTTAGCTGAGAACACCACTTCCCCAAAACTAAAAAAAGTAAAAATAATTAAAGTAGCATACACTTCCTAAAGAGATTCCAACCTGAACAAGATGCAGTTGTGGAAAGCCCATGGTGCATGTTGCATGCACTAGACTACACGGAGTAAATCTGCTCTTTTCAAGAGCTTAGGAAAGAACCAGATTTTCTGAAAAGAGCAACTGTAGCAATGTCGCTCGAAGCAAGGTAATTCTGGAGGTTAATTGACATTGTAACTCTTCACTGACTTCTGCAAAGAGCTACATTCTATATTGACCAGAATTGCACTCATACAGACATTCCTCACCGGGTAACTCTTCCACCCAAAAAACCTCTGTTGTTTCATTTACAGGAGGATGCTATTAAGGAAAGTTATGAAATATTTCTTGTTCATATCCAGTAAAGTGGATGCTGGTTGATCCGTGGGGTGCAACCTCCAAGAGTTCACCAAGCAGAGTGCTCCAGCCATCTCCTGCACAATGCAGAAAGCAGACAGGCTCCTGGGGCTGGCAGCATTTCAAAGCTGAGCCTGGCCAGCACCAGTGCCATTTGCCAGCTGTGCAGTGAAGGGTCATGCTGGGCTGTGCTTCCAGAAGGCCAGGCACCTTAGACATGCTGAAGCACATGGGAGATAACCAAAGAGCACACACATTCAGCAGAAAACTAGTTTGGAGAAAAAGCAAACGCTGGATCCACAGCACTGCAGGTTACAATCACTATTTACTGGCTTCCAACTGCACTAGCAAGAGCCTGCAGAAGAGTGCATTCAAGAGAGGAATGGGAAAAAGACTATTTCACATTGTCATCATCACTTTGCAAAACAGCTGGCAATTAGAGTTGCAGGGATGCTGATGACCAGCATAGTTCCTTTCTCCTTACTGATCCATTTGAAACATCACAACTACATTTCTTCCCTTCTGGAAGATAAATCAAAAGTAGTAGGTACACACAGTGCTATAAAAAATGCAACTGGAGCCTTTCTAATGGTAATGTCAGAGATTTAAGGTGCATCTGCACAGGAGCAAGGATCAAAACAGTCACCTGCATCAGCTACTCCACTTAGGAAACAGTAGAAAGGTTCATTGACAGTATTAGCAATGCATGTTTCCCCCTTCCACCCCATTCAACGGCATGTCATGTTTAAAGCTGACTTTAAAAAATGCTCAAACATCTTGAGGGGAAAAAAATGAAATAAATCTTGTAATAGAAGGATGTTAACAGTACACTCACTCCTTGCTGAGTTTTTAGAAGCCAACAGCAACGAATATATTGTACAGTAAAACTATGTTTCTTCCCAATACAATAATCTAGCTGAAAGAAATCTGGGATATCATGTATAGACCAAGAGCATCTCTTGGTCTTGTACAGTCTGCTGTACATGTGACCAAAAAAGAGGACCCAGCAGCACCCAGTCCCCAGAGAAAGTATGGCCAGGTACATTACTCTACAACTCAGAGGTCTGATGTTTGAACATATAAGTAATGCAAATAATCTACAGTTCTACCTGAGTGTTTTACTTGCTGTTCTCCTGCTATAACCCCAACCCCAGACATCTTTCTTCAATCATTTAGACAACGCACAAAACTCAGTAGTGGAGGTGGTGTAAGAATCAGCTATTAATTAACTTCCCAGTTTACCTGTTGGGACAAATAACCCCCAACATCTCTATTGTCTGTGGAAAGCTGTCATAGATAACCAGTGCTACCCACCAACTTTCCCTGCAACGTACTTTTGCCACAGGAGAGGGATGCAGGCACACTCATTTTAAACAAAGAGTGGTGAAGACACAGTGAAATTATCACATAAAAGAATATTCATGAAGAAGGCTGTGTCTATACTCCAAACTTAGAGATGCATTGCATGCACATCATCTTAATCAAACTGCATCTGAAAAAGTTTTTCTTTTCTTAAGCAACCACTATATGGAAATGTTTCTCAGAATACAAATACTGAAACTTTACATCTAAACTGTAATTCATTGCCCCCAGCAGAACTGTGTTCCCCCCATGCCTGGTTTAAAAACAGATAGCAGCATGATAATCTAGACTTGACACCTTGAATAGAACAGAACACAGAAGTTTCACACACCACCTCAAGAAGTCCATGATTTCTGGTTAACCTGGAACCTACTATTTAAAAAGGCTTATTAAGCCCATTTAAGAAATTCATTTACGGACATCACAAAACAACTTTTGGCAAATTTCCCAATTTTAATTTTACAATCCAGAATGGAGTAGAAGCTATGCTAGAAGTAACTACTGAGAAGCAATAAACATCTACCTTCGCCTGCTAGAACTATCCAGCTTCAGCCTTAACATCTTCCTTTGACCTATGAGACTTACCACAATATTTCCTACCTTTCCTCCAAGTAAACTCAAAGTCTGCTTCTTTATTCTCAGCACAAAAATAGTTTTGCTGCAACTTTTATGTAAGTTTGGTGTTTAGGGTTTTTTTCTTTTTGTTTTTGTTCGTTTGTTTTTATTTGTGGTGGTAGTGGTTTTGGTTGGGGTTTTTGGTATTTGTTTGTCAGTTTGGTTTGTTTTTTAATAGGAACAGAGACAAAATGTTTCCTGTATATCATGTTATGCTGGCAACAACTCTAAAGAGCTAGTACAAGGAGCAGGTATGATAGTCTTCACTAGTGACATACACAACTGCAGCAGCACCTCATTAGCATTTTCCTGCCAACAAGGAGCCCTTTCAGAGTCCTGGAAGCTCACAATCAACTGGCCACCATGAACCTCAATGTCTTTCAGGACTGCCCTTTCTAAGGGGTGCACACATTAGCAGCAGTGAGGAACTACAGTCTGAAAGACTTTCTAGGGTCTTCTGTAATTACATTCTAAATGAAGCTATTGAAACTCAAATCCCAAAAAGGTCCATTTGAAAAGTTAGCAAGTGATGATTCCTTCTGAGCAGATAATCTCACTTACTGCTACGTATACAACAAATTATTTTCAGATCACCAGTTTCTTTCATATTACATTTCATAAGTTTTGCTATCAAACACATGGGTTTGAACTCTTCAAAAAGATATTTAGAATAGCTAAAAATATGTTGTTTTTTTTTATAAAGGCATTTCCTAAAGACTTCTTAAAATTAAGACTACCATAGAAGGATCAGAAGAAAGCACTGCATAGATAATTTTCACTCAAATATCACATTTCCTGACTGTTGAAGGAATGTGGTGATTTTTAATAGATCTTGTATAAATTCAAGAGATTTTAATATCTACAGAAATAGTTTAATACATTGCTTAGTCCATGAAATTAAATTAGTTCTTTTCAATGGAAATTCAGAAAAATTAATGTAAAACTTCTAATACAATTGTGCATATAGACTTATCTGCTCTGTAACTTTTAATAGGAATTTTTAACTCTCAAGTCAAAGCAATTTTAACTCTCAAGTCAAAGCAATGACAGGAAAAAACCCCCAGATACAAACTGATGTTTCAAAGCAGATGGATACTACACTGATACAGTTATGGGAGAGAGAAAAAGGAAGATACTTGCCAAGCTGCCTGAATTTGTATCTGCAAAAGAAGACCCTGAAGAAAAAAAATCAGCATGAAGTTTGACAGTGCATTACCCGTCCCCCTGAGAAATCTACATCAGCAGGGATGGTTCAAACAATTCCATCACTTTACCTCAGAATCTGAGATTTTAAGAGACCCTTATTCCTACAGGATGCTTGCTCTGTGTTCCACCAGTCCACTAGTTTACTACAGTAGTGCAAACCTACTCCTGTTCTAATATAAATCTATTCATTTCCATAAATGAAGTCAAAACGACTGTAAAACAACACTGTACACTGAAAGATGGAGTAATTTCAGCCAGAACTTTGTACAATGTGAGAGATTTAACTAAAACTATCTATTTGTTTAAGCACCATTCTTCAGTTCTAGTCTGTGCTGCCCCTCGCCCCTAGTCCCTTCACTCATTAAGTACAGAATGCATCCTGTGGTTAGTGAGCACTCCGAATATTGAGGACATGGAAAAACCCAGGCTGCCTGCATATCCAGAGAGGTGCACTCTGGCAAAGAAGCCTTCAGAAAGCAAGTATTCCCATAACAGGAAGAATAAGAAGGGAGTAAGAAAAGACATTTTTGTATCTAAATTGCTCAGGTACACAGTTGATACCTCCTTGATCTGAAACAACTAGTAATTACACTAATCCCATTGAACTCAAGGCCCTGAAAATTTCACTGCTATTAGAAAAAAAAATAAAATTAGTCCTTCACAGATGTACCTCACAATTCAAAGCGGCTTTTCCCATTATCAAACCTCCCTATTCCAACCCTCAGTCTCACTTATGTTCATAATTTCAGTACAAAAGCACTATCTAAGCAATCAACAGAAATCAACATTTTAACTTAAAAGCTAGTTGTGACCATCTACGGTACATGCAATCAAGTAAGAGAAAACAGCACAACTTCACTGCTGTTTCTTCACAACACAGCATGCTGATTGCAAGAAGCTCATTCCTTTGCCAGTAGGAGACAGAAGAAACCTCACTTGAGTCAGATGGGTCAAGCTACAGCTCAACACCAAGATGTTCTGCAGGGAGGTACATCGGGCATGGGGATGGCAGGTTTCCACCTGAATTATGATACCAGTTTATGAGTCCCAGAGAACTGAAGATTAGATTGTTAGAGAAAGCGCTAGAGGTACCATCTTCAAGATGTAGCTTTTAGCACTCTGGGCTTTCAACCATTAACATTATTTTCACAAGAAAGTAATAGAGAACTCACTAAAGGAGTTTTAACAGCAAAAGAGCATAAACCAGTTTTTCAACTGGTACACTGAACAGCATTAGGGTGAGATACAGTTCACAAACAGTAAAACCTAGATTCAGGCACTTACACATCAACTAGCTGTTGTTCCCACTATAACCAATGGTATCTAAAGAACTATTCTGCTCATCCTAAAGTAGATACTTCTGTTCAGCTGAACAGTTCTTCAGGCCCACTGACTAGGTCTTTGCAGACTATAATGGGAGCACAGGCAATGAGCTCACAGCCTGGCATCTAAATTTAGGTGCTCAAGTCTGTGAGCCAACCCTACAATTTATACAGCCAAAGTACATAGGAATGCTGATAGGCCAAACGTACACATGCTGTAAGCAACTGCTGGGAGAACAGTCCTTTAAACAAGTATTTTCTGAAAAAGACTTAAGAGAAAATGCAAGTCAATAAGAAAGCCTGCTAACAGAACAAGTCAAATTCCTGAACTATGTTCCATACAAGTATCAGTCCGCATGAAAAGAAAATAGTTTCTACATATACATAAGGAGGGAGAGATTCCACCCTACAAAACTTGTCTTCAAAAATAGCAACACATCTGAATGACTTCCAGCACATAACTGCTCAGGGAAAATATCCCTCATTCATGAACTGTGTGAGCAGGCAAGGGCTGACATGGATTTTTTGTTATAGTTGTGTCACATTTCCCCAGTTGCCACATACATGTACATAGCACTGGACTGACAAACTCGAAAATTAAATAAATAAAGTGAAAGGAAAAAAAAAAAAAACCCCAAACAAAACCTGACCAAGCAAAAAAAATCCCCACACCAAAAAAACCCCCCCTAAAACACAGAAGCTAGAATTTGAGTTAGGGCATGCTCAGACACTGCAATAAGACAACAAAGCACCACTTCCCTGAATTGCCGTAAATTGACCACTTGTTCTTAATCTGTCCCAATTGTGAGATAACAGATCCACTTGTTGACAGAGCCACAGATTGCATCAATTGGTTGCCCACAGAATAACACTGGGACCACTTGTTTGACAATTATGCAGGCTAACATCCCTCTCTCTCTCAGTCCCTCAGAATCACAGTCAGAGGAAAGGACAGAAGAGCAAAGCAGTTAAAGCACAGGCTACATTCTTAACCCTTGAGATGCCAACAGCTGGGCTGTTGAGGTGTTAATCTACACCCAGCTTTCATGGTGAACACGATTCTCCAGGGCAGAGTGTGAGTGATACCTCTATCTACAAGTCATTAGTTCTTTCTTTCTCCTTTGGGCTGCCTGCCACCTTGACCAGGAATGATTTACAGTCAAGAATCAGGATGTAAAAGCATAGATTCAAGCAGCAGTTACAGGGAGTTTTGAGAGAAATATTGCTGTAAATAACATGACTATGATTCTGCATTATTCTTCTGTCTTGAAGTCTAACAAAAGATGTTCTTTCCTCACTTCCACTTTTTAAATGTGACCACCCGACTAACCCTTTCCTTAAACCTTTGCTTGACAGAGTATTTGTTCCTTCATTTAATACTTTATCAAGTAACTCGAAGTAGCAACCTTTCTGTTATTTTGCCTGAGGATCTACATTCATAATTATTTTGATTGCCCTGTATCCCCTCTTAGCTACCAGGACAGGACTGGCTTCAAGTAATAAGCCATACCAACCAACAAATAAAAATCCCAGAAAACAATTCCACAATACTAGCAGTGTGGAACTGTTGGCTTGTTTCAGTCTTTAGTGGTTGCTACTTAAATGGGATCAGAGTCACTTTAAAATGAACAGGTGAGGTAATTTTCCTTTTGGAACGAGGCATTCTATAACATAACCAAATGACAGTAGTTAGCTAAAGCTCAAAGCAAGAACAAAAGTCTTGGGGCTGTCAGTAGCCAGACATTTGAGAGGACTCAACTCAACTGTTCCCAGACAGAGAGAAACCTGAGGACAAACCCACCAGTTTCAAATTTGAGATGAGGCCATTCACATGTTCAACACACATTGTTTAAGAGCTCAAAACTACAGCAGGGAGGTAGATAGCTTACTAAAAACATCGATTTCAGTCCAGTTTGAAGGAATGCTTTATGTCAATGGGCTCCAGGCCTCAGAAGGAAGGCCTTCCAAATTAGCGAGAAGACTCTGCAGCATGGCAAGTTGTAGGGGCAGATGAGCTGAAGGACCCCCACATGGCAGGCTTCTGGTCAGCTATTCTGCCAGGAACTGTGCCTTTGAATGCACTTCTGTCTGTGCCTTTATGGCCTAAACTATTCAAAATTAGACAGCCTTTAAGGCACATTAGAGTTCATTTATTCCATCAGACACTTGTGCTTGGGACAGTAAGAGAAATGTAAAATCTGACAAGTTTACATTCCTGATTTGTCAGCTGTTGGTATTACTGAAGTATATGGCTGTCTCCTTGAACCAGGCTGCATTTGAGACCAACTGTGAAACCAGATCAGCTTCGCACCTAGGTACAAAACAGCAGGTTTTTTTTCCTTCAGCATTGCTTCTCCAGTTCAGCCTTTTCACTTCACAGCTGGTAGAGATGCTTCTCCAAATCCCACCCTCACACCACTAGAACCCAAAAGAACCCCAACAGAATACAACAGGCTTGGAAGCCCATAGAAAAGCCATGGGAGCATTAGTTACTAGAATATCTCCCTTAACATTTCAAGTTTGAAACAGACTTGAAACAGAGAACATAAAGAAAATAGAAACTCTTACACAGCATGCACTTTCATTGCCTGACAGAAGAGGAGGGAGGCAGAAATAAAAGAAAAACTGTCATTACATAACTGTATAAGTAGCATTTTAAGAACAGAAGGTTTGATTTGCCAATTAAAAACTCGAAACAGCAAAAGTGAACATCTGACTGTTGCCTTTTCATTCTGATTAATACAAGCAAAGGATTTTCTGGTATTATTTACAAGTACCCAAGATTAGTAGATGAGAGCTCATAAACAGCTCTGAAAAACATGTATCAGTTTCACTCAATTGTGGTGGAACTGTTCAGAGTTTTTGCAATACTATGAAGCAGTAAACATTATGGCATATTTTGTAGGTGGATATTCTAGACATAACTTACTAGTTTACAGCCTGCAAGAGTAAGGGAGTTTTAGAATGCAAGTTCTTGCTGTTATTAAGTTATACAATTGAACTAAGCATGCAGCAAAGACACTAGAGGCAGATTTGTAGGCTCCTGTACGCAGGCTGGTGGCATTCAGGTGTGTAAGTGCAACACTCAAAGAAATGTATGGCACGTTGTGATGGGAAAGGGGAGGGTACAAAGTCAGGGGAGGATCCAAGCAAAAAAGCACACCATGCTGCTCAGCCTGAGATTCTGAGCAAAATTATATTGGTACTGTCAAACAAAGGCACTAAACATATTCCTTAAAGCAGTAAGGGATGATGCAATACTTCTTCTGCCCTCATGCCAGTGGCTACTGCCTCCACAGCCCTGACAGCTAACACAGGCATCGGTCCCGGCCTCAGCTCCTTTTCAAAATCACTCTGCTGGGCTGGAGCCTGTTAGTTCCAGCTCGTGTGCAGGGCTGTGACCTGTGGGGCTGAGTACTCCTTCCATTGCTTCTGTGAGGAAAGCAGGAGCCAGCTCTGGGTGTTCCTGTCCGGCGAGAGCACGAGGCAGCTGTTTGTCTTCAGCCACCCCTGCTTGCCTGGGTTAGGCAAGAGAAGCAGAGCCCTGCTCTCCCCAAAGCACTTGTTCTCCTCTCTTCCAAGGCAGACTGCAATAACTCAATTCTCCTTGAAACAACCAACCAACCAACCAACCCCAAAGCATCCAGCTCAAGAGCAATTCTTTGTGTGAATGTGTTTTACATCTGAAAATTGGGTGCTAAGTGAAGCATATTTGTTTTGAAATAGAATGAATAGGTTTTTAAGTAGTTATCCTCTAAGCTACGAAAAGAGAAAGTAAAAAACGAAATACATGGAAGAAGTTGAAGGGAACCACAAACTTAAAACTGGACATCAAGTTTCAAAGTTTAAAAAAAAGTTTAAAAAAGTAGTTCTAGCATTACTCCAAAATGACTCATTAGGTTTAGTTATAAAAAAATATCTCCTTGATGTTTAATGCACTTTAAATCTCTGAAGTTTATGAGGGTGAGTTATTCCCTAGTTTGGAAGCCTTCAAAATCAAGATAACACACTCTTTAATTAAAAATAAATTTTTCGAAATTTAATTAAAAGTCAACAGAAAAAACCCCAAACAAGTGCATGTGTTAAGGCAGAAAACACTGGCTGACGCATCAGACTGGGAAGCGCTCACCCTGTGAGGTGCAGAGGGTTCAGAGACACATTAAATCGTTCAGGGAAAGCCTCAGAAGGTGCAGGGTAAATCTACACAAGCTGAAAACCCACAAGTCAGAGAGAAATTTCCCATAAGCCTCGTGTGAAAGGCTGCCTCCTTATCCTCCAGTCTTTGAATAGTGCTTTTCTTCTGAAACAAAGTGTATGAGGTACAGCGAACAAACTGTAAAGGTAACTAGGCCTTTTGTCATATAGTTCCTCCACCCACTTGTACTTTACCACACAATAGCTCGTTTACAGATTCAGACCACTCCAGCTCCACACAGAAACAATCCTGTATTGTGAAGTGAATCTACCAGAGGAGTAAAACCTAAAAATACTGCAAGAAGTCTGTAACAATCATTTAGTAGAACTCTACGGTTCTTCCCTTAGAGACAAAGGCTTTCCCAATTTGAATGGGTAATAACAGACTTAGTCACTCCTTACTTGAGTGTGACTAATAGACTGCAAAAGCAAAAAATACATATAAACCATATGAAGCTGTTTATCTCTTAAAATTAAAAAAAATATTTGTACTGAAGCAAAGGTAGTAGTTCTAGTGTGAAAACCTATGTTATTTCTCCTCCCATCTCCACTGGGGTAAACAAAGCACTGTGTAGCATAGACCCATTTCTGCATGTGCTACCCAGGACAAGTTATACATGTTTTTTATACCAGTAGACAGGTGCAGCAGCTACAAACTAGTGATGGGTAGAAAAACTAGCAAAGCACATGGATCAACAAGCAATCTGCCTAGTCAGCCGTACATTAACACAAGTAAATCATGGGAGACCAGTTAGGCTGTTGGGAAAGTCTGGAAGAAAAGATGGATAGCCTACCTACACTCTGCTTGCACTTTCACCTCACAGAGAATGGTAACTCCATCCCCCACAAGCCGCTATAATAGAATAAAGATAAACGCAGGGATTATGCCAAGTTGACCCCAGGCTTTGTTCTTTCCCTCCAAGCATATTCAGTGAAAAGGTCTAAACACACATCTGATTTGACAAGCATTCAGATTCACAAAGAACGTGGTGAAAGTGAAATCATACTTGGGGCATTCATGGGTCCCTATGTCAAAGGTCATTCAGCAGTGTTTCAGCTGCTGCTTGCTAGGATTTGAAATGAACTAGTTTAAACTCCCTTTGCCACAAACACTGACATACAGTTTATGCCAGCCAAATATATGCCATAGCATGTTTAGCAAAATTTAGCTCAGAGATAACATAATTTTTGCACAAACATTTAATCCTCACAACTGGCACTGTCTCCTCTAGAAAAGATGGATAATTTTCCTTTTCAGCCAGATTCTTCATGTCAATTCACATAACTCAGCTTCAGAATATGGAATTATTATTAGAAAGAAGATCTGAACAAAGTATTTATATGGCTTCCCTCTCTACATAAAAAAACCAAACTCACAGGTTTTTTTACCTAACTAGAGGTTAATTAGTTGATTCAAGCAGGAAAAAAAAGTCATATTTAAATCATTTAGCTAAACCAGAGACCTCAAAAAGCTTTATCAAATGACTTATCATTGATTTTCTTAGTTTATCAAATATTATGCCAGTCTTTCAGCTGCCATTAAGGATGTTTAAAGAAAGTGCATTAGAAAGTAACTTGAAACAGTAGCAGGCTGGATAGCTTCGGGGCTACTAAAAGTGGGGGAGCAGTAACTGAAAACCTGCTGAGAAATAACAACAGTGCAGGAAAACAAATGTGTTCTTCCAAAGCCTTTGTGAGGCTCACTCTCAGCTACGGGCAGCACAGTGGTAAGCCCAGCTGTCGATTCAGCAAGCTGCAAGACTGTCACTCCGAAACAGGTCACAGTTCAGCAAGCAAGTTGTTATTTGTTTTCACTGCTGACGAAGAGGTCTACACCCTAAAAAGCGGCATTTCTGAGGCAATGTGTTCCTAGGAACAACTAAATGGCTTTATGTATTACATATAATACAGCATTTTGCCAGCAGTAGACATCAGCAGCTGTCTTAACTAGAGCAAATCTCAAGCCTCACTTTATTACAGGAGGTGGTTTCATGTAAGGATGCTGGTTCACCATAGCTGGCAATCAGACGTTTCTGTCACTCTGTCAGCAATCCAGGCTTCTCCAAAGCTGAAGAGTACAGCACCAACATCAACTACTACTACCACCTCTAACTCCTACACTGAAGCACTGTGAGTGCATCTGCCAAAAAGCAGCCTCTGTTCCTCCTGGTTTCCACCAAAGGCACACAGTTTGGTGACAGCAGACACAGGACCCCTCCACTGATTGCTTCTCCAGGCAGCAGCAAGACAACTGTGCTTAGAGGGATGCACACCATTAACTGACAGGAATTAGCTGCATTACATGCTCTCATCTCAAACACGGGGGCATCAATTTAAATAACCTCTGGGCAGAAGACAGTCTTTATTCTTTTGACAAATGGGGAAAAAAAAATCCACCTCTCAAGGAAGCACAAAATATGCCTGTTTGTTTTGGCTAAGGAAATAGGCCTCCTGAGTCCTACAGATGCTCAGTATGACTTCTTCATTTGCACCGTTCCCACATGAATAACTAAGAATCCGTTGTAAGTAGATAATTGACATAACCTCAAAGGCTGAATATTTTGTTCCAGAGCCCTCAAGCCTAAATGGAAACCCACACATAGGCTTTCCATGAGTGTCCTCATTGCAGAAATGGAGAAAAACAACAAAAATAAGGATCCACTTGTAAAGGGTTTGAGACAGAAGAGATGACTAAAAAACCTTTATTCTTCCTCACATGATACTATAAGGATGACAACACAAGCATCACAAGGCAATGCAGGCCTCACTTCTCTCCAAATCCCTCCTGGCCCCCGCTGGGAACAAAGCACATTGCTTCCCTAATGCCTGGCAGGTTGTGTTCAGGATGGTACAGAAATCCCCCTATTCTGTTATGCTGTGTAAGCAAAGAGATTTGTCATGTTGGTGCAGTTGCGTAATAGTTTTAGAGTATTCTGAGTTTTGTAGATGGCTGTGATGGCTACCAGACAGTCTGGGAATCTGCAAGGTACAGAGAAGTAAGCTTCAATTAACAAAAATAATAAAAAAAAAGAAACTGAATCAGAGGTATTGATTAGCATCATCAGTAACACCAAAGGGAGTAATAACAACATGCTTTTGGCTGTATGATTTTGCAGAACACCCTTATGAACCAATATCAAAAGGAAATCTAAGGGCAAGCACATGTGAATGAACCTGAAAGATTTTGCATACATGCTTCCTCCAAAACAGAATTTGACATTCCTTGCTCTCATACACTACAGGCTGATCAGCTGAGGATTACATTTCAGTCTTCACAAGTTACCCAAATTAAAGAGTTCTCAGCTGTATCAGAGAGTGTCCACTGAAGTACTCTGCAATAATCACATAAGTTTTCCAGAACTGCATTATTTGCTCCAAGAAATTTAAACCACCTATTATTATAGCAGAGATAATAGTAAGCCTTATTTAAGCTCAAAAACATAGATTTGGCTTTTTTTTGGTTGCATTTTTTCCCATCTTGAAAACAGTCTTGCTTGGAAAAGGAAGAGGGAGAAGAATGGAGGTGAAAATACACTGTAGCCCTGCATATCTTAAAATCCTGAAGTTTGTGGACAGCTAGATAAGATAAGCATGACAGGATTCACTACCTCGTCCAGGAGCAAGAACGACATTGCAGTGACCCACTTCACTTCTTTTAAGAACTACTCTATTCCAGGATAAGGAAAAAACCATGAGTCTTTTTAACATCTGTCTATACAGCACATCTAAAACACTCTTCTTTGGACTTACTGGAATCACCAGGATTCACGTAAGGCTCACAACACATGGAAAAGATGGCAACAAACAGTATCTCACCCTAATTCATCTACTGCAGAAACAGATCTGTTCTACCTAAGGAAAAGAGCAGACAAAAGTGAGGTAAACGGCATGGTTCTGGGCTGAAGTAAGGAGCAAGAGCAAATTACTGTAAAACCTGTGAGCTTCCACATCTTAACAGCACTGTGTTTGTCAAAGCTTAAGGCAAGGGTTGGCCATCAGGCTTCACAACAGGAAAACTGGGGGGAGGATACAAGAAGGCACCTTCTAGGCCTGTATTTTCCAAGCATTTAATTTTGTGACAAGCATTGCACTTCTGTTTGTACAAGGCCTTCTGTAAATTCAGTTTGTACATTATATACTTTACAGAGGAGACACTAAATTCTGCCTCCTTCTCACTCCAATCAGCAAAAGACAACCTGTTTGCACATTTTAAAATATGCTGCAGTTTGAGTTAAATCCAGCAATAAATATTCTGAACTGGTTACCCTTCAATCCATTAAAAAACATGGATTTCCAAATTTCTCCCCCATGCCACCTCAGGCTCTCCATAGCTCTACAGATGGTACTCTTAATTATCACATCCTAAACACAGGATTCCAGTTCTGGTGTACTGAAGTTTGCCAACAAAAAATTTACAAAGAAATCTTAAGCATCAACCCAATGGCTGTAAAAATTGAAGGCTAATCCTGTTTATTATTAGTAGGACTATATTTTACTAGTGTATTTTTAAATCAAGAACTTCAATCATACTAGTTAACCAAATGTTTACTTCCAAACTAACAGGTACTAGAAGGACCTAGTTAAAGTTCTCAAAAATTCCTGGTTACAGTGAATTTTTCTGAAAGAGACATTTGGAACTGGTGTACAGCTTGGTCAGACAGACTGGCATGCCATATCACTTGCCACTGACGAACAAACATTCAAGTCTAGGAACCAAGAGTACTGAGTTCCACACGCCCCACCCCAGCCAGCAATGGTCTATACCCCATCCCAAGACTTCTTTTATGAATGTTTAGAATATATTAGCACAGATCCTTTAATATCTGCCAATTTTCCTCACATGGTGTTTGAACCAGCTATGTCACCATCTCAGCCTAAATAACACAGACAACAGCAAGGAAAACCAATCACCAAAAGAATATTTTTTTCTGTATTACCTAAATACTTTTAAGACTGTGAAAACCATATTTCCCACATTTCCTTCTGGTTAAGTGAAGTTGATCTTGCAACTGTTTTACCACTCTGCTATTCTGCAATTTCCCACAGCTGTCCTGAAAGCCAGCCATGGTATAATACTGTAGCCATGCCAGCCAGGTCAGTCCAAGGCAATACCTTTCTCAGACTGATATAGGATTTTCATAATTGCACAAGAGACACAAAGAGGTCTAGATTTTTTTTATTCATATTCATAAATGCAGCTTTCCTAAGTTTCATTAATGTGCAACATACTGCTTTCAGGAGTGCCAATTAAGTCACAGATGTTAAGAGATTTGTAAAATACGTAGCTAACTCCTTCCCCCCTAAGAGAGTTCACTTTCTTATTCTTACTCAGATGTCTTTGCTTCACTTACCAGTGAATACACCTCCCTTTCCATCTGTGACTGCAGAAACTAGTGGCTTCCTACTGTAAACCACAGCAATCACATGGGGCAAGGAAAGAGATGAGAAAAACCCCACAGATCTTTCTTAAAGTAGTCTGGAATGTATTTTATTTGTCACCAGCTACAGACACTATTAGAGATAGTTAACTAAGCTTTAGTTTTATCGCCAGCTTCCTTGCTAAGTAGCTACAGTCTTCAGCACCATAAAAAGCTCATACAATCATAGAAACAATTTTGAACTGCAAAATAAAAATGCATGTAAAGAGAATTAATACTGCTGACAAGGGAGCAGCATTTGTGGAGCTCTATGGTATAATCAGTCTCAGTTGCTTCCTTTTTCTCAGGGGTGGGGAGGCAACGGGAAGCAGACTTTATTGGAGGAGAAGAAGGGAGCACAAACTTTTAGGAAGGGTTTTCACTTTAGGCAAATCAATCCAAGAGACTCAGGAAAGTTGGAGTGTGAAGTGCAGCTAAAAGATCTTCAAGGGGCATGATTCTTACAACAAATAGTATCCATGTTCAGAACAGTCAGAAGGAGAGCTGGCAGCAGCTAACAGAATGAGAAAAGTAACAAAGCTTGTTCAAAAAGTATTTCCATTTTATTATTAAAAATTGCAATTCATACATTTTGCTGCTAAAGCATAGATTTCCAGAGCCCACTTCTGTTGTGTCCACAGAAACATATTGAACAGACTTCAACAAGCAAGACAAACTAAACCAAGTGTCAGTTAAGCTTTTTTTTTTTAATTAAGCATTTTAGGACAACTTTTCCATGTTTTAACAGTTCATCCATATTCTATATACCAGGTTGTTTTTACGATGACTTGCCAATTAGTTTGGGAGCTCATATATATCAGAAGCTGTCTTAATTTCCTGAGCAGATGCAAACCAGGAAGACCTTCCATTTAGCATAAATTAACATACTACACCTCTTTTTTTTTTTTTTTTAATCGGGGAGAGTACCTTTTAGAGCTTGAGTGCCATAAAAACAAACAAAAAAACTCCTTGAAAGCTGTAACTGGAAGTTAGAAGTGCACAAGCAGCAACTACTGCTTACAGACACAGTAAACTGTAGACAATTGAGAAGGTTTTTTAAACACCAGATGAGTATAGCTGTCAAAAAACCTGAATAAGATTCCTCATTAGTTTTTCTGCTCCTGTGCTTCTGCACACACACTCGTTTGTCTACTTGATCCAGCTCTCTAGAGCTTTATATTTCATGTCCTCCTCCAACATCTGGATTCCCAGTGTCTCAGTCAGCCATGTTCCTGGCCCAATTTCCTTCAAATCTGTATTAGCACATCTTCCAAAAGACTTAATAAACCTAACACACTTCTGCAGGGCAGATTATGTAATCCTGTAACCAAGCAAAACATTAGAAATAAAAGATTGAATAGAAAGGGAAAAACCACACACATCTGCATGATGAAAATGAAACTGAGCCATCATGCTGTACTCCCTTCCTTCCCCCACACATACACAGCAATCAGGAATAGCAAGCAGTGCATCACCCATTTAGCTCATTAGTATTTTCCTGCTAGAAGAACCTTCAGCACTACTCTGTAAAGCACCTAAGAATACTTTTGACAGTTGAAAAAAATTAAGTTTATTTTACACCCATTAACATGATCATAAACTCTCTCCATCTCCCCAATACAGACATCCTCCATGGCAGGCTTGTCATCTTTTGCTTTATAATGGAGTCATTTTATTGTATGCAAGAAGCCCCAGGCATTTTGTACAGCCCATTACTCTTTGCTGCCCACATTCAGATGGCTAATCTGCTATCAGCCAGAAGCTTGACAGACAAAAGGAAAAGGCAGGAAAACAGCACATGCAGCTGCACATGCGCACACACGCTTCAGCTACAAAGTGCTTTGACAGTAGACCCGAGAATGAACAAGACACACACTGGATTAACAGTCCTGCTTAATACTTCTGTGGCTGAAGGAAGACACAGCAGTTCTTTAAAGGTAGATAGACTGGGGAAATATTTAAGGAATAAAAGGCTTCCTTAGGATGCCTATAAAGATATATGAAGGCACAAAGCTGGAAGACTTTACTCAGTAAGCAAGCACCTTGGAATTCAAAAAGTCACAAACATTTTTTTTCTGAGAATTTGCTATACAAGACCTCCAAAATGCTTAAAAATATTGTCCAAAGTTAGAAAGATGAAATGAGAGCTACATATAGGCAACTGTAAAACTACTGTAACAAGACATTTGGCAAGCTTTTGATTTCAGCACTTCTGTTTTCTTACCTGCTCAGAAAAGAACCCAGGTTTTTCTAAAAGGTTGTATATTTGCTATATGCCAAACTATTGTGAACATACATATGCAAAAAGCAAATGCAATGAAATGATTTGCATACAGTAGTGCACAACAAGGAGCTTTTAAATTACTTTTTCCAAAGCACATGACATAAATAAATGGAGAAGGCTTACAACTTCATACCAAAACAAAGAAAATGCCCATATTTGCTGGAGTTCTTGACTACCTTACGTATTTTGCTTCTGAAGGAAAGCATCTTAGCACTGTCACAGGCAATACTGCTAAAAATACTTTTAAAGTATGAGATCTACAGACAACAGTTTGCATCAAATATCTTGTAAGAATTCTTCGTCAGGATCATAAAACTCTGCTGTGTGTCATGATTTTTATTCAACTAAGTCTATTTGTATCCTTTACAATCATAAAGTTAAAATTCTCCTTGTGCGAACTGGTTTAGTTCACAGAAACAGTGTCTGCCACTAGTTTTAGTCACTCATGCTGAGGTAAAACCCTGGCTCATCTTTTTAAGGTGTCTGTCTCCATCAGTAACTACCACAGGAACTATGCAGACTGATCCCTGGAGGAGTGATTAATCACGTGGTGAAATACAGAGAACTATGGCACGTTACACTGCATTATGTGTCACTGGAACTATTTCCCTTTTCCTATGCCACAACTACCAATTAAATTTTGCTTCTCATTTCTAAGTTATTATTTCACTTTAGTGCAAAAGGAGTCTCCCAGCATTATGATTGCACTATAAAACCAATTCTATTTTCCAATATTTGCTCAAAATCACATTTAGGGTTGCAAGAATACAGTATGTCTGTCAGTTCCAAATCTGGAAAATGTACAAGGTAAACCTTACCATGAAGGGCAGAAGTTGTCAGAATAGTCTTTTCCATAGAATTAGTCTCTGTGCTTTTAGTATCATTACAACACTGTTTTGAACAAAAGAAGTTTACCTTGTGTTACTACTGGCAGCATTCAAGGCAGGCTAATAGATTAAATTCTTGGATATAACTACACATATATTTAGATACATATATCTACACAACAAATCCCTGCTGGAAATGCAAATTCACTCTCAGCACTCAGTAGCTAGAATGTATCAAAATAGGTTGTGAAAGCAAGCCATCCAACAATCTCCTCCTATCTAAAGTTTAAAGCTGGCAAGAATACTGTTTTCTAGTTGCCTTTCAGACATGGGTGTTCTGAAATCTCCTGCTGAGCCTTCTCCTGCAGGACGAGTACTTCTCTCATTCCGTGGCATCTGCAGCACCTCCTCAACAGCAGCACATCCCCAACGGTACTCTGCAACCTTATCTTCTTCTCCCACATGTACAAGGTAAGAGGGGGGAAAAAATACTACATTTGCATATGTAATTATGGTGCAGCTCAGCAGTGAGAAAAAATTACTGGAAGTTGAGGACAGATATGCCCGATGACCACACCTTAGTTTTTCAAATGAAAATGCTTTGCAAGGAAGGGGAAGGGACAGCAGCAGGGAAGGAAGCCAGTCATTACAGCTCCAAGTCTGCTTCAAAGTCCTTATTCACCACCTCATGCTCTTTACTGGGCAAACTGTACCTAGGTCCTTCCTGTGCACAATAGCATAAGAATGAATCCAGTAGTATGTGACTAGTTCTATTTTACTTGACTTAACCAAAGAGCTGTGTTGGGAATACTAGGGAGAAAAGGAAAGCTATGGAAAGATATAAACAAAACAGGATGGAAGACTAAACAGGTTACAGATTCTGAACAATAGCTCCTTTTCCAGTCTAAGATTTAACATGACTTACAGTAGATAGCTTACAGGAACTTAAGAGAAATAATAAAATGAACTAGAAGGTGTGAAGAAGGAAAATCTGATGCATACTTGAAAGCACACAAGGCAAAAATACCTCAAGGCACTGAGAAAGAATGTTTAAAGACAAGTGCCTTTTGGAGAAAAGGACAACTCATCTCCCTTGTGCTTCTGGGCATTAATAAAAATTATGTTACCTCAGGTGAGGGGGAAAGTGTTAGGAAAACAAACACAAACTTCTGCTTACTTAGGGATCTACCAGTTCAACAAAAAATCAACTTAAGCCTTGTAATTAAGGCCTCATTTTTCTGTTCTTTAGTTTACCCTTTTTCAGGTGGAGTAGATTTCCCCAGGCCTTTTTCAAATCGTGCCACATTTGTGATGTTTTGCAACATTATTTTGCTTTCTTCCATATACACGCTGTGGATGGATGTCTACAAAATGGAACAGAAAATTGCCCTCAGTGTCTGTCAGCTGCCTATCAAAGAGAATTTGAAAAGAGATATTTGCTGAGATAATGAAAACATTTTATACTACAATAACTGAAGGTTCCCTAGCATCACTGGCCCAACTAGTATGTGATCCTAACAAGGACAGGCACACTAGTTCATAGGTAAAAATACTCTCTACCACACCAGACTCTTAACCCCTTTACTTCAAATGTTGCCCATGAAAGTCACTCTCAGGATCATGGTGAATGGCAAGGTTTTATAATTCATTTATCTCCAAGACCCTTTCCAGCTCCTCCAGTGCTCCTGATCTATCACTTGACCTGTGAGAAGCTAAAGATCGGAGGAACTTGCAGAAAGAGGGAGGATATCTGCATCAGAAGTAAAGAACACTATGCATTAATTAAGGAACAGTTGTTTCTTTTCCCTCTGATACACTCCAATATCATGGAGGATTCTTGGTGTTTAAAGAACTCATTTTACATGTCCTTTCACTGAAGGACTGCTACTCATATTCACAGATCCTAATTGAACAGGATGCAATGTCATCTCAGCACAGAAGTTTTTTTTTTTCACTCTCTCTTTTCAGTCATAATTAAGCACTCTACCACAACCAGAAGAATACATTAATCATTAGACATGTTCATTTGCTTAACATAGTTCTCCAAAAATAGGATCCATGGAACACATTGAAGGAAGAGCAACAAAAAAGATGCTACCAAACAGAAAGCAAACATTTGTAAGGGAAGCAATAAAGGATGCCTGTTTTCAGGTTTTAACCTTTGGGTGACAGCAGCTGTTAACTAAACTGCTTTGAAACAACAGGGGTAAAGTCCTCACATCAAGGAGATTGTGACAGCTGGGAATGACAGCTGAAAAGGAGAGAACTGAAACAGGATGCTTTCAAACAGCACTGACTTCCCAAAAATGAGAAAGCATATTTTTAGTTAACTTCTGTTGCTCTAAAAAAGCACGTTAATATAAAAGATATAGTTACATTACAGTGATGGCATCTGAGACAATCAGAGCAAGGCAAGGTAAAAAAGGCTCCTTTCTTCTCTACTTCTGGGGATAAATGTACAAGTCTAAAGAAACCTGTTTAATATGTTCAGCACTAACCAACTGAAACATCTGAATCACTGCCTGGCTGCTCCACACAGATGAAAATTTAACAAGTTTCTTTTTTCTACTCTGCCATCACCTATCCTCCTAACACATGAATGCAAGCTGTCAGGTACTCACCTAAGGAATCGGATGTATAGGCCAAGATACAGGAAGAGAAGACTCAGTACATATATTTTTACTGTCTGAAAGGTGCTTACATACTGTGGTGATGGGAGTAGTATTTTTCTCAGGAGTACTGAAATAGATTTATAAAGCTATGCTGCAGTTAACTGGAGCCAGTATTTTATCCATCAGGTCTCACTCCTCTTGACAGGGCTTCCCATTTTCCTCAACTGTCACACAGGAATACTACTTATCTATGCAAGAAAGGGACAAATAGATTATTAAATAAACGGTGGCTCAATACAATAAGAAAACTGAAAGTAACTCTAGTCTTCCCTTAAAAGAGGTGGTCACACAAAGATTAGAAAGCTGCAACTGTGAACAGTTTCTTAAAATATCAAACTTCTGTTACTCTTTCCAACAAATTAAAAGTAAGATGTTAGGAACTCAACAATCAGAAAAGCAAACCAAGACTGAGAAACACATGAGCACATGATAATTGGAGCAAAAAATCAACTCAGTATTTCATATGGCTTATGAAAGGTTTAAAAAATTTGCCAACATAACGTGGAAGCAAAAAACATTACAAAAATTCATACATGAAACCCCCTATACAACTCAGGAACAATTCCAGTACTTCAAGGCATCAGCCAGACAACTGAGGCCAAAGCTATTTACCACTGTGATCTTCTCATGCAGCAAGCAAATACATTGCTTCCTGGAAGGCCAGCAAGGTCCATCAGAAATCAGGTATCAGACCTTCAGTGAGAAGCAGACTACTCCCCTGCCTATTCCACCCTTCCTCCCTCCCCACACGTGCTTTGTCTCACCCAGGCACCACTCATACATACAGCCCTCTGCTCTCCACGCTTTGCTTGGGGGTTGGTCCATATTTTTTTTTTAATTACTAAAGACTTCAAACTGCATTTCCCTCAGCAAGAAAGAATTCCTACCAAAACTGATGTATTGCAGCGTCTCATGCCTGGAGCTAACCACACACGTTTGCTAATGAAGATACCAGAACACTCTTCACACCCACCTTGCCCTGGCAAGAGCAGCACCCACCTGCACCCACAGCCACTTCCTACACAGCTCCACCTGTGACAAGCAGCTGTGGTGGTAAAACCTAGACTTGCATGCCTGTCCCAGCCAAGTACACTTACCAGACCTGACATTTATGTACATGTTTCTGGGAGATTTTTGTTCTAAGGAGGACTTATGTTTTTTATTTACTTAGCATTTTCAAATATTAGAGATACCAGTAATACGCTGAAATTTTTCTTTAGTCATTAGTGTCACAACAAAACCAACCTCTGATGAAATATCTCTGCCCAGATGTTAAACTCCAAGAAAACAGCCCCCCTAAAGCCATCCACCTGACAGTAGAGATGTGGATGTTAATAGTGTAGTCTTAAACTAATTCCCTTCTGATGTGTTTTACTTTTGTCTATGTTCACATCACTGAACTTCAGATTTGGGAATACAAAACACACCAGAAGACAACTTTCTACTTCTCTGGCACATCATTACATCAACATTGACTACAAAGACAGGAAACATCACCAGTGAAAATACTATCTTAATACCATCTAAAAATGGCTAAAGACAAAATTGAGTTTTGCATCTTGCCGCTTGTTTGCTGAAAGCACAAATATTTCAATACCATAAATATGAAAGAACTTAAACAACTAAACTGAAAGAAATAGTAACTGCTAACTGATAAAACTGTTCTTTCCCTTTAAGGTTCCAGATCAAGCCAAATGCAAGGGTAGTCCCGAGGATTAAAAATGGATTGAGACTCAGTCTTGCTAGGGACTTCCTGTGTGACCTTGGGTAAGTCACTTGAGAATTTAGTTCTCAAAAATAACAGGCCTATTATAGCTGCCAGAATGAAGCACCAATGTTTCTGAGACCACAAATGAAAGACAGAGTTCTGCTTACTTGCCCAAAACAGAAAAGGCCCTATGTGGTGTGAGCCCTTTTGAAAAATGTAGGTAACAACCATGAAACATTCAGGAATATTGATACTAATCAGCTGAAAGTTAATCTGGAACTGTACTTCGAAATATGGTATGAAAACTTACATAAAAACAGAGTAATTTCTGGTTTTCAACCTCTAGCTTTGGGTATTTGAAACCTATCATGAGTAGAATCTTTACGGTTTCCAGAGATGCAGTACATATTGTTAAGATCAGTTTTACAGTCAAAAGCACACCTATTCCAATCAGCTTGCAAAATCAGTTAAGTGTTTTTGAAATTACTACAAACAGCTAATGAGTTGAGAGCATTAAGCTTATATTTTTGGTAAATAATGACTGAATTTAGAAGTAGGGATTCTTAAGAGGCATTTGGCCAGTTAATGTAATTCCAGCAGTTTCTCCGCAATAGAGAGCAGTTGATGAAAAATCAGTTTAAAAACCCCAAAAAGCAAAAAACCTACAACCCAAGTTTCACAGAAGTTAGTTTTATTTCTTTACCATAGTAATATAGATGCACATTAAACATGTCTGCCATCCGTTGCTGGCATTTTAAACTCTATTAAAACAGATGTTTCCACATGAAGGAAGGCATTACAGTGATATTTTGACTTCAGAGTGTTTCAGCCTCTCCCTCCACCACTGGAAAACTTCTATAAGAAGAAATTACAGGTTAACACCACAACCCAAATCCCAGTGGGGAAAGAAGTAGGGAACAGCTGTAGAACCCCTACCCCTGCTCCATCCACAGAGGAGCTGCTTACAGAGAGCAAGGGCCTGACCAAAGTCAGTAACACTGATTAACAGGACTTGTAATACAGCCTAAAGTCCCCAGAAACCCCTTCCCATTCAGTCTACCTGACATAACAAAAAATATCTGGACTGAATTCAAAGAAGTCAAACTAAGACTTTTAACTAAAAAAATGTGAGTGATTTCTATGATAGGGAAGCCCATGTCAGAAGGAAAGTTTCATATTCTTGCTACTTTCCATTAACCCTTTCAGCAGCATAGACACAGAACCTTACAAACAAGGAAAACTGTTTCAGGCAACAAATCACCTTAAAAAAAAAACCCTGCCTCAGGAAGTTCATTACCTTAAAACACCCCGCTTCAGTACTGTTAAAATAACAAGCACTGATTGCTGAGAGAAAAATGAAGAGATAATGACCTTTTTAAGAGAACTCCCATTATATTTCGGTAGTTAACATTAAAACAGAAGTATTACTTGTTTATATGAGAGAATGTTGCCCTGGTCTCAAACAGTTAATTCAGTTGTCAATGTAGACCTGTTCACTGTGCCTGGAATTTTAACTCAAGCTACATTCCACAAATCCCAAATTGCAAATTTAAATTAATACTGGAGTGAAAACACGATACCTAGTGAAAAAGAAAGGCAAGGGGGCACGAGAAGACAGGCATGACAAGGAATGTTGTATCCCAAGCGTCACTAACACCTGACATCCTGCCAGTAGTTAACACCTTGGAGCTAACAGAAATACACCATACTTGTGCCTGATTCAAAAGCGCTTAGCAATCTTCTCTCAGTTCTTAGCTTTGTAACAAAACTTTACATGAAATGGTTATCTCCTAGAAATAAAAAGAGGAGAATCAACTGTAGAGTACCTGAAATAGCAGGCTAACAAGTCAATCTACATAACCTCTTAGTAATGAGCTCACTGTGACCAAAGAGTAGAAAAAAAAAAAAAAAAAAAGAAAATGCTAGCTCATACCCTCTCCTCGCAGGTACCTGACAGCATGCAGAATTTACTCAGATTCATACATTCTTCTTTTTACCATTATATATGCAGCTGAAAACCTGCAGGCATACTTACATTATTTTCAGAACATCTCTATAGAAAGTTGATACCTTTTGAACACTCTCGTAAGGAAAGTTTTCAATATTTAGTTTGTTTTACTTATCTCACAGCATTGCTGAAGAACAGAAAACTACTTTTAGTTTTGCTGTTTAATAAGAACTAAGACAATCCTATAACACACATGAGAGATGCTAAGAAAGCAACTAATTCTGACTCTGCAAACCAACTCAGAATTACAAACCTTTGCTGACACTGAATCTATTTGAAGTCTACAGAGGAATCACAGTGTGGCTTTGCAGATGACTGAAAAAAAAAAAACCCAGAAAAATCAACAAACCATATCCCTCTTTCCTCCTCTTCGTTTCTCTATCAAAAGAGGGGGAAAGGGGAAGAAGTAGATAGGCAAGAGAGACTCCCATACAGGCTGCTTCTGCTTTATCAAATGATCTCAACGCCTTGTTAACTCTTTTGCTGTAGCAGATGTTTTTGTGAATTGGCCAGAACTAAGGACAATGACACAGGGTAGTTTTCTTCAGGTAGGAAGTGCCAGATTTCCTTGTAAGTGGAGGCTTTAATGGCAGCACCAATCGGCTCTTTGCTGATCTCTTGTAGGGACCAATAAACGAGGTAGAAAAGGAACCAGCTCTAGAGTTAAGAAGATAAGAATGTCTTTCCAGTTAGAGTTAATGCACCAGGATGGCTCCTAAACACAGAGAAGGCAGGGGAAAGAAGAAGGAAAAAAAAAAAGACACAAAAGTTTACAGTACAAGAATAGCTGTGTTAAGTTTAACAAGAGATAAACAGAAGAAAAGTTTACAGTATAATAACTCCATAGCCCAGTATTATTAACTGGTACACTGGATGTCTAGTGCAATCTCTCTGTAATAATCTCCTATTCTGTGGGAAAGTGGGGAGGAAACAGCATAAAATTTATTTTATGCTTTTATTTTTTATATTACAGACAAGCCAGTTGCTGATGCATCTGCCGTATGCTCATTCCTCATTAACAGAAGATACCTATAAGAACCAAGTGCATTTAGAGACTTAGGGGAAAAAAGCTCCATACTTATTTATTTTAAAGGTTAAAGGGTTAACATTTTTCTATCCATTTTCTTTAGTAAATATTTGCAAGTCAAACATAAACCCACTGCTGAGAAATCTCTATTATCCAGATTCTATTATCTAACTGATCCTGATGCTTCAATGCACAATGACTTAAGTTGGTTTTAATTCCTCAATAAAAGGAACCAAAACCAGCCTAAACCAAGACACACTACCTTCTACATTGCAGAACTAGTTGATAAGGACTCAGAGGCTTTTTATAATAAAGTGGGTGCAGCAATGAGGTCCAAAAGTGATGAGGATGAAAGATACCTGGAATGATACCGCATCTTATACACCTTTTGTTTTCTGCGAGTGATACATGCTGCAGACAAAACGTTTTGTGCTAAACAGCCTTAAATCTGGTTTTCTAATATTAAGCACAAAGGAAAAACACTGACAGCAAGCGTGGTAAATAAATCCCTCCCTTGAGAGCAAAAGCAGCAGACAGGAGGGGGCTGACATGCATGCAGGAGAAAACTAAACACCATCTTTTTTTTCTACCTGCACAAGTTGCCATTTGCTGCAGCGATCAAGAATCTTTCTCCCCGTTGATTTCAAAAGCTAGGTTTTCAGAAAATTTCTCTCTCGAGTCATCTGTTGATATGCTTTAAGAGTATGGTATTCATATCACCGGATCTTTAAGAGAAAAATCCATTTTCTTTCCTGTTCAGGTAAACATGTTTACAGCTCCTGCACAGACGCTGGGTGGTTCAGACTCACATGTCACACACATGTCGTCAGCAACAAGAAAAGCCCCTTTCTCTGATCATCCACATTTTTAATAAGGTAAAGAGAAAAGCACTTTCTAAACTTACCTTTAGCACAGCCAAATCATGAGCTAAATATAAATATTTACACTAGGACAAGGAATTAATAACATGAGCGTGCAAACAAAAATACTTGCTAGAAAACGCACACAGCAAAAAATACGAAAACCCTTTTAAGTTCAACGCAATCAAACCAACCCGCTAGCCCCTGGAAAGGCCGTCATTTATCACCACGTTACGCCCCGAACAGTCAGGATTAGAGAGGTGAAGCACCGATCGTGACTCCGGTCTATTTCGGAGATCGTTCACTGCGTATGAAAACATCTCAGATCGCAGGCAAAGCCTGTGACCCTGCACAGGAAATGCCACATAAAACCTAAAATTGCCAAGGAGGGTTACAAAATCTTCTGCTTTGCATCCTATTGCGAAGAGTCGTGCTACGAGGACCGAACTACTTCTCCATTTTCCAGAAAATAACTAGAGAGTGGGTGTTACGAGCGTTTATTCCCCCCGCCGTGTACCTTCCCAACGCATCTTAAAGTAACACACGTACCAAAGGGGGAAAAACACCACCCCACAGCAGCCCTTAAGTCCGAAATGTAAATGTAATTCCTTATATAGACTGCAGCAGCTGGTCACACACGCACGGAGAGCGGAGCGGGGGCCCCCGGCCAAACCGTTACCACCCATTATTATACAAACAGGTACCTCCGAAGCCAGAGGGAAGGGAAGAAACTTCGCCGCCCGCCCGCGCCGCCCGGGCGCAGCCCTCCCTTCCCCAGCGCCCCGGCGGGGCGG
>VZRZ01006993.1:331181-342220 GCA_013398175.1 Climacteris rufus
CTGGCGGGGCGCGGGGCGGGCCGGGGCTCCCCGGGCCCGGCTGCGCCGCACGGGGCTGAGCGAGAAAGCAACAGCTGCACCCGAGCGACGCCGCTCCCACCGAACGGGAAATCTGCCGCTCTGGCGCTCTCCTTAGTCATACTTCCCGCTTTCACGGAGAGACGGAGAGCTAGATAATTCTGTGTCCTCAAACACAAAAAGGGAAGAGAGTAAATTTTCACCGATAATTAATAAGCAACCTCCGTTGAGCTTAATAAACTTATTTAATGTATTAAAAATTAAAACGTTACCATCAAACACTTGCACTATTTATTTACTCTTGCTTTTCACTTCAGGCAATAAAGTAATTTAGTAAGTTTGCTTCTAGGCTTCCTTATTTCTCTTTTTTTTTTTTCCTTATCTTGGCATGATTCTGTAGAATTTACAGTTCTGTGCTTCTGGGGATTTCTTTTATCAAACAAATTCAATTTCAGTGAAAGCATTTCTCTTAATGGGTTACTTTCAATAAGAAATTGATACACTACAGAACTTGAGGCCTTCAGCTGTTCTACATTGTCATATATTCTACATGCTATATATTCACATCTTGCAGCAAGTCACCTCGTTTCATGGAAGCAGCTTAACATGTTTCTAAAAAACGAACTATTGAACACTGCCAGTTTGTGGGCAGACCTTACATCTGTAGCTCCCACAAAAGTCAATACAATCAAAAATGCTTAAAAAGAAATATTGGGCTAAAATGTGTGTAGAATTAGGAAAGATCCAAGGGGATATTTTCCTAATTAACTGTACCTTCAAAAGTGTACAAGACTCTTAGATTTGGATACTCACATGAAAACAGTGATTGCAGGTACAAATCATTTGTCATAGCTCTCAAAAATTTGGTAAATTTAGGTGTATTGTTTTTAGATATGTATCTCTACTCAGTGGTGGTTGGCTGCTGACCTCAGCATTTTAATAAGGATCTACCCAGGAATCATTAAAGAAGGGATAGCAACTCAAACAGCCCCAAGTGCTTGATGACTAATAGGAGTCATTCAAAAGCATTACATTTGGCATCAGCTGGGAGTACTGAACCCCAAATACAAGGATGTCTTAGAACTGCACCATGAAACCAACTACACGATAAAAGTGAAGCTCGTCAGCTCAAATTTTGACTCAGTAAATTACACAGTTTAAGGCAGAAGTTTGTTTTTAGTTCAACGTCCTTGCTTATCAAGTTTCTGTGCAGAAGATACCTGTGGCTGTGAAACTGTTTGCAAATGAGTGCTTAAGGTGTTTTGGAATTCTTGGATGCTTTTTATCAGTCTGTGAATGGATTTGATGAACCAGAATATCATACACAGGTTTTCATGCTAAGTTTTTAGTTCCCTAAATTTAGTCATGTTTTCAGAAGGTAGTTGCAAATAAAAATTATCTGTAAATATATTTGTACATTCTCCTGCATGCCCACACAAAATTCCAGGCCCTCTTTAAGCAACTTTGAAGAGCTTATTTTCATTGAGTTTTGTCACTTTTCACCTCTGGGTAAGAATTCTTGTCTCTTCATTTTAAGCAATTTATGTTTCCTAACAAAATGAGAAGAGAAACAGTCTCCTGGTGTTTGTTGTGCTCTTTTTCCAATAGCCAGAGTGTCTGTTTGAACTTGAGACTCTTGAGATGTCCAAGCAGCTGGGAGAAACTGGTGACAACTCCTGCTGCCCTTGAGTTTCTGAGGAGCAGAACTCAAACTGGCAGGAACACTGGTAGGTCTACACTGCTCTAGTTTGGATAAATCAGAAGAGAAAACCAAGGCAGCCTTTGTATACGTTATCTTTGACACCAAGGAGGTCTAGAAACTAAAAAAATCAGAGGCTAGTGTTTTGCATCAGGTTATTGATGACCCCAATCACTATTCATTGTGAAAAGTGTCTCACTGTCAAGTTATAAATAGATATCTAGATGGGTTGGATTTTGGGGTTTTGATTTTTTAACTTTGATTTATTTAATCCAAGCAATTGGGTACTTCACATCTTTGTATACAAATTTCCTGTTATTTACAGTGCTAAATTAAGGATGCAGCCACTGTCAAAGGATTTTGACCTAATACATTCTTCTAATCCTGGATGCAAAGCAACTAGTTAAAATTCCTGCTATCTTTGTCATGTTCTGCAGTATATGAGCACATTGTATATGTAATTTAAACTGGTTTGTGCTGCAAGAATGGAAAATCCTGTTTTTCTTTATGGTGCACAGTTTTCAATCTGACTTTTCAGTCAAGGATGCAGGAATTAATTAATGTGTTCATTTGCAAAATCTCAGCAAAGAGATATATTTCTGCATCCTCCTAAATGTGGCAGTCTTGAGAAGATGTCTCTTTAAAGGAGGAGATCTAAGACAGTGGTCATTCATAACAATTTCTAGTAACATAATTTTTATGGGAATTTAGGCAAGCTAAATAGGCATACTGTAGTTAAAATGTGACATTGCACAGCTGCTGTACTTCACCTTTTTTGAAATTTATTTCCATTGTCTGAATACAGGAATTAAAATACTTCCATAGACACACTCCTGTATGGATGTTCAAAAGCCAGACAGTTTTTCCCATTCTAAAAATATTTATGTATGTTGTGTTAGGATTTATGATCTCTTAAGTATGTATAATTAAATAAAAGCAATCAGTCCTCTGTTTGTATGCCTATTCCTTATTGATGCTTATAAACCAAAGTTTCACATCCTATCTTGAGCATTCTAGATTTAATGGTGTCCATTTAGTTTAATGAATTTAGAATTACTGTGGAAAATCACTCAGTTTCTTGTTCAATTTCTGATTTGCAGAGATTATTTTTTTCTGTTTTCTTTTTCTGATTTCCATTAGTGAAACTTCATTTTCAATTCTATGTATTTCTTGGAATGTCACTTCCTAAAATTTATTTTTCAATTGATGATTTTTTCTTTCAGATTTTTGCTAAATTGACTTTGACTCCTCTATAGAAATTGTAGTTGAAAGATTTATTAGGAGAACAGTGACACAGAAATATGCAGCTTGACTGCAGCTGAGGAACTAATCTTGAATAAAATGTTGATCAACACAGAGGTTTAGTGCCCCTTCAGATAGTCTTTCAATTTCTGTTTATGCTTCCAAATGAATCTAGTAAGGATGTTGTAGAGTCTCAAAAAATGGTAAAGATGATTGAAATTTGCAATTCATTTAGAGCAGACTTTGTAAATATTTATCAAGGGAAATTACCTTTTCTTTTTTTACTTTCCTCACCTTATAATTTTGTTTTCCATTTCCATACTGCACCACGAATTTATTTGTTCATTTAAGGCTTGAAGCTATGATGTGTAATAAATTGTCATGTCTTTGCACAACTTGAGAAGATTGTACTTGCTTGACAGATGTAAGTGTAAGAATGTAAACTGCCATAAAGCATCAATATGTACATAGCTATAGATAGCTATAATGACTTGCATATATGCAATTGACTTTTCTAACATCTTCCTTCTTAAGAGAAAGTCTTTATGAAGGTCACAAGGGCCTTCAAACCCATTTTGTTTCTTTTTCTCTCCTTTTGTCCTACTTGTTGCATATTGTTTTTCTCTCAAAAGCAATTAACCTGTGCTGATACCTATGTCAGGTTGGTATGCTGTATAAAATCAATGCACTAGAACATGACAAGGACCTACTGTCCAATTCTTATACTAATTTTAATTTTCAATGTGATCTCTGTTTCAGAGCCTTCACAAAAGGAAAAAGTGATTTGAGAAAAAACTTGGAAAGGTCATTTCACATTTTTCATCCATAAGGCAAATCTCACATGTTCGAAATGGAATTGGAATACAAATTTGGGTGTAAGTGCTGGATAGTGAACAGTTGTGATTTTTTGTTGTTTGCTTTCAAAATACTTCAGCTGACAGCATCTACTTCAATACTTTATTTTCTATCACTAGATGCAGTAGCAAAATGCTGTTTCAAATTACTACTTTGTTTTAAATTGCACCTGAACTTGTGACTTATCAAATTGCACTTGTAATGCAGTTAGATTACCCAGTTTTATTAGTAGCACCTTTTCCATTCATCTTTGTTTATGATGACTCTGCATAAATGTTCTTATCCTTTATATTATCTAATTAAACACTAATGCATTGTGAATCTTTTCACATATGGTTCAGGTTTGTTTGCTTCTGTAACTTCCACCCTATTTCTTATTTCATTCTGCTCCCCAGCCCTCTTGCTGTTTGCTGCCTCACAGTTTTGTGCAATTGCTCATTTGGCTCTCGTTTGGGGTTATTCCCTTTGTTATGGCATCTGTACAGCTGGCTCACTCAGCTCTTTAAATCCCAACTTAAAATTGGTTTCTTAATTATTTCATTGTCTATTCTTCTAATTTATATTTGGGGGTTTTAGTAGATGAAACATTCTAATGTTAGGTGTTACTCGTTTGTTATCTCTCATTTGTCTTGTTTTTTTCTCACTCTAAAGTGCATAATGCTTCTCCAGGGAATGTTTGTTAATACATAAAAGGAAAGCTGTTGTTTTGGAGTTTGCAGTGTGTCTTCTGAATATGCAGAATTAACATAAAGAAAACCAGAATAAAAAAAAAAGAGAGTCTGCCAAAACAAAAAAATAAATACATTTGAAAGTCTCATTTTGCTTAAGAGACCTCTACAAATCATCAGCCAATGCCATAAGGAGAAACACAGATATTGTAATGGTTAATTTCTGGAATGTGAAGTGAAGGTTTCATGCACTCAGCATAGTAGGTCTGATTCTCAGGGCTGGCAAGGTCTGCCTGGTAGTTACAAACATATGGTGTTAAAATACACAATAATATGCTTGGAACTCAGATGCATAGACCAAACTTGTTGGAACTACAGAGCTATGTAAAATTCTAGTGTAATTATATCTGGGTTGAGTTTATTGGAGCAGGGAACAGCAGTTCAGTGCAAGAATGATCATGTGTTGATACAGAATTGGAAATGTATAGTTATTCTCATGTAAGGCTATGCATATCAAGAATTCTGAGTTGCAATATCAAAAAGAAAAGCCTAGATTGGATACATCCAAACAATAAGGTTCTCTGTTTTCCCTTGTGGAAATAAAAGTCTAAAATAATTTTATGTGGGATCATCTAGAAAATGTCTTTTTCTATTCAAGTATTAAAAGCCTGCATTAGAGCAATTGTTAAAGCAGAGCAGGTGGTCCACAGGTTTCTAGGAACTAAATTATTTGAAATTCACTTTAGTAGGTTCCCTGTTCTTACTGCGGATATTTGAACAGAGATGTCTATGGTGGGTGGTACCTTAAATCCCTGGGCTTTAGATACTATGAAGAACTTTCATTTTCTCATATTGGTGACTAAATACTGTAGAAAGGACAAGAGCTCCTGTGTCATCTTAAGAGAAGGGATTTAAAATAGTCTCTGCACCACTTAGATAAATGTTACAGCCATTAGGTTATAATATTTCTCTAGTTCCATGATTATTTTAAGTATTTTATAGAAACCAGAAACATTCATCAGTACAGATGAAGACTATCTGAATTTTCTTTTGGAAGGTGAATTTCCATCATTGCTGAGTGACGATGGTTTGGATTTTTATTAGGAGAGGATATAATTGAACCTTGGTTTTTAATATCGTGGAGGAACTCAGTAACTACTGGGATTTCATATTAAAGATTGATTGTACCCAATGTTTCATGCATGCTGGGCATGTTCTGAATAGCCCAAATTGGTTGCTGAAGAGCAGTCAGGTAGAGAAAAGCCAAGTTTAAAGGTCTGCAGGTGGTTAGATAGAGTGAAGAATTAGACAGAAATTACCAGAAGCAGATCTTCACATGCCCAGAGAGTTTAACTGAAAAATCTTGAGTAACTGGAATTAGGTAGAAGCTGAAAATAGTAATTCAGAGCTTTGTAAATGTCTGCAGGATCTTGATTGCCGACTGTTTTGCAAATACAAAAAGTCTTCTCTTAAGCAATAAAATTAAAATTTGACTCATTTTAGGTAATTTTATTTTTATCTAAAAGTTTCATTACCTATTTCAGTAGATATTGGTAGGCCTTCAGTGGAGCAGTTGAGTTCTTGCAGGCTATGACCTATTCCTGTTTCATAACCATGGTAGGTGACCATGTGTGGCACTCAGCTGCCTCACGTAGTTTTACTTCTGGCCTATTCCCTCCACTGCCTTTGTAGTTAGTGGGATGTAGTCAGTAGAGCCTGGGATATCTCACAGGCACATAAGTAAAGTGAGATGAATTCCAACCCATCTCTTACTCCTGACATCAGTCCAATCAGTGAGGTATGTTTTCCTGTCATGAGGTGTTTGGCGTTTTGGAGATGACTTCATTCCTCTGCTCTAATTTTTACTCCCAGTTTTGTAGGGTGAAAAGTCCTAGAATTTGTTACCTCACCTGCAACTGATGTCTCTTTTGCCAAATATATTAGACACTGTTTCATGACCAGGCCATACCAGCTCTGTGGATTTTCATAGAATGTACCATATATCACACAACACCAAAGGCAACAAAAGCAGTTGTTATGGCATAAAAAAAATGCTTTTTTTCCCCTTAATAAACATTTGAAATCCAGATAAATGTTTCTAAATCATTTGGGCAGGTTTGACATAGAGAGGATGACTGTGGAAGCCTTAGTCTGCAGAGATGTATAATTCTGAAGTTTGTTCCTGCAGCCAGATGTATTTGGATTCATCATTGCAATATCTTTCAGAGAAAGACAGAAGAAATTTGCTTAATTGTTATTAATAATAGTACTTTGGTGCCATGCCATTTGTTCTAAATAATGTCAAGAACTTCATGGGATTAATTGTTAATTTTTGGTGTAATATTAATTTGCAAAATGGAAAATCTCCTCAGTTCAATAGCATTCTTCACTATGAATCCAGGACTGTACCTAACTTGCATTCTTCACCTTAGACTGCTTTATCTTTAGTAGCTGACTGCTGCATAAAGACTACTCTGTTCCTAAGTAGTGTTTATAGGTTCTGTAATGTTTTTTTCTTAACACTGTTTTTTGCTTAAATGTTTATTCCAGAAGGTCTGAAAAATTATGTGTGCAACTACTGTTAATTTTCCCTTTGAAAGGTAGCTTATGCACAACTGTTTTTCAGACTCTATTTCAAGACATTTTAAATGCAGCCTAGTCTCAATCTGAGGCAAATCACAGTCGCATTTTCTATTGAACAGTAATTTACTATGTTTGTTTCATAGCCTCTGTAACTGCATTTTAAGGACATGTGCATTGCTTGGGTCTCCATTCTCCTTAAACTGATGCGTACTGGTATGAATCCTAAGCAAACTGTTTTGGTGCTGTTTTCCCAGCCAGTTCTTCCTGTGGAATAGTGATGGATAACCCTTTCTGTTGACTTGGGGAAGATCAGAGAGAAAAAAACAAACAGGCAGACCTGTTCATTGCTGTGACTACCTAGTCTGAAATGCCAAACTCAGCAACCAGGCCATTCTTCATATGTAAAAGAAAATATAGACACAGCAACCAGCCAGCCAGGAATCACCAAATGTACCAGAGCAAAACCTAAGGCTAAACTGAATTAGAAATATTTCATGTAAATTCATCTGTGTGTTTTTTCACTTGCTTGCTACTCAGTGCTGTCTCTCATGCTCTACTGCACCAGACCTATGGCGCTTTTCTTCATTAGCTTTTCTTACCTTTCAGAATATTAAAAAATATGCAAAACTATTTTAGATTACGTTTATGGTGTATATCTGTTACTACATTGTATCTGTTTGTATACACACACACATGCATAAAGCTATTTTTAAAGATTAGGAAGGTCACAAAGTCATAGGCTTGGCCTAGATTCATGATCCCTTGGTTATACCCACATCTGGCTGCCCCGTCCCTCCCCAGGAGATTACTCCCATTGCAGCCGAGGCTCAAATCCCCGTGTATTAGCAACTGAAAACATCAGTAGTCCAAATTAAAAATGCTCCACTGGACCAGCAGCTGCAGACCTAGCCTTTCTCCTATTTTTTTGAAGGGGCTGACGAGGCTGCTGTTTCCAGTTGTAGGATCAATGTTCTATAGCTCCAGCTATATCCAGCATGGATGGCAGCATTACAGAATGGAAATATTAATGCTTCTCTTTTCAGTCACAGAGTTTTAATTTTATCCCATATTATATTAGCTACATTACCCCATCTCTTCCTGCAGCTTGAGAAGGTGTGTCACTTGGCAATGTGCTAATGTATCTTTCTTCCTTGTTCAAAATAGCTTCCAAGCCCTAATCATGCAGGTTATGCAAACCCCACTCTGAAGACAATTTTGCAATTTCCATGGAAGACAGTCCCAGGCAGATGCTTATGTTTGATTTTGACTTATATGACATGCAATATATGGAGAGTCATACATTGTGTCAGACACATTTCATTCATCAGAGTTGTCTTCCCAAATGCTTTGAAAAACTAGCCAAAAAGGGAAATTCCTTGACCGAGAAGCATGTTGGAAGATTCACTTGGTCTTTTCTTGTTCTGGCAACTTCTACTGTACTGTTAACTACCAGCTAAGGGTACACATCTCTGTGGGAGAGTAGCATGGGGGAGTAGGTAGCAGGAAAGTTCCAAATACTTTTTATTCCACTTTCCTGATGGGAAAAGATTGAGGTTCCTCCAAACCTTTTGCTTTTCCCCCTCAGAATCTTAACAAATTCATCAGAAAGCTCTTTTCTTATTCAATTAAAAGAATGTTGGAAACACTTCACTTTTGCAGTCCTATTTGGATCTAAATCTGCATCTGACATTTCATGTTACACCCAGTTCCAACAGATGTAGGCTCTGTGGCCTTGCAATTAGGTACTATGTTAAGTGATATCTAATTTTAGGACATGCCATATGGTTCTCCCTGTATTCTCCTAGATCGTGTATGAAAGGTGAGCATGCTGTTTCATTACAGAGATCCATTACTTCCTGAAGTCATGGGAAGACTCCTGCTTCAAGAAGATGCAGTGCTCCTTGGACCACAATCCATCAGCAGCCTCTATAGAGCCCTCCTACCTCCTAGTTGAAGATATGATCTCAAAAAGAAAATATAGGCATCAATTAGTATCATGACATTGATCTGTAGCCCGAGAATGTAAGTTTCAGGATGAGAATGTAGCAGTAATTTTTCTATCTTTCCCTTTAGAAGATGCTTTTTGATTTTAGGGACCAGTAATCTCCAATTTTTAAGTTACTATTAATTTCAGTGAACAGACCTGTCTTCTGTTATCTGACCATCTGGGATCCTTTTATAAGAAAAACATCATTCCAGTATTAGAAAGAGTATTTTAGCTTGGCATCTTTAATCAAAACATATTGAAGCAAGATGCTAAACAGTATCAGATAAAAGCTGAATTCCTCTGTTAGATGCTAAGTGAGTATTACCTTCCTGTCTAAAGAGAGTCAAAGAGTTTAAGAAACTAATGGCTTAGTGTTATGTAGAAAATAATAAGGAGCAGTGATTTAGTAACGACAAAGTTAAATATAGTTATAACAATCAAACACAAAGAATAAGATATGTTGGCTATGACATCTTTTAGGACATTTTAGGGGTTAAGATACACATTGGACAGAGTGTCAGGTTTGTCTCTTTGCCTCTCTCATTAGGGTTTAGATCACACTCCAGAAGTCTAAAAGTAATCACCTTGTTTTCGTTTTCCATGAGGATATTCTCAATGCTGCTCTGTCAAGCTCTAACCCCGTATTTCCCAAACAGAGTCTGTCTGACTGCTTGGGAGCTCTGTGCTTGCTGGAGCGCGTTCCCTCCTCACCTGAGAGCACTGCCCAGGCAGCCGTGCCCAGAGCAGGAGTCTGCACAGGGCACTCGCAGAAGAGACAGAGAAAGCTGGAAATCAGGGCTCTTTAAGATGAACAGAGGGAGGTTTGGGGATGATGCCTCACCACATTCTGCTGAGTCAAGTCAGCATTAAGTGAATACATATTCTCTCTTGGGAGTCCTAATTACAGCTGAGGAGCTTAGGAAGTTATAGAAGGAAACAGAAGGGCTGGAGTGCTTTCATAGCCTCTTCTTTTGAATATCCAAAGAAAATGCAAGGAGGGCCCCATTTTCCATGACACTCAAAAACTGCATTTGCATCAATCCGACCGATTTAATTCACAGGATTCTATTGAAGAAGGATTTTTGGGGTGATCCATTAGTACCAAGTGCCTACAGAACTGTCTGCATTACTACAAGATTTGCCAGCATCAGTGTTCTGTCTTTTCTACACAGAGCTGCTGGTGCTTGGTCTCCATTTTTTCTCACTTGAATTGATGTACATGGCATCCAAATATTTTTGTGTACGTGTATTTAGTATTTTGTAACAATTTATATCATTATAAGAGTGTTTCAATGCAATGTGAGGGATCATTAGCCGGTAGTTGTCCTTCAGGGGAAGTAAAAACTAAAAAGCAGGTGTGGGCATTTCTTGAAGTGACACAACTGAAATAAATCCATTGGCCAGAACTGAATGGTAGGCAAGTTTGTCAGGAGTCAGCTGTGCAGAGAGACGGGTGAAGTGGGTGTCACTGGCATACAGCTGGCACAGCTGTGTGCAAAGGCAGAGAGAAGCAACGAGAGGAGAAGTAAAACCGTGCTTTGGGGAGAAAGTCCAGCAAAAGAACATTTTTGGCAAAGCGCTGGCTAAACCCAGACTTGAAATGGCAAGCGGCGCACCTGCCTTCTAATATTTAATTCCTGCCTGGTTAACGGGGCCATGAGGCAGAGGTTTCTGCAAACTCTGCCGCTGTGCATGTGGCAGCCGAGAGCCCCCGGAGCGGCTCAGGGCCCGTGGCGGCTGCGCGTCCCCGGCCGGCGGGGCTGCCCCGCTGCGGGCACAGCGCCCGGGGCCCGGGAGCACCGCAGAGCCCCCTGCAGCATGAGCTGCTCATTAAGGATCCGCAATTAGGAAGAGCCTTGAGGCAAGATGATGACCTATGTCTGGGAAGAACAGGTGAGGCTGTAAATCAGTGTCAGTGGCTTGAGAACTCTTAGGGTTTATTTTGGTTTTGGTTTTGTTGGGGGTTTTTTGTTTTGTTTTTTTTTTT
>VZRZ01006993.1:342253-431509 GCA_013398175.1 Climacteris rufus
TTTTTTGAGGGGATTTGGTTTGTTTTCTCATTTTCATTTATATATATATAGTCTATAATTATATTTATTACTTTATATTCCTAAGTGGTTTAGAACGAACTGCTCCGAAATAGTGAAGCATAGATAAAGAACAAGAGAATTACCAAATATCTGAATTAGTAATCATCCCCAGAATTTAGAGTGCAAATTTTCGATACACAGCGTTACAAAAAACAACGAATCTACCGGGTAGTGGGACATCAGGGAGACATCCCAGAAAATTCTCTGAAAATGAGGAGTGTCTTGAATATCTTGAAGTGAAAGTCCTCTGGATTATGAGCTTCATTTTCTGGCACTTACTGACTTGCTTTCAGCCATTTTTTACTCTTCGTTTTTGTCCACTTTCAGATGTAACTAATCTCCCCTGGGTGGAGATTCCAGCATTACTGCAGAAACCATCCCACTGCACATTCCGTAATAAAAAATACGCCACAACAGGTTATATTTAACAAGGAAAAGAGGAATAGAAAGCGGTACATCTGCACAATGAATATAATATAGCATTGACTTGGAATTTCCTGACTTCAGCAGTGCTTCCAAAATAATAATGCATTAATAGAACTACACTTAGCTTTCTGCTTTTAAAAGGAAAATATTTGAAAGCAAAAGCATTTTCATCTTCCAAGTTCTTCTGGCTCCATGTGTGAGATAGTGGAAATAACACAGGGCTGTGTAACCACAGCAAACAAGTGGGGTGGGAATTCTGTAGCTGCTCGGCTGGCCCGAAGCAGAGCAGTAGTGAAGCCTGTATTTTGGATTTAATAGGTAAAAGGTTTTCCCCCTAAACTCCATTCATTTCTATGGACGAAAATAAAACTACTCTGTTGTAGACAGAGCTGGTGGAGACCTACAATTACGGATGTCTGACATTTCCATTATAAGAGGCAGATTTAGTTGGCTATAATTTCAGCTGTTGGTTGGTTGAAATTTTACCTGATTAGGCAGGACTTTCCCTTGCTGGCTAAATCCTGCAGTCTGACTTTTTTAAGAAGGATGCAGTAGAGAAGGATTGAGAAGTTCAGGAAAACTTTTCATCAGTATCTATCAAGCAATTAAGCAGAAATACATTATTTTGACGATATAGAGAAGGTCTGTATTTTAAGCTTGTTTAAAATTTGGCAAAGAACTCACTATCTTGTTGGGATACCTTTTCTGCGTTCTGTGGAAAGTCTCAGCTGACACATAGGCGGTTGTAGATATTTGTTCAAATTTACCACATGGATGTCCAAACAAAAAAAAAAAAAAAAAAAAAAAATCCATCTACTCAAGCATTCTCCAAAGCAGGGACAGAATTAGATCACTGAGAAACACTTGATTGATCCATCAGTAAAAATGCTGAAAGACAGCAGAAATACGTACATATTTAGCCTCCCAGCAGTTTTAACTTTAGTGAGGCTTAGCTGGTGAAAAGCATAGTTATTTTTCTTTCCTGTTTAACTTGTAAATTTCCCTGATATATACAAAATTTTGAAGTGTAGATTTTATTCTCCCTCTTATAAATGAATTTTGTCTTTAGCATCACTGTAAAACCAAAAACATGACTGTCTGACTCACTGACTTCTTCCTAGGTATTTCTCTGGAAGGCATTATCAGATGCTCTTTGGATACTGCCATTTTTAACCATAATAACAAAAACATTGACGACGTGTAAAGATGACATAATTTTGGGATCTTGGTCAGTGAAGATTAGTCAACATATAACACTATATCTTAGCTCCATTATCTGTTAAATCTGTTTTTAATATCCAGCTCACTGCTAACAAATAGGGATATAATTGAAGTAACATAGTCAGAGGCTCTGGTTCTGAAGGTTCCTTGGTGCTCTACTGAAGTGAAAATCTCTTCAGCTCTTAATTTTCCTGGTATCTTCCCCCTATTATTTTTTTCTGTCATAAATAACTTCAAAAGTTGAAGACTTTTAATTGCTACTAGTAAATAAATGGCCTTATTAGTGTTCACAGAATCTATGCCAATCTTTTTTTTCCATGATCAGAGAGATGTGTTTATTTTCCTTCACAGGTTATTCAGTATGTCAATAATTTTAGATACTGAGTTTTAATACTTCACTGTTTTCCCGTGGGAGTATTTGGAGATAAGTTCACAAACCAGCAGGTTTTAAATGAGAGATATTGCTCCTGGTTTGGAAACAGCTCTTAGAGCTGGACACAGAGCACCAAGGGACCTAATGGACAGGCTAATGCTGTCATTGCCAAGTCTCCACGAGAAGCTGGTGGATATTGGGTCAGGCCCTGGAAGTTATCTGTCTTCTTCCATTTAACTGCAGGCTTAGAGCAAGTCTGAGCAGCTTTTCCTGTGGTGAGCTTAAGCGTGGGATCAGTGCAAACACATATGTTCTTGTGGCTTCATTGGATCCAGAAAATCTGGTGGGAGTATGTGTGCAACCTAGTCGTGATTGCTGCAAGCTGTGAGCGTGACCAGGGACACTGCAGAGCTTCAAAACCTTGGGAAGCCTGGGTTAAGGTTAATGGTGTTGGATATGCAGCTGATTTACAGTGTGCTGAAAGCATCCTTCCTATGTAGGATAGGCAAGAAAAAGCAAAGTGAACTGTGACTTTTTAGATGAGCAAGTTTGACACATTGCTGCATCCTAAAATTATCTAGGAAGTTGTTTGTTTGGGTTTGGGGTTTTTTCAGACTAAAGATATAATACTGATTTTCAGTAACTAAAAATTGCAGTGTGTAGGGTGTTTACAAGTTTTAGAAGCTAAATCAAAGTTTTGTCTACCACTTATGTGGTATCTACCTACTCCATGCCCAATTATTTAGCTTATGAGGAAAAAATGTGCTGGTGTTATTTTTTTCCATCTGTTCCATAACCTCTGATATTGAACTCCTAAAAAGCTCAAAGCAGACTAACCAGGTCACAGTCAAAACAGTAAGGTTGCTTTTCATGCATTCTTTAAATCAGATGTTTTAATTATAGCTTTTAGTTTGTTTGCTAATTAGAAAACAGGTCCACAGTGTGGTATCTATCTTCTTCCATTTGAATCAATAAACAGAAAAGTCATGAGAAAGGGACCTCTTCCCTTCAGGGAGTCTTTTCTTGTTAATGTTGACTCAGGTTGTTAGTGCTTATTCTTGTCTCCTTTCCTCTTCTGCCTACTTCCCAGTCTTTTCTCTTTCAGTTCCCCCTCGTTTCCCAACGTGAATGAGATCTGTTGCCCTTCACATTAGAATCTCTGCATTTGTCCTTCATATGTACCTGCTTTGTCATGAGTGTGCTGTACTTTTCAGCCTGCAGTGTGAAAGTAAGGGCTTTAACCAGGAAGAATAATGCTTTCTAAGCCAATAAAAAGTTCAAATGTGAGTTTCATTGTAAGTGAAACAAGAGAAATACTTTAGCTATAAATAATATATATGCACTTTTAAATAACTTCTGAGATCTGTTTGGAATAATCCCGGAGGTTTGCCTACCATCTGAAAATCACAGTGCTGGCTGAGAAATGAGTATTTCATGTGCTTGCAACTTGATTCACTTGAGATAAGTTACTAAATGGTCTGGCTTTTTTTTATTTGCTCTGCGCTTTGGATGGCACAGTCAGATTTTATAACTTCTCTTTTATGGTTGTCTGCATCCAGTTTCTGCAAAGACTTGACATGCATATTTACCTTTATTTTGGTTATTTTTTTTTGTGTAGAGATTTTTAGATTTGGGACCATGATTAGTTTCTTCCTTGCTGAACAGACCACTGTAAATTTCAATAGGGAAGCAGAAAAGTCCCTTAACAAATTTTAAGGAAGTTTTTAAAACAATGATGTGAGGATGTACTATTTAAAGTGAATTGCATCAGGTACTGGGTTATTTTGAAATAAAAGATGTCTGAATAACAGTGACCTGATTTTTGTGTGTTCAGACTTGCTACCACACACTGTGAAGTTCAGAAACTATTTGTAAGGGAGCGAATAATCAGAAATTCTAATGTACCAAGGGCTGTGGTGTTCGAGGGATGCGACTCCACTCATTTAACTGCCAGTGCAGGGTATATTGAGTCCCTGCAGACTCTAGACACACCTTGCTTGTACTCCATATTTCTCCTGTGCGTCAACTCTGAAGGGCTTTTCCCATGATCTGGAAATAAAGAAAGGTCAGTTAAAACAAATGCCATAAAACAACACAGTAAATTTTTTCAAATTTGAGAGACATTACCTATCTTCAAATCCCCTCACTAGACCTACATTAAAATAATGATCAGAACCCAAATATAGAATATTTGAACTGCCCTTTTCCAGGCCAGATGTGCTATATTATGTAATGCCATTTTAGGGTGATTGCTGGGGCTTGGAGTAAAAGGAAAATAAGCATATTGTAGGTATTGCTACAAAGAACTAACGTCATAAAAAATATTGTACAACTCAAGGCCTTGAGCAAAACATTTTAGCAAATGTAAGTTCTACACAGAGCCTTGCCTACATTCTTCAGCAAGGTACAATCCAGCCACATGCCCCAGAGCTTACAATAAGAGGCAAATACGCATCCCTACACCAGTCCAATTTACCTGGGCACATTGTAACTCCTAAGAACTCATTCCTTCAGGCATGGCACATTTCTAAGTCAAATGGGCTACAACATTTTCTCCATATGTTTTTCAAAACCCTATTAAATAAAAACCATCCAAGCAAGTAGTTGTTGATACATGTGTGCAACAGGCTTTCCAGAAATTCTTTGTAAATAAAGCATCAATGATTTCCACTGCTTTCAGGGAGAAAATCTGCTGAGTTCAGAGCACTGTGATCAATCCACATTGCAAAGTCACAAACAGAGAAACAAAGGACAATCACTGTCCATTTTTTGCACTGTGGATGCATTAATCAGACTCCATTTTCTTCACTGCTTCAAAGTGCATTCTCAGGATGATGTGCCAGCCTCCTGCCTCCATCGCTTCCGGAGCTGTCCCCTCTGCCACTGCAGCCAGAGATGGGACAGCACACTTGTCATTTGAAGCATTTCACAGTTGTGACCTCAAGCAGAAGACAAACGTCCACACAGAGCATTGGAGAGGAAACTATACCAGGGAAAAGACCTGCAGCATCTACATTAAGTGTCTGAACATGTATAGGGAGCGCACCACAAGAGCCACTGAGCTCAGTCGAGCTCAGGGAGCATTTCTTCTCTTTCAAACCTCTTTTCACTGTGAAGAAAATTTTCTTCCTTTTCAGGCGTTCTGTAACAAGGGCAAAAATAGGAACCCAATTAGGCCTGGCCTCTCTGCAGGGAGGAGAGAGCGGGCGAGGACAGAGGGGGCTGTGCCGTGGTTATGCCTAGGGCACAACCTGTGCAGGAACTCGCTGTCCCTCAAGAGAAATGTGACCTTTAGTGGCTCACTTGTTCTCAGAGGGGATGGCAGAGCAGCTACACTCGGTGAGAGCAGCAGGGGAGGCTGTATCTGAGCCCTGTTCCCTGAAGGGCTAAGCCTTGGGGTGTTTATATTTTAGGCAACCTTTACTTCCACCTTGTAGATTCGTGATGAAAGGCAGGATAAATAGTCTTTCCCCAAGCTGTTTAAGGGAAACTTTCGTCCCTCTGGGAGAGAGACTAAGCAGTAAATGGGCAGCATTTGCAGGCTATTAAAGTGTCCCCATGGCTTCAGACTCTTTGTAAAGCTGACCGAGGGGTGGGAATAGACAGGGACAGGTAGGTAGTTCAAGCACAGCAGATACCAGCAATCTGTCAACTCTTCTTGCCACATACTCCATCTCTATGCTAACTGGGCCAGTCTGAGATCTCTGACTCGGCCTTGGGAAGGATGGTGTGCCTGCACAGCTCTCAAATGTTGTTCAGAAAAGTCAGTGTGGGTTTTCAAACCTGTTTCATTCTGCAAATGTGTTTCACTGCTATGACATTTCTAGATCTGTGCCCATTTTTTCCCTTTAACATCAGTAACATCAATAGAAGAGATTTAAAGACAATAATCATCTCTCCTCTCTGGCTTTATTTAGCAGCGGGGCTTTTAGTCACATAAGATAGTTCACTCATTAAATAAACTGCTTAACCCCGTACCCTTAACTCTGCACCTATCCCAATCTGACTTTGTCTTTTCTGAATATTATTCAAAAGACATCAGTAGAGGTGTCACCAATGCCTTGGACAAGGGCCTGAATTCTTCCTATGTGCTGCCAATGCTTTTCTGTGTCCTATGATTATGTTTTGCACCCTATAATCTTGTTTATAATTTCTCAGGACAACACCGTATTGGCTGTGCTAATCCTGTGATCAACCAGCAAGTTCATGCTTATCTCCCTCCTCTGTTGATTCCATTTTGTTCTTCTTGTTAGTTGAAATTCTTGATCTCACACTTTCTACTTTTAAGTTTCTGCTTATTTATATTACCTCATTCCCCCTTCCTGACTTTTTCTGAAGAAAAAACTGTATTGGTGGTGCCATTTTATCTATTGATTTTCTTCAAGCCACTGGTATTTTATGCAAAATAATAATGTAAAACTCTCAGTAGAAGAATCAGGAGGCCTCGCACTTTTTTGAGTTGCATTAATTCAGGTAATCTTAGGCAGTGTGTGCCTGCTGGCTGCATAAGGGCTGGCAGCTTGTGGACAGCAAGTGTTGCAGTGGCTGGCAACATGCACAGAGGCTGCAGCTGACAGGGAATCATTGTAGGGAGTTTATGCAATTGATTAAATGATATTGTGTGCAGTCATCAAAAATGCAGCCTCACAATATTCGTAATGACATGCTTTGTTCTAATCTTTGCTTGCATACTATCAGAGGAACATCTATTTCTAGATAAAATAAATGTAAATAGATATAACTGAGCCTGACAAAGTTATCAGACTCTCCAGTTGCTGAAAGTAAGATGAGAGAGAAAATAAATTCACTGTCCTGTTACCAATAAAATATCTTAAAAACTCACAAGTGGAGAATTTGCTGCTTTTGGGGCTGGTGCAGCAGGTCTCTGAGTGGTCACGCAGCAGAAACAGCAGTGATCCATGTGTTCCACTAAGGTGGGTTTGAAGAAGCGTTAGAGATTTTATAGCAGCTGAAATATAAATAAAGGAGAAAGGCAAATGTCTGAGGATGAGTCAGCCAAGAGGTGAATGCATTTACTCATAAGTGGGCTGTTTTGTAGATCACATTGAGGCTTCTAAACCAAGATAAGGCTGCAGAGTCTGTGCTTGAACTTTTTAGAAATCTTTGATTAATTGCTAGTGGATGACCCACCTAAAATGTTCCTGCTTCTTTCCCTCTTTCTTTTATTCAGTTCCTATTTCTTTAGCTTTCTTTTCTCTTGCCTTTTCCTTTTTCTCTGTAATTTTTTTTCTCTAATTAAATATAAATAAAAAGGACTGCATGTTCTGTGCTGTCACTTATGATACATAACTTCTCAGTAGAAATCCCACATTCAGTAGTGATTTTAACTGACAGATTGTAATTAAATAAAGATAGAAGGTTTATACATTTCAACTGTGTATCTGCATTTCTTGTCTACTGGGTGGTTTTGTTTTCCAAGTTAACTGACTTTTGAACATGTGTACATGTATAAATATTTCTGCTTTTCTATCTGATCAGATTAGTATTATTTAGGTCACCTTTAGTCAAGCAAGCCGTACTGGTATGGCAATGTCCGCTAGGGGAGGGACAGGTTGGGGGGTGGGGGAGAGGGTTGTTGCTGTTGTTTTTTTTCCCTGTCTAACTGGGAGTTTAATGTGCAGTGAAACTAGAAGAATCCACACAAGGACACACAAAAAAGATCTTTTTTTTTTTTCTTTTTTTTTTCTTTTTTTTGTTTTCCTGAGGGAGCTAATTTTCCTTTGTGTACGGCTCCACAGGTGGGGTTGGTGCTCTGTTTCTCCTTCCCCCCTTTGCGAGTGTCCGTGCGCTGCGGGGCGGAGGGGCGGCCCCAGCCTGGCTGCGGGAGCTTCCCGCGGCCCGGAGCGGCGCTCGGCGCTGGGGATGCGCGGGATGCTCCNCACAGCCCCTGCGCTCCCCCTGCCCCGGCAGCTCCGGGCCCCGGGAACAGCTGCAGAGCAGGAAGCCGAGCCAGAGAGAGCCGGGAGCTGCCGTTCAGCAGCAGCAGTCGGGACGGAGGATGCCCGAAGCGGCTCTGCTCCCTCGACCGTGTAACACATTCCCGGTGGGACCGCGGATGCGCCACGGCGGCAGCGATGGCCCTCCTGCAGGAGCACTGCTGTGCTAAGCGTCAGGAGACAAACCTGAGCACATTCAGGCGATAACCCTCCTGTCTTTTCAAAACAATTAACTGCAAGTTGACCATAGTCGTTAGCCATTATATTAACTATAGTTTTCACAATATAAAATCCAAGTATCTGAAAGTGAAATTATTTTCTTCTTTAGCCTTGTAGCGAGTTGTCTTTTTGAGGAGAGGCCTCTTATTGTCATCCCTCATTTCTTATGGAAGTGATCTGCACTGTCTCCCCAGGAGACTTGAAAAAGTCCCCCCAGTTCTGCATGGAAACCCATGCCCAAGGCAGCCCGAGCTCCAGGTACACTTTCTGTAAGAAGAGGATGCCATGAAACAGGAAAATTTGATTCCATCATGGGTCCTTTTATTATTTATGGGTCCTTTTATTATTTACATCTAATTTGGTGATTCCACTTCTTGTAAGCAGAAATACTAAAGACTGGGAAAACTTAGTTTATGCTCTTCTCCGGAGCTCTGGAGTAGCCTGTGTCACTGCAACCTTTCTACTTTGTCTGTATTCAGTACCTTTCAGCATCAGTCCTGCTCACTGGGAATTTGTTATGAAGAAAAACCTTAAATGCAAACTACTTCCCAGGCCAGTAAGAAATATTTAAACACTTCAGGCATTCAGTCTGTGATTCAGAGATTTATTTATAAAACTGTTGATTTTGGGACACTAAACCATTGCATTTAAACTGCAGAAGTGAGTCATATTTGTGGGAGGTAATTACTACCAGAAAGCACAACTGACTTTTGTAGGTTTCTCTGTAAAATGTCCACTTATGATCCACAACTACTAAAAATAACAGGCTTTGTTGAATTTCAGCACAAGTTATCTTTACAGAATTATGTGGCTTTATACATGTATTCTGTTTTCATCACGTATGAAGAAATAAATGACTCACATGCCTGAGAATTTATTTGGGTGTTTTATGTGGACTGTCCTGACCAGGTAACTTGTTCAGCTTATATGCTTTTCATGAAAAGCAAAGACTTTGCAGTAACTTCCAGAGAGAAGCCATTTAGCATAGGACAGCAATTGTAGCAAGCACTTGTAAGCAGTGTTTGTTCATCAGAAGGGTCTCTGATTTCTTGTTTCATCCAAACCCATAATAATCAACTCAGTCTGTTCTCTTCTCCATGGTTAATAGAATTTGGGAGCTGAGGGAGTTCCAGATGTCGAACACCTGCAGAAGCTACTTGCAGAGCTGAAGGGAACTTTCTTCATTATCCCTCAGTCATGACTGAGGAATTCAAGTTTATTTAACTTGTGGTCACTTAGCAGCACACCCTACTAGCAGATGAGTCAGATGGTATGCCACCTATCCCAAGAGAATACCCTGCGACTGGGTTCAGGGAAAGAATGTCATCCATCCTGGCATACTAGGCTTTGGGCAGTATTTCCCATGTCAGTCAGGGAGAACTTAAGGTGCACTGTGAGCCCAAGCAGCTTTTCATTGCTAGCAGACCAAAAATGGAGTTGATACCCAGCAGTTAAACCACAGTGCTCTGAGTATCTCCTTCCCCTGCAAAATGGGTAATTATAGAAGATGCCTTCCTTTAAAAGCCACAATTACCTGTGTATGTGATTTGCCAGGAATCAGGTAGTGTCTGCTATGTTTCCCAGGAACCTTGTGACAAGATCATTGCCAGGAAGCCTTTCCCCTGTTCTCCCTGGTCTTCCAAAGTGAATCCAGCTCCCACAAACTCCATAGGCTTGGTGAGGTGATGGGGTCAGAGGTAGGGAGGATGGGACTTGCACTTGACTTTCCATGGCTTTCTGAGGAAGAAAACCAAATATTATCATCCTGAGATATGCCCCTTTGAGCTGCTCCACCTTATTCTACCCACCGTTTTTGGACAAACAAACACTTATTTTATTTTTCCTAGCTTTATATACATATATACATATGTACACACACACACACACACACACACACACACATATCTATCTATATAAAAGTAACTTTTTTCCCATGGGATCAGGTTTTAATTACCATCTGATTCTGGACAAATTTGCTGCAAGTAGTTGGCCATGGCAAGGGGGCTGGTTACCAGATGGTTTCTCCACATAAAGTGAGCTCCCTATGCTGCTGGGATACCACCCTGATGTACCCACTTGGGAACAGGGCTGAGTGACGGTCAACCCACACTTGGAGACACCACACATAGAGAGGGATGTCAGCTGGTATCAGAACCGTCTCTCATCACTAAGATCAACTCAGTTGGTTGGAGCAGGGTGCTAATATTGCCAAGGTTGTGGGTTTGATCCCTGAACAGGCCACTCAAGAGTTAACTCGATGGTCCTTGTGGGTACCTTCCAAATCAGAATATTCAGTAATTCTCTGAAACCTGCTCCTCCCTTTGCTCACGGGGAACTTTCACAGAGCCACCTTTCTTCACTCCTGACTATCAGCATTGAAGGGGTCTTGAGTACACTTTACACTTTTACCTTTGCAGGCAGTGGTAAAGGGCTTTTCCCACTTCCTAACTCACCTGGCCCTACAACACAGCCTCTTTGTCTTATTCCTTCCTCTGGCTGCAAGCTATTGCTCTGGGTTAGGGTGAGCTTTCCTTCTGTGTTGCTTCTTCTGGGCTTCTCTCCACTACGACCCCACCATTTTTAAACACAGTTAGTTGGTACAGTCTCCTGTAAATTACTGCAAGTAGAAACTCCTTTATGGTATGTCTCCTTTTCTAACAAGAAACACCTTGCCAGAGCACTGAGGTGACACAGCCCAGACCTTGCACCAGCAGAGATTTACTCTGTGCCTTCTTGCTTTTCTGCCCTTCTGACTTTGGTAAGGACTGTCTACCTTTCAGTTTCTGCCAAGAGACTTTGGCCTGATATGCTGCCTGCAGACAGACAGACAGAAAGATAACTGAGCTTTGGTACAGAGTTTGGGCTCTGCAGTCTCTGGTTTATCTGTTTGTGAGGGGAGTCAGCAGCATTTTCAAGCCAGTTTCTTCCAGTGATTCACTTTCAGGAGGCCTAGAAGTGTTGTGGGGATTGAAGGGATAAAGACTGGTCATAGATTACTCATAAAAAGAAAGATATTTTAGCAGAATAAATTAGATGCTAGCTGACAATCTGCTTGCCAAGTTTTAGTTCAGTAGAGTTGAAATGGCCAAGTTTTTAATGCCAACAATTGAGGTTTGTAAAGGAAATACCGAAGCAACCTGGTGGAAAAAGAGGCGGACGTTAAATTACAGAGCAAAGACTGCCTTTGCTTCGTGGGCGGAGAAATAAACAAATTACAAAAAAGAAAATCAGTTTGAATTTTTTCGTTTGATTCCTGTGCCTAAGCAGAAAAGTGTAGGATTTATCAGTAATCTCAGAGCTCAAGCAAGCTGTACAGAACTGTTGGCGAGTGGAGCAGGGAAGGGGACCAATACAGGGAAGTGTTGCAAAAATGCTCAGAAACTATTGCTCGGTCTCATCATGTAAAGACTTAAAAGGAGCCTGACCACAAATTCTTGAGTGATCTTATTTCAGCTAGTGCCAAAAAGACACATTCTTTAATGTATGCAATAGCTTTTCTTGGATACAATATCGACAATATATACTCGTTGTTGGACATTTGTGTAATTTTTCCTGTATAATGTGTAAGAGCATGTTCCTGAATTCCTGCAGCAGCAGCAGGCCAGCTAAATTCACTGTGAGCCCTATCTTCCATCCAAGAGGCATTCCACTGAAGCTGGAGAAACTATTCACTGCGTGGGGACTGCCAAAGCACACTGGAGCATGGAGAGCAAAATTTTCTCCTGAAATATTATTTCAGTCATTTCAGTTTTATAAAGGACAGGAGAAAACATTGTACATTGCATGGGCAGACTTATTTGTCTGCTCCAGGAGGCTGAATGTATTTCATCCAGAAATGACAGTGGTGCCTGAAAAACCACTTCTCAGAATTAGAAGGTTTACTTTGCAGTGCAGCTTGCCAAGCCCGGGTTTCCAGACCCAGTAATGGACATCAGAGAGGTCACAGTACAGAATGCCAAGGCATAGCCCCGGGTTCTTATACAGGACCAACCTAGAGACAACTTGATTGAGCAAATTCTACTCCATGTACATCCCTGAGAGATGTGCTGCAGTTATGCTTAGAGGCAGAGACTGGCAGTCAGTGGCCAAAATTTCCTGACCTCTCTCTTCAGATTACCTATGAATGACTGTCCTCCCATGTTTAACTTGCTAGCTCAGTGCAAGACCTTCCTGTTCAGTAAAGCAGATGTCATGCTAAAGCAGAGTATTTCTGAGGTTTCTGTCAAATTGTTCATATCTGGGAAAAAAGCAGCACCAGCTATGATTTGGGTACTCATCACATGCAACAGACACCTGTACTTGCCTTTGGTGACGGTTGCAGTCATTTGTAATAAGCTGCTGTAGTTTTGCTTACTCTGTAGTTATGCTTCTCTGTTCTTTCTCAATTTTCCTTTTCTGCAAAATAGTTTCTAATAAATTTTAAATAAATATGTGCTTTATCACATGCAAGTATGTAAATCTTGCAGTGCAGAAGAATATACAGACTATTGTTACTCTTGCTTAATCAATGCACAAACTTTGTAGTTTTAACCTACCAAAAAAATCAGAGATAAGTTTTACTGATTAAATGATCTGTAGCAGCAGGAACACATTATTTAGTTTTCCTTATATGCTCCTTGCTAGAGGTAAATGAGATATCATTGCAATACCATTCGCTCTGAGTTACAGCTCTGGCTGTGTCAGCATTTACATTGCAAACCTCTTCTTCCAGGGGTTTATAACTCAGCCATAAAATGCACTCCAGTCCGAAACTTGGCATACAATGTCTCAGTCTGGCAATGAATTTATTTTACAGAAAGTGAGAACAATCCAGTATCTGTTTGGCTGTATCTAAGTTATAATTGTCTAGACTTTCAGAGACAGAGTGGGGTGCACAGTGGATCTGGAGAAGTATCCACCTGCCTGACACATCACTCCAGCCTCATCCTTTTAAGGTCACCATAGAATCCAACTCTGTCAAAGCCTGAAATGTTTTGTGAAGTTTTGGATGCTGCAGTGAGTTTAACTCCAAAGGTGCAATCTCAGAAGTGCTGTGCCTTGCATTTCTCCAGGCAGCACTACCACGGGTCCTACTGCTGGCAGAGCTCAGCCGAGCTCCCAGACAGCTCTTTGTGGTGCATCACCAAGCCCCAAACCTGTTGGGATGGTGAGCAGCAATGTATGTTACACTTGTACCTTTATTCTCAGGACCCGACTCTTCTCTCCCCTTCACTTCTTGCATGGCAACAGGAGCCCAGCCATCTTATCCCACACCACTCCTTGCAATTCAGGCCTGCACAGGGAGCTGGGCTGCCTTCCCCTTGGCCTGCTTTTGATTTCCTAGCAATCACATAGGAAAAGGTCTCATAAATGGTGGAGCTCTTAAAGACCCTGGATCTCATGTTCAGATGCTGAGTTTGCCATACCCTGCCCCTGGCTTTGCTGGGAATGTCTGATGTTACCATCCCCAAGGCCAGGGAGGCGGGAGACGGGGAAGCAGCACCTTCACCACACAGCCACAAAGCTCCTCCTTCTCCTCAGCAGCAGTTACCTCCCCAAAGTCCTCACCCAAAGTTTCCAAGAGAATTCCTGGCATTATGACAAGGCTTTTTTCGCCTAGTGCTGGAACATAACTCGGGTGTTTACATCCTTGGATTTGCCATAAAATTACCACTTCCAAAGACGTTACTGTGTTAAGAAGTGAATAGTGCTAGAAGAGCAGGCAAAGGACCTTTTTATGGAGCACATCTACTCACTGCTCTTGCTCCGTGCCACACCTCAGGTTTTCTCCTTTGGTTTCAAGAATGTGTTTTGGCTCTGTCTCCAGCCAAACCAAGGAACTGAGTGAGCACTAGTCTAGTTTGTCAGGTTTGATATACACTCACCAACCAGTAATTATAAAAGCCATTTAAAACATAGAACGTATATTAATATATGGATTCTGTATAATGCTGTTATTAACCATTACATAAATGCTTCATTTAAATAAAAATAGAAAAGCTGATGAGATTTTATCCAAAATCCATCTTTAAGACAAATATATGAGATGAACTTTCCAAATATTAATTCACTTTCATCTCATGATATTTCCTTTTGGAAAGCCTCAGCCCTCCAGGTTCTCTCCATTTCTGGACTGCAGATGTTGGAAGATCATGATAATGATTTCATCTGTTCAAAAAGGAGCCTTTTGCACCCATATCTTTAATGTAAGCAGTATAAGACTATGCCTGGAGAAAAAGAATCATGAATGTGGCTTTGAGCATATACACACAAAACTGTAATATTAATAATGTCATCATCTTAAAATATAATTCAAATAGACACCTAGTATTCTATAAAAATGAATGTAAAGAAAAACAGACACAGTGTTCTGACTTGTGTAAGCCAAAGTTTGCATTGGATGTACATTCAGGGCATATTTTGCCTGAATTGTTCAACTATTTATGTCATTTGAAAGGAGATTATTTCCAGCCTCTACCAATGTAACTGATATTCCAAACTCACTGACAATTTCTATCACAGAAATAGAATCCCAGTAATTAAGTCACTGAAACAACAAATTCAATTAAATATTTGGACTCCATTGTAAAATACATGTTAACTGGTAGTCAAGCTGTTTTGCTGTCTCTGGGGTTTATTAAGAAATGGGAAGGAAATAAATCTTAATATTAAAATATGCAAGCTGTCATAAAAAGGATTTTGGGAGCAAACAGGCAAAATAAAAATGTGATTCAAAATTTTTAAAACAGAGCCAAATCTGTACATTGCACATTTACAGAACTCAATAGAGTTACAGTAATATACCACCTTCCTCCCAAATGCAGGATAACAGTTTCTTCCATTAAGGTTTTTTTTCTGGCCAGGGAAGGCACATACATTTTGTGAGCACAGTGGAAATATACATTAAGCAAGTTTGTCCTCTTACATTGGAAAAGCAGGACATTTTTTTTTCTGTAGTAGTACTTTTCTTGAAAAAGCACAGATAGCTACATTCCTATTGTCACCAACTTCCATCCACAAAGGAAAAAGATAATGGCAGCATCCAGAAGCATCCACTATGCAAATAGTGTCTGACATGCAATGTTAACAGAAATGTTGAACCTGTAAATAAAAAAATATTTTCATGACAGCAAAAATAAATTGCTCAGAAAGCTTATTAAAGATTTGCTCTGATAAATTGTTAGACTGAGCCTGAAATTGGAAGAGGTAACTCCTTTGTTGTGATGTTATGGAGGTGTTTTTCTAGGTGCTCAACAACTGGCAAAATTCAAAGAATGAAAATATAGGTCTCAAGTGACAAACTGTATTAAAAAAATATCATGAGCTTTCACAGAAATTTTTCATTGAATGTATGAGATCACAAATTAGTCTGACATTTTGAAGAAAATTAACTGAGCCATATTTCTTTTTCTGCCCAAGGCTTTTCCCTTGTTGTACTTAGGGGCCAAGTACAACCAAGCTGAAACGAGCATGCTGAAGGACAGATTTTTTCTGCCTGTCCATGAAGTAACTGCAGTGAGGGTTCAGCTTTTTCCTCCCTGTCCCACAATCAGGCCATCAGCTCCAGCCCAAAGAACTAGTGTCACCAGGATAAAGCCTTCTGGCTTTTGTGACATAACAAATCTTTGGTTTTATCCAGACACTCAAAGGAAAGCCATCTGAGCTGTGCTAGTCACAATTTGTGTATGACATGAAATGAGCACAGCCATCAGTGAAGAACAGATTTTGATTGCTGCTAGTCCTCCACGTGTGAAAGGTTTTCTCTTTCCTTAACAGTCCTCTGAGTCATTCAGTTCTTCTTTGTTTTTGGCCCTAGTAAGGAGTGGTCTATGTAAATTAGATTAATTTACCTGGCAGAGGCTGGCCTTCTCTGTAACATCTGCAGGCCCAGACTAGCACCTTGGAAATCGCATTGGCTCTCCATTGGGTGCCACTAGCAGGATTGAAAGTTATCACAGTTTGGTAGCATGCTTTCATCCATCACCTGTTTATGATCTCTCATTTGCTTTCTGGTCCATGATTCCTGAGAGGTTTATTTGTCACAGAACTGCTGCTGTCTGAGCTGTGGTCTGACCTGGCAGAAAGACAGCACCATTTCAAAGCTGTTTTATGCAACTAAACAAACATGGGTCAGAGAAGGGAAAAGAGCTTCTAATTATTATTCTCAAGGTTGACAAAGACCTTTGAAGTCTAAATGGTCAGGTTTTTATTTTAAAGGCAATCTCAGATCGATATTGCCTCATGGGAATTTTTGGTGGAACAAACCTTGACACTTTGTTCTATGATTTATGCAAATCGTTGGCATGTTCTTTGAAAAAATGTGGGTCATCAGCTAGATGAAGGTCATAAGTATCTCCCCAAAAGATGCCATCATCACCTTTCACTCATCCTCAGACCAGAGTGAATTAAGCTGAGTTGGAATGCAAATCCCAGATGGAGGATAGTGTCCCAGTCCCCAGGAATCAGGTCTGCTGCTGTGATCTTTCTTTACACTCCTTCCTTGCAACTCCAAGCTGTCAATGACTGCAGTCCATATAGTCACATTTCCACCATGAAGATATTCACATGCACCCTGTGTGGCCACCTGCCAATAACTCTCTTAAGAATACAGAAACTAGAAATTGGATCAGATCCAGCCCCTTCAGCCCCCAGTCCTGTCCCTAGTGTATTTTAGATCTGTCTTAGAACTCCAGGAAGAAAGGGCCAGATATAGAATGAGACTCCTTGGTACCCTCCCTTTTTATAACAATCATTATTTTAAGGAATTTTACAGTAAGAAATTAAGTCTGGAGCTTTGGACCCATCACCCATAGATGTACATATCAGCTATGATAGTGTTCAATTCCAAATAACAAATCCATTTATTTTTTCACTCAATTATAATTTTAGCTATATTCTGCAACAACATATTTCAAGGATTAATTATGAACTGCAAGAAAAAGGGCTTATTTTTGATTGTTTTAAACTTATTGTTGGATAAGCACTTTGGCAGTCACTACTTCTGCTGTGACAGATAGCATCTAATTTTCTTTTTCTTTTTTTTCCCGCAAACCGTTCATAATTTCACAGATTTGCATTACAACCATATAAAAGAGGAATAATTTAACTTCTGAAATTGAAAACCCTAGCCACAGAAGGTTCCCTCTACAAATGCTTTTCCAGACCTCTGATCCGCATCACATATCCTTTATTCTCTGCAGTTCCACCGGGTACTCTCTGCAATGAGATAACCGGGCCCCTGGGCAGCACTCAAGGAGCAGGAGCTCCACGGACTGAGGCAGTGGCACACTGGTTTCTGGTCTTCTTGCTGCTTCTCTGCAGGCTGCTCATCCCTTTGGCTGTTGCAGAGCATTGCACTGCACTGTTCAGGCTTGACTTTCTCAGAAACATCACTGGATTCAAGACACATGGGCTTTGAGCTTTGAGACAGTGGAGAACTTTCTGCTTGTAGAGCTGCCCTTAAGCTTCCTGTGATTGCTAATTTCAGTCAAAAAGCATGAGGACAATACATGGCTGCAGATGCAGCTCTCCACGTGCATATGGAGAGCAGAGCAGGCTTTGCTTACAGAGTCATAGGTGGAACAGAGCTGTCACAATTAATGCCTGTGCACTGCTCAGTAGCTCTGACCTGCCTGGGCCAGGAAGGTTCATGGGAGAGATGGGTGACAAAGGTTTGAAGAAACAGTCCATTTAATTTTTTAATTTCAGCCTTGACTGTAAAGCAAGGGTGTTCTTACTTGTAAATATGCTTATTGGGAGAAAAAGCTTCAGATTACAATAAAAATTTGATCCTGTGAAAATGTTTTATTGATTTGATTTGTTCAGAGATCTTTGGAAAGGTTATGGAGCCCATATCCTTGACCAAATCAGCCTATTGTTAACCAAATTTAACCCTTCTCCCTTGTAAAAAAGAAAGGATAATGTAAATATTGCTCAGTCTCATTTTCTGTATTCCCAGTGTTGCTATTTCAGCGTCATGTAGGCCCTGCACATATATCTAAAGTGCATATGCTGAGAGGCTTTGGCTCTGCCCTTTTTGTTATTTCAGTGTTCAGGAATGAAATACACTGTTTATGTGACTCCAGGTTTTGCACTTGTTCATAGGCTGTGTATATTGTTCATAAGCTGGGTTTATAAAGTGGAATGATCCCAGCCACCTAGTTTTCAAGCCCCAAGTCCACATGTTGACACAAATCCTTCAGTCTCAAGCACATTTCTTTCTTTATGTTGTTAATAGTTTTATTTCAAATTTGTATTTTTTCTTGCTATTTAGAAAACTGCATAATAAAAATTAAAGAATCTCAGTATCCAGCCTTCTCCTTCACTGAAACTTTAGAACTCCTTTAGAAGTCACAATTTCGTTCTTCCTTGTTTATTTACTCTTCCAAAATATGCTTCTAAGAAGTTGTGGTTTCTCCTCATTACAGAAGACAAACAGAACTCTATTATTTCAAGATACCAGTCAGATTCTGCCCTAATAGGAGACATGCCATACATTTGGAGTGGGATCTGCAAGCACCTGTATTGCCTAGCTGAAGTAAACAGAAGGGCTTAATGGAAGTAGCTTTTACTCTATGAAATATTTACAAAGTCCAAATTTCTTGATGTGTGAGCATTCCCTTCCTACCACTCCTTCCACCCCCTGCCCTCCCCCCACTCCCTGCCCAAGGAAATGTTGTTATTCTTGTTTTATATTAAAACAATTATACTGTGACATTTGCTCTTAACTTGGGAGGAATTAGAACTCAGAAATGTCTGACTTTCTAATCTGCCATTTTGTCTGACCATCTAAAGCTTTCTCTTCTCCTATCATATAGGAATAAAACATTCTTCACCTCCTTCTTATCACTTGCTTTCATCCAAATAAACATTTGTTGCTTTTTTTTTATTTCCTCCCCTGAGAAAAGAGTTGAACTTCTGGAATTTGTGGTTCCCTGTTTGTGAAATAGACCCAGACTACCTTGGAGGAATGTTTTAATCAAATGAGTGATTTCAAGGTAGGAGGTCATGTTGGTAGGAGGTCTAGAGCTAGACATTGGATATATGAACCTTCTTGGAAGCTGGGGGAGGAAAACGGCCTGCAAGGCACAATATTTTGGAGGAGGCAGTAAAAGGTCAATCTCTGTGCACATGGCTCAGTGTTTGCCACAGGTGCAACATCTTTGTATATCATTGACTTTATTTTCCCGGCCTTGGCCCCAACACTTGAGACGTGCTGTTAGCAGGTTGTAGGATTAACAGACTCCAAGAGTAGACAAAGAAGGCAGAGAGTCAGTTGAGATACTTTGAGTAGGGGGCAAGTGGGAGCAACACTGAATGCTTGTACAGAGCCATGACCATAGACACGAAAAGACAAAATTGAAGGTAAAGTGTTTTTATTTACTTGCTCTTGCTCTTGCTTTCAACACACACAGGAAATAACAAGGAGTGAGTGAGACTTCAGCAAGGAATAATGTCCAAACTACAGTGGACAGTGGATAACAGTGTCAGACAAATAACCTGATCCAGGCAGATGAGACTGCCCAAGAGGAAAATAGAGATTTATATTACACAGATGAGAAATCTGGCATCACCTATGAATTTGGAGACATTAGATATTCCCTGGTTAATGACAGTGTCATTTGTGAGACGGGCTTCCAGCTTGCAGGAATGATCAGTGAAGGAAACTGTAACTGTTCTTAACCATAGTTTGCTGCCTCAAAATAGTGAGGGCCATGAAACTGCCCTGGGGAAAAAATGGCCACAAGGGCAGAACAGATATGGGACACTAGAGAAAGGTCTCTGTCCTCTTCTGAACTGTCTGGAAAAAAATAAACCTATTCTGGCTGTGGGTGCAACCAGGTGAATGGAGCACTGCTAAGCAGTGGGATTAAGTGGAGAAAAGCCATGAAGAGCTGGGTCACAAACCCATTCTGTGGACAGTAAGGTGATGCAGGTGGTTGTTGAGACAGATAAAGAGCTGTTGTCACCAGGATCACCTATGGCTTCTTCTGGAGAAGAGAGGATGAGTGGAACACTGGGCAGGATCTAAATGATCCTCCTGGGAGGAAGGCCCTGCAGATCACAGCTCTGAGAGCCTGAGATGTGGCTGAAGCTAGAGATGGTGTCCCTGCCCTGCTCCACAGAGTGCACCCAGGAGTGCCAGGCTGCAGACCATTTGTTTTTGCAAGACAGTGATAAAGAGCAGGCAGGTCTGCAAAAACAGGGGGCATCCATCGTCTGATCCCAGCACAGAGTCTGGGTCTGCCTGGGGCTGCGAGAAAACCATCAGGTAACCAAAGCATCTGCCACTGGCTGAAAGAAGTCAAACTGAATATTGAAAAGAATTACTATGTAGTAGTGTTATACCTAATGGTGTATGGAACAGTGTACAACCCTTGTGAAGCAGTAACAGGCTCTCTGAGAGGGGTAAGCCATTCAGATGCCAACCAGTGCCAGACGCAGCTCCTGGCAAGTAAAGCTTGGCAAAAATGCCCCTGGGCATCCAGCCAGCCAGAGAGGTGCTGCAGCACCAGCTCATGCACACCAGCAGCTCCCGGCATCCTGGGGGTATTGCAGAGAGAGCTGTGTGACAGAGGAAGTTGGTAGGAGTGGATGTCTGTATTCTGCAACCTCAGCACAAAGGTCAGGAGGAGAACATTAGGGTAAAATTAGCCCCATGTTAATCCTCTGCATCTGATGTCTGTTGCTTTCTGAAGAACATTGACTGACAAGCCCCACCCAAAAGAAGAAGTCTGACCATTTGTACAGACAGGCAGCTGTCTTCCTTCTTGAAAGCCAAGGGACAGGCATGGGGAGACCTTAGGGGGCTCCTCAGTGAGTCTGTGGGACAACCAGAGCTCCACCCTTCTGCCTCAGGACAGCTGTGAATAAGGCAGAGCAAACTTCAGCAGCCCTGGGCATTTGGTAACAGAGTCCCAGCATGCTATTGGGTAAAGAAAAACCAAAAGAAGAGTTTCTCTCCTCTATTTTCTTTAGGTCCACTAAGTCAACTTCCAGTTTTTGAGCTTTGCTATGCCGGAGAGGTCCTGATGACATATGTAATTATACCAAGCAACTGCATGAATTATTTTTTTAGTACTACAGTGGAAAATAAGGTACTGCCCTTAGAACAACAATCAAGCTGCATTTCTCTGAGGAAAATAAATAGTATTTAGCACATGATGAAACTGTGTTAGAAATGTCTAGACATCTAACAAAGTACTGAAGAACTCCAGGTGCTACAGAGAATAAGGCAGCTCATGATCACTTGTAAAAGGAATAGTGCCAGGGAAACTCCCCATTCCTGCTTAGTAAGAGACTGTCTGTGACCACAGCAATAGGCAGAGCAGTAGTCCCAGCAGACTGGCACCAGGAGATGAAGACTCAGGGAAGCCAGGGAATATCTCTGCCAGCCAGACTAGGATGCTCAGCTGATGTACATCAAATAGTGAGACCATTGAGTGATCAGGCCAGGAAAATACCAGGCCCAAAACATAGTCAGAATTTATTTGTTCCATTTTAAAGGCAGTAACTACATGGCCATGTTAAATTGTTCTTCTTCTAAAAAATAGGCCGTGTGAAAGTTATTGAAGCAAGAACTGAGATCATGAAATGCAAGGTACATTTCTCAGACAGTATCTTGTAATGCACTGCAGCAAAATTCAAATAATTCAGTATCAGGGGAATCTGAGCACAAGACCTCTTCCCCAGGGTACCTACAAAACAAGTGAAAGGCAGGAATGACAGTAAAGAGCCAGGAGCAAAAACTGCGCAGACAAGAAGAGATGTCTGCTTGGAAATACTGTGCGCTTGCAACAATCCTCCCAGGGACTAAACACCAGCTAAGCAAGAGACCAATGAGTAGCAAAATCTAGATCCCAGAGTAAGCTGACAGACAGGCTGTCAGCAGCCACAGGCAGCACAAGGCTGGGATAGACCAGTGGCTTGCAGCAGCAAGGGGAGCCAGGGTTAGAACCACAGCAGGATGGTGCCCGAGTGGTAGCCCAGCCATCGGGCACAGGGCAGCGCGGTGATCTGCAGAGAGACGTGGGGACTGCTGGGTGCCAGCTGGTGCTCAGGGCAGCAGTGGAGGTAAAGCTGAAGATAGATCACCAGAAGGCAACAGGAAAGCACACAGGAGAACAAGGCAGACATAGCAAGATTTGAGGAATTCACTGATTTGACGCAGGAGAGATGGGGAAATGAGTGTCCCAGGCAGCCAGAGGAGCAGCAGGGCTCCAGCCAGCATGACTGAAGCAGCTGAAGAGGCTTGAAAAACCTTGTCAGTAGCAATAAGTCAAGATGTGCAAGGCTGGACTGAAGGGGAGCACACCTGAAAGACAACAAGGCTCTAGGTACTGCTGGACAGCAGCAGTAACAGAGCCCAGCTCAGGCTATGCAGAGGTAACTCTGCACTCAGCACTCAGCAATAGCTGCCAACATGGCAACAATAAACAACTAAAAGGAGAGATTAATGACCTTCACAGGTCTTGAAGGAGCATGCGTGGCTGTGGGGAGGGGCTTGGAGGGGCACCAGGAACTGCATCTGTATTTGCTTGGCTTGAATGGCTGCAGCGTCTCAGGTTTTACAAGTGTGGAGTCCTTTCATGTTGTTGTCCAGTGCCCAGAACATGAAACACTTGAGGTGAAATCCTGCCCCCACTGAAGTTAATGGGAATTTTGCCTTGAGTCTGGTTTCTCTCTGCTCACACTCTCTGGTATAAGGAAAGACAGATCTCGCCTCAAGAGAGAAGGAGGGGAGAAAAAGGAGGCAAAGAAAAGCCTTAGTGCAACTTTGCTGTTGAGTGTGTAGTGAGGGGACAGGGCTGGTGTCTCTCACTACTGGGGACTGAGACTGGCCCAGGGCTTGCTGAGCTGAACAGAGACCGGGGCAGGGCTGAGAGGGCAGGGAAAACTTCAGCACAGAGGGAAGGATAGGAAGGGGGAGGATGACAGAAGAAAAATAGTGCAAACTGAATTGAAAGATGCAGCAAGGAACCAATGAAATAGCAAGGGGAGACGACCCTCAAAGGCAGGACAGACCACCAAAAACACACCTTGGCAGCACCAGCAAACATGCAATAGAGTTAAGAAAAGCACAGGGACAGATTTCCCACAATACCTCATTGCTGTCTTAGTTTTGCTGCATTGTCAAGGCAAAACACACTCTTGCTGTGCTGCTGGAGTGGGTGACTTCAGGGCTCAAAAAAATGAGAAATGGGTAAGTTAGTTTCTTCATGAGCATCATGGGAAAAAGGCAACAACATTACTGTCCAGTATTTCAGCTGGATACCTGACTCTTGTGCATTAGTAAAAAACAAATGGCAGAAGCAAGGAGATAGGAAGATCACACACAAAGGGTGGTTCAGTCTCTGCAAGTTGTATAAGAACCCACTAGAGGAAAAGTACCAGCTGCATGAGTCTGAGCAGTGCCAATTTCTTTGACTCAAGCAAGCAGATTTCATTACATCTTTGGAAGAGGCACTGTGGAAGACACAATGAAAGACCTTGCAGAAGAGGTCCTTTCCTTTAGCTGAAAGCTAGAATTGTGGTACGTACAATTCCTGATTGTCTCAGTGCTGAAACTGCTACAAAACAGTCAGAGAGAAAGGAAACTCCCACAGTAGAGCTGCCAGTGACAGATGACAGCAATGCTGAGAAAGGTAAAAAAAGGAGCCAGAGCAAGAGAAGTCTTTGGGCAGACCTGTTCAGTGCTTTTCTTTTTTTCTTTGGCTGGAATGTTTTCTGATGGGAAATGCTCACTTGACTGTATCAACATTTCTCTTTGTTTTTTCCTTCAAGAACACATCTGAAGCCAGTTGCCTCTTGTCTTGCCTAGAAATTGCTTGTCACTCCCTGACCAAAAGGGGCATGAATTTCCCGGAGGATGTGATGACCAAGTCCAGCGTCTTTGCCCCACAGGGCCTGGCAGCGGTGCCAGGGTCATCATCCCAACACCCACAGCATCAACACTGGGGAAGGGGCTGGGCTAGGCCACCACAATCTCTGGGCAGAGATAGTGGGCAGGTACTGAGGAAGCAGAAACCTTTTAGTTTTCACTTTCCTCATTCATTTGGAAAGTAATTCCTGGGGAAAAAGGCTGGTTTCTACACTCTTTCCTCATAGACATAAGGGCAACAATTCTTGGTGCAGACCCTGCTCCCAGTGCCTCATGGCCACTGAACTTTTGTGAGTTGAGCTGGCAGCCAGAACCCTGCCTGTCTCCTCACAGCCTCAGTTCATCCCTCTGCACCACTGCAAAGGGTTGTTCCCAGCTCGTCGGGCTGTTGTGAGACCTAATTACCAAGTGTTTATGAAGAACCTCATTCATTAGAGGAGCTTAAGCTATGTAAGTGCATATTATCATTTAGGATACTTCAAGATGAAAGGCACTTAAGTGCTCCACAAGTTGAGAAAGCAAATGTATACAGGGACCATGGCATTTGCCTCTGAAATGCAGCGTCTGGGCTGAGATGTAACAACTGTTCTGGGCAGCAGCAGGAGGTGAAAACAGCAAAACGAAAACAGTAAACCCCTCAAGTTCAACGAGTATCCCAAGGCAGCAGCAATGCCACTGCTCAGGGCCCCAGCTGGGGGCTGCCAGAGGGATCCCAGCACTGGGGTTGGTGTCCCTGCAAGGGAAGTCTGAGACCAGGCGTGGGATGGGGCCGGCCAGGCGCTGCTGGGCCACTGGGCCCTTGCCAGAGGATCACACATCTCAAAGGACACTGACAGCAGGTTTGCAGCTGAGAGCTTCCCGTTGTGGCTCTTTTCTCCCCTAGAAGAGGAGGGAAGAGGGTGGGGTGGGAGAGCTCATGTGCCATGTGTCTGAGCCAGAGCAGGTCAGCTAGGAGGTGCAGTGCAAGTTCAGGGCAGGAAAGATTCATCGAGCTACCCTTTTTATGGCTATTTTGCATGCATAACTTTGAGTTGAAATAAATACCAGTGGATGATTTAAGTCCCTTCCAACAGGCCCTGTAGCCTTTCAGAGGTATTAGCAGTGTGCCTCCAATAAGGAGTGCTCTGTTTTGGTGTGATAAATCCGTGCTACACCACACCTCCCACGTACACAAGTGCTCGATTTCTGCAGCAAGTGGAGATAGCAATGAAGAGGCCTGGAAGGAAACCAGAAAATAGATTACTGAGGACTAGAGACCATTTAAAACACATGCTGCAGTGACACTGAAGTTTTTTAGAGCTTTTTAGAGAGTCTTCATGAGCTACATCCATGGGCTTGCTTTGCTCAAGCTAGGAGCCTTGAAAACCCTGTATTACATGGCATTTTTGCCAAGGTCCTAAACAGCACAGGATTATCATGTATTACTAAATTTCTTTTTTTTTTTTTTTTGGTTCAGTTTCTTAAACTGTGTATGACATCATGATATCAAAGCACTGAGTGAAAAATATACTAGACTATATTTTGAAGTCTTGTTTGGGGAATAAAAAAGCTGAAAGAAGACTTCTTAGGTACTTTCTAAGGTGCTGAACCCTAAAGTGTGTGCAGCAGTACACCAAAGCTGGACCAAAGGACTCCACTCATCAGACTTGTATATTGTTTCTTAAGATATAGGACAAAATGTTCCATATCTATATCCATATCTAATAATCATGTGGGTCTTTATTCCCCAGATGTCAGTGCTCCAATTTATGTTTTAATTCTGAGATCATCTGTTTTTCTTTCACCAATTGCACTCTGCAAAATCTTATTATTTGCACTGTCCACCTGTGCATGATTGCTCATTTTTCGCTCTGCAGTCCTCTCCCCTCCTATCAACCTCTTTGCCTGAATCACATTATTACTCAAATTTCTACAAACACAAGTGGTCAAGTACAAAACCTCTTCTGGCCATGTTAACCTGGCTATAATATATTTTGGGTGGTGTATCTATTTCACTTTTTTCACTAACTATCTGTTCTCATAATAAAAGCAGATGTTACATGGCATAACTCCAGAGCTGAGTCCAGGGCTGAGGAGGAGGAGAGTGTAGGGATCACACCCCACCACACAGGACAGCAGGGAGTGTCCTGCCGTGCACCCAGAGCTTTGGTCTCTGGCTGTCATGACCCCCACTTTTTTCATCCCTGGGGCGTGTCCTGCTGCCTCTGACAGCTCTCACCAGCCACGGCTGTTGTCTTCCTCTGTGTGCACAGAGGGGCTCTGGTTCTGCTTTGTGCATGCAGGGGCTGGGGTTGTTAGTTATCTACAGGAACATGCATGAGCCAGACAGTGTTTATCAGCAGGTCACCTTGCAGCTCACCAGACAAACAGCCTAAGACAATAGCTAGCATTTGCTGGCATCTGTAATCTGCTTACATACATATGTCTTGAAACTCCTTCAACTGGGAGTGTGGAGAGTCTTAAAACTTCCTTAGTTTTGTTCTGCTGGACATCTCCACTCCAGGTGAATCCCAGAAGAGGCATTTTACACTCTGCACCTCTAAAATGGAAACTATTTTTACTCATATTGCTGCATTTAGGATCAAAATTGTTGGCTCGTACTGATAAAGACACACAGAGCTGATAAAGACACACTGACATGACGGTATATACAACAGTAAGAAATCAATATTACTGAATGCCACTTTTATGTGAAAAAAAATTCTGCATTATATGCAGAAACAGTAAATCAACCTTGTGTTGTAAAATCAGACTTATTTTACAATGAAAGATGTAGCACAACACAAGGAAAAAGTATTGTCTAATTTGTGCAAGCACATCAAAGTACCTTTTGTATTTTATTAATATTTTCTTAGGAAAAATCAGTGATTTTCAGGATTTATAATAGAATGGATCCTGTGATGCAAACAGTACCTTCAGCTCCCTGGAGCAGAAACATAGCACCTCTCCAGGAATGCTCTATATAGGAAGGGCCTTGTTTTGAAAAAGACTGAACTCCCTCCAACATCATTGCTATCAAGCTTAAATCAGCTTAATTCATCAGGATTCTCAGATAAAGTTAAATTTCATCAGTGTAGGATTTATTATAGCCCAAGTTGGAGGCCTTTGAGAACTTCAGTATCATGTAGAACAGTTCCTGATTACATACAAGGAAGATGCTCCTATCTAATATGTAGACATTAGCAAGCAGGTGTCTGTGAGCAAAGAATAAAGTGAAGGACGAAAGGATGTGAGGACAAATCAGAGAAAATGCAAAATCCAGGCAATTATCTTGCCTAGGTGAAGGCAAATTCACAAACAGGGTATGATACAGTATTGAACCCCTAAAGCTCTGTAAAGCCCTGGAAGTCTGAAAGTGTACAACTGAGGGCACAGGCACAGGCTGACTGTACTCTCACCAGCACTGCTGAAGCTGGGAGATATGTAGCTCAGCCTTTAAATGTTGACTATTCTGAATGGAGATACGAGAAACACACTTATCTAACAGAGCTTGATCTGGTGTGCCAGCTTCAAAAGAACAGCTGCTGCAAGTGTGCTTCCCAAGGGCTGGTTAAACATCAGAAGGAAATTTCCAGAGTCAGAATTTACATTGTGAAGAAGTAACTTTAAAAATAAAACACAGCCTAAAGTTTAACAGAATATTTCTATACCAGCTGCTCCTGTAAACAGTGGCTTAAATGCAGAAAATATTTCTTAATAATATGCTGTGCTGTTGCATAAAAGCAGGAGACTTGTACTGAGCAGGCAGAAAGTAAAAATGAAGCACTCTCTTTCTTTACCCAGCTTCTCTGATACACAGGAGGGAAACAAGCACCCAAAATTGCTCGTGAGTGAATGAAATGTTACAAAGTTTTCTTCAGTAGTAACAAAAGAAATGTTATTCCGTGGTTGTCGTAGGGGTAGGAGTCAGGGAGGATGACGAAGGGAAATGGAATATGTAAAAAACATTCCACATCCCTCTGGGAAACCAAAGAAGCCTGAAAGTGGCAATAGGATTAGGTCTGCAGAGGAGGGAAGGGATGGAGAAGGGCCTTCATCCTGCTGTACCCACTAGGGCTTCCCTCCTTTCCGGGACTGAGAGTGGTAGGAAAATACACACACAAGTCATCAAATGTTGCGTACTTTTTGCGTTTCCTTCAATCCACCTTCCTCTACTTTATTTCACATGCATTTAAATATGTGCGTATTACATGTCAAGAGGCTGAAAATGGTACAAGCCAAAGCAGCATGTAAATCACAGCAATTCATTTTCTTTTTGTCAGGTGAGCCCAAGAAGTAAAGAGAAGACTAATTTAATGTAATGGGAAAGCTAATTTAATTTAGTGGAGTCTAAGCTACACTGCTATCATACAGACACAGTCTAATCATGCCCAGTGTTTCTCCAGTAAGTGCTGGTACAAGTGCTCCTTGGGCACCTCTCATCAGTATGACCAAGGCTGTTAAGTCTTAAAAGTAGAAGGGGACACTTTTCCTAAGGAAAAGTATTTTTAACCTTTACTGCAAAAATCTGCTCCAGTGTTTTGCCTTAGAACATCTGTGGAAACATTCAGTGGAAACAGGAGCTAGAAACCAGCCTCCCTTTAACCTGAACTAGACCCTTTTCCAATAGATTAATAGAGAAGTTTGCCTTTCTACCCCAGGGTCAGAATTGGCCAGCTAATTTATAGAGTGACTCCAGGAAAGCAGACGTTCCTGCCTCTCTCCTTCCAGAAATCTAGCAAAACAAATCCAAAAACAAACAAAAAAAAACCCCAAAAATGGAAAAGAAAGAGAGACATTTGTCAGGCTGTGCTTAAGGGCAGGCCACTGTCTGTGCTATGAGCATGTGGAGGATTCAGTCATGGCAGAGAAGAGTCAGAGCTCCTGACGGCAGGAGAGGCTCTGGCAGGGCTTGTTCTTTCCTTCCCAGGAAGACGGAGAGACTTTTCCAGGGACATTCTCCAGGCAGGGCAAACCATGCCCACTTGATGGAAAGCAGTGGATGCTGTGTTTCCACTTGAGGCAGCTCCACTTTTCACCTGCCACGTACCTGCAGAGCGCTGGGGCCCCGGTCCCATCACGGCGAGTCCCCTGGCAGGAGCTCACCACTGCAGCAGCTGGGTGGGCCACTCGTGGGAGGTGGAAGTGCTGTAGCAGCTGCTCCAGAGCCAGGCAGCAAATTTTAATTGTCCAGAGTCCATCAGCAAAGTCTCTTCCATGCTATGCAGGAAACAGACAAAAGGAAAGGATTTGCAAAGCCCAGTTTGCAGTTTAGTGAGTTCATCCTTGGTTTGTGCAGGTGAGAAAATGCATGAGGATTTCTGTGCACCTGAGGAAAGCTCAGCCTTATCGTTTGGAAAGCCACACTGGGGTGCTTCCCAGCTTTGCTTAAAATTTACACAGCAAATAAAGCCATTATAGTGATGTAAAGGGTCATAGTTAGAGTATAAATCACTCCTTCAGGAAAACTCTGGGAATTTTCCTATGTATTTGTGGGAAGAACTTTAGGGCACATGTTGAGGCTCCCATATCTTAAGTGTATCCCTTTGGTTTTATGACAAAATGAAGTCTACATCTGCAGTTGAAGGGCACTAGGAATATTTACCATGAAGAAGATGACCTTACATCACAGATTATGAGGTTCAAATACTGCAAACCTTTCAAAGATTAATAAAGAGCTTCACACTGTATTATTTTCCTGCTTATTTTTGGGTGTGAATACTGCAAACCTTTCAAAGATTAATAAAGAGCTTCACACTGTATTATTTTCCTGCTTATTTTTGGGTGTGGATAAAAAGTAACTTCATTAAAGTCAGTGAATTACAACAATTACCAGTATGGGACAAGAATGGACTCTCTGGATAGACTCCAAGGTTTCATCATACCAGTTTGCAGTCTGTTTTCTCACTATGATCCCCTTTTTTGTTATTTTGTCAAGTCAGGCTGAAAGAGATTAAATCCCAGCTCCAATAACTGTTCAATAGTTTAAGATCTATAAAATATTTATGCACTCAGCATCTTGCTTCTGCATAATAACTTTCAAAGATTGATAATGTTCCATCTCTGAGGTTTTTGACCAATGGCTTTAACTTTTAACATGCACTTATTTATTGCCCCTAATGCTTTCCTTCTCTTGGGCTGCCTCCACCCCGACAGAGCCCGGTGCATTGCAAGGAGTGGCGCAAAGGATGATGAGGAATGGGCTCAGGAGGGATCTGCATCCCAAACCAGCCTTTTCTGCTGTCATTGGGGTCCCTAATGAGCTGGAATCCTGGGATTGGCCTAAACTGTAGATGTGGGTTCTGCTCCCAGGAGGATGGTGATCTACCTGCTGCTGGAGACGGCCGCCAGCTCCGTCAAGGCTGGGAAAGGAGGCATGAGATTTTCCTTTTGCTTGACAAGCCCTTGGCCCCCTCAGTTTCAGAGCCCACCAGGGTCTCCTTTCACATTTGGGAACAAATCGGCATCCCATATGGGCAAAAAACATGGTCAGGAAAAGAAGAGAACCCCTATGTTGAGAGAAACAAAGCAACAATGGGCTCAGCGAGTCGTTTGTGGCCTGCTTGGCAGGACTCAGATTGCTTTTCTTCCCTGGCTCTGCGCAGCGATAGAAGCAGGGCTGCAGCACTTAAGGCCTTGGCACTGTCCTCTCAGTCGGGATTTGGAGTTGTTCCAGGAGGCCCAAGAAACCTACACCTCGGGCCAAAAACTGGGAGTACACAGGGTTGTTCTGGATGATTTAAGGTAGATAGTAACAATTTGAAAACGCCTATTGCCTGGCTACTCCTTCAGCCTGTGAAAATGTTGGTGGATGGTTCCAAGGTTTCAGCTGCTGCAACAATGTGGTTGCTTCTTTTTAGGAGCCTGGTTTTTTCCCAGGAAAATTTCCACCTGCAAAAAGCTCAAAGGAAAAAAAATCAGTAAATTCAAAGGAAAATCTGCAGAGGCATTTGAACCTCTCGGTTAAGAAAGAACTTGCAAGGTCCTCACTCTTCTTTCTCATTTCTTCTGAGAAATATGTTATATTGGTTATTTTCTTATTTCATGTTGGGATAATGACAGAATCAATAAAGGACAGAAGTATTTTTGACCCAGGAACGAGGCATATAAAGCTCAGCTATGTCCTTGGACTCATATATTATCATCTATCATTTGTCATGGTGACCTCACAGCCATGACTGAATTGTCTGGATGATGTTCAAGCAAGTTATTTCACCCCAGGTGGCTACCAGCAAAACTGTTGTGCTTACAGTATTTGCCCATTCTGATGACACAGTCTTGGGTTGCTTGTTCCCAGAAAATTATGAATCATTATGGATCACTTTACTTTCTGCACATTCACTTCTAGAAGAGGGTATTAGTTTTTTAATGTTTGGGGGTGTTGAGCAGCATCCTCCTGCTGAGTTCTATGGGAAAGCAACCACACTGACAGATGTATTCATCAAGCACTAAGTAAATTCACCTGTCTGAACAAAATTTTCCCGTAAATAAAATTACTGTTGCTGCTGTAATTTCCAAACAATCATCAGCATTTGGAAGACTACAGGAAAATATTCAGGATTAAAGGAGTAATTGCTTTACATGTGAAACTGAAACTCTGAAAACTGCTTGTAAATTACAGAGGCAAAGGTCTTGAATCCACACCTTTCCCACATGTATAGGAAAAGGAATACAGATATACATTCCCAAAATATTCCCTGCTTTGTTCAGATACATTCTGCTGATGCTGACTCTGAAAAGCTCAAATCTGATGTCTTTAACATAAATATGTTGGTCTCTTAAGAAAATACGGTATGGAGAAATGTGTTGGTATTCCCTGAATGAAAATGAAGGAAGTACAAGGGCGGTTTAAAACCACACCACACCTGCGCAATGTTGATGTTTGTTTGAAGATGGAAACAGAGATGTAATGGAAGCAAGACATGGTGCAAAGAGGAGAGGCAGGATGTGGTGGGAACCCTGGGATAAAGGCTGCAGTGCTGTCATGCTTACAGTAAAGACCTTAATGTTTGGATGTTCCTGCTTACCCACAACATTTACCATTGGCTCTTCTGCCTGCAGTCACATGTTCAGGTAAATCCTATATTGTCAATCCTCTGCAAACATTACACTGGAGGCTTTAACTGTGAGATAAAACTGATCTTCAGATGCAAATTTTGGCATTATACTACTGGAGTTGCCTACAAGGGAAAGGGCTAAGCATGATGTCTGGTAGCACTAACACTGATGGTGTCAATGTGCAGAAATCCAGCTCTGGTACCATAAGGAGGAGAGCTATGTCTCAGCCCAAATGGCTTTGGAGTGTGTATTATCTGGGATGTTTTCAGTCACAAAGAGGGAGAGTTCAGCAGAGAGCCTGCCAGCCTCTTACTGCAAGCTCCAAGTCCATCTTCTTCCACTGTGGCGCTCATGCTCAGCGCTCAGCAAGTCAGAAGCTCTGTCTGACTGTTTTCAGTTCAACATTTTTAGAGTTCTGAGCAATTTCTAAACTCACAGTCATGGTGTTGTAATTTTCATGACATTCACTATAAATGTGTGTGTACAAGACAGAAATGGAAAGAGAACAGGGAATATTTCTTTTCTGGCAACACAGTTATGCCACTCCCCTTAAAAAAGGGAAAATACATGATGTTTATAAGTCTTGGCTGTTGGAAAAGTCCTATTTTATGTGCCATGTAAAAAAAAAATCTGAAATTGTATAATTTCAATAATAAAATTCCTACTAAATTCAAAGGTGCAGACTCATGTCCTAAATAGGAAAAACTTTCAAAGGTTTTGTGGATATAAGAAAAGTAGTGTTCAGAATAACACTCTAACATGTATTGGGAAAAAAATAAGTCTTTAGAGAATTGCTTCAATAATTTGAGGATTAGCATTTGGACAAGTTGCTGATGTTCAGAAAATCCCTCTTTAGAACAACGAGACTGTGTGTTGGTGGGGAATGTGCTCCACTCCTACAGGGACAAGGCAAACATATGTTCATCCAGAGCAATGACTGTGCCACTTCAGAGAGCTTTGCTTCAAGAGTCTCTCATGACTTTCAGTGAATTGGGCTTTTCAAATCCTACCAGACTCTTCTACCAGCTTTAATTTCAGCCATAGCTTCTATAAGGGTCTCATAAAATATTTGAAGATACAGCAAACTTCAGGAGACAGCTGTTTCCAGGACATCTGTACAGTAGCAATGCTGCTTGACTTCAGAAAGTCTCCTGGAAGGATGGCTACAGAGAAGAGTATCACCATCCCCATATGTGACCCTCACAGTCAAGAGAATATTACCGCAAGCCCAAGGAAGGGATACGTGCTCATCCACAAGAGCTAATGGTCTTGAACACAAACCAGACACTTACTGCATTAGGAGAGAGGTGTAACTGCAACTAAAGAGTATAGCTATGGTTTAAATAGTCTGTGAAAGTAGGTAGAGGAGCTGAGTTCAGTTCTTCCAACACAGATGAAACACAGACAGATGAGAAAGGCTATGGGGCTCAGTGATTGTACTGGTTTGGAAACAAACCAGTGGAGGAATTAACCCCACAGAAAAATATTGTGAGATATTCCAAGTCAGAACTACAATTTAACAGGAGAAATTAAAATAAAAGCAGCAATACAGAAAACACCAGACTAAACTGACAAGGTCACAGTACAACCTGACACCCTGTTGGTCAAGGTGGTGATAGCAGTCCAGTCAAATAGTGACTGCAGTCCTGTTGGAGTGATGGGTGTGGTCTTGGTTGGAGTGGTGATCCTGAGGAGGAAATCTCATCTGTCTCTGGGGTCTGGTGGTTGTGGAGGTCCTTTCCTCTGGAAAACCCAGGGGAAATGGGGATCTTGTGTTGTTTTCTCTGCTCCTTTTATGCAGGTAGGATGTTCAGTTCCTTCTTTTTTGGGGCGGAGCATATCAAAATGGGGTGATGTCATTCCAAGTGGCTTTGATGGCCCATTACCGAAGACGATCCCCCTCAGAGTAGTTGCTGCTTCTCAGAAGATATTATTAGGGCTGAGTTATTGATGTGAAGATAAGGGGGGGGGGGCAGGTTTGCCGTTGTCTCATAGCAGACCCTAGATCCATTGCATCACTTTACATCACATGCAGTCCTGTGGTGCCAGGCCTCAGGAGTGAGTCTGGGGGGCACTTCAGGGGGTCTTTGGTGGATTATGACACCTCCCTCAGCTGCCCCTCATGTGAATGTCCTGTAGCTCTCTTGGGGTTGGGGGTTCCACAGCTGAGTCATGCAAACCTGCTCTCACCTGTGGGCTGTGGCCTCCCCCACCCCAAACCCATCCAGGGATGATCACCACAGCTGCTGGGTTTGGCTTTCTTGTGGACGCATAGTCTTGTTTATTTCTCCTCAGATCTGAGATGATTGAACAAAAGTGTTCCCTTTATCTAATCTCAGCAGTTTGACTTACAGTCCAAAGTTCCAGTCAGACATCTCCAGGGAGGGGTGGTGGTCGTGGTTCTTTTTGCAGTTTTGCTATAACAATGAACTATTTCAGTCTCTGACATCCATGACACACTGGTTTTACCAGGTTTTTAGTGCTGGGAGGACCTTCCAGGAATGAGAAATCTGGTTTCAGATGCTGTCATTGACGGAAGGGGTTCTAACCCTCCTTCCCTGTTTTGAAGGGTACCCAGTTGACAAACTTGGTGTGACAGGGAGTATCAGAGAGGCTGTGTAGTGGAAGTGGTGTGCAGAGAGTTACAGTGGCCATACTCCATTGTGGATTTACCCCTCAGTCAGAGATCAGAGCCTTGATTTGTGGAAGGTTGTTGAAAATGTTTTTCTTTCAAACCTATCAGAAGTTATCAGAATTATTCCTCTAGCTGTACGAGTGTGAACAACATGAGAATCTGGCCTCATGGCAGTGAGAGATTGGTCCCTGCAGGACATATTCTGGAACTGATGCAATTTTCCTGTATGTTTAAATGAAATGCTATTAATATGTATCAAATGTTCACTTAGAAATAATTGTATCTACTTCATTACTAATGACAGTAATGTTTCCATTTAGAAATTTTATTAAAAATTTGCAGCTGAGAGGGTAATCCCAGTTTAAATACTGCATTCCTACTTAACAGATCTTAGATCAGAGGCAGCCTCTTTAATGGTCCTTGAATGCAGTGGGGAAAGTTGGATGCTCATAAATCATTTGAAACCATTCAAAAAGCCCATGCAAGCTGCTCTAATGATTGATCCATCCAGCAATTAAAAGAGCTAGAGTAGAGGTGAAAATCTTTTTATAATCATCTGCACTGCCTTTGCTGCTCCACAGAGCTCCATCTGAATTACAGGATCAAGGGCATTTCCTGCCTCTCACACCTAGATATGTAGCCTGTTGAAATCCTAAAACCATACAGGGCTGAGGCCTGGATGCATTCTGTGTCTGCTGTGGTTTCCAAAGAATGGGAAAAGTAAAAGAAAACAGGATCTAAGTGCTCTGCTCTGGATGATAGATCATGAGTCCAGAGGTAGTAGGCCAAGCCTCCATCTGCTGAGCTCTTCAGGAGTGGGTCCAACTTCACAAGTGAGAGATCAAACATTTAGATCACACTTCTACAGAGCTACAATGTTGAGTCTTGCAGGTGTCACAAGAAGTGAAATACCTCAAACCCTGACAGAACATTCTTTGGAAATTAAGATACCATCTCTTATCTGGCTGGTTTTTGATGAGTTTTGCTGCAGGGATCATTGGCCAAAGCAGTGGGAAGGTGCCCACTGTCTGCAGGGCCCTTCCCACCTAAGGTGGCCAATCCCACCTCACATTTTGTGACCCTTCACCCTTCAAATAACATCTATACTCCTGCTAATAATAGCCTTCCTCTATCTGACAGAGCCTCACAATGTGCTCTGAAATTATAACTAACATCTCACATGCCTATTAATCTTTTGACAAATCAAATAAATTAATGGTGAAATGAAATCTTGTGCCATAAGTGGATGGGCCTTGTAAGGCTAAACTCAGCAAAAATACATTGAGATGTCGCTCAGGCAGGCACTGCCAGGATAATATGGGACTTTATAATAGGATTTCTCTCCCTCTTCAGAGTTTTCTCCAACATTGGAGTAAGCATTTTATTGGTCCTGCTGACTCACACCTTTAATTAAGAAACAGCAATGTTTTCTGTTCTCTGAATAATATGCTTAAATAAAATGTTACAAGTACTCAAATGTATTAAAATATTTAAGAAAATATTCCATAATTTAATGTCATATATATTTCTTGGCAATAGTGAACTGCAAGAGCCTGAAGCTGTAATTGAACAATAAATTTAAACCATGATTTCAGCCTATGTATTATAGATGTGTTTGGGATCTTTACCAAGCTCCTTGCTGATACCATGTCATCAGAATTCCTGTTCTTCAGACAAACTCTTTCCATGCATTTTTTACGGACAAGTCCTGGTATTGCAGCAGTAATGACTGCAAAGTCATATTTGACTGTAATTTTGAGGTCTTAGTGTGGAAATTGGATAGACCTATGATACCCTTTCCTTCAAAGCTGAAAAATAGCCACTAAATTTATTTTTCTGACTGGAGAGATTTTTGGGTACATTATTTTCTGTTTTTTTATAAATACCTTCATAGTTTATTCACATGCAGAACTGGCCACCTGCACACCTTTCTAGAGCTTGATATTTAGAGTATTTACCATTTCAAATCTTCAGAGATCTTTATCCACTGCCTATAGAGTCAGATTTAATCATTACAGACACTCTGTAAAGATTATTGGAAATACTATTCAGTAGCTATTCAGCAAGCTAAAAGAAGGCTTCTTTTCCTCTAGTCTATTGTGTGAGAACACCCAAATTCTGTGTCTGTGCTGGATCTATAGCCAAGTTAATCTAAACTGCCTCCATTCAGTTTATGCGAAGTACCTCTAGCTCTGGGAAATGCGTTTGTGAATTTGCAAGCACGTATGCTTAGATCTGAATTCAGTTGCTTGCCTCAGTTGTGGCAGAGCAATATGGCAAGGGAACAAATTTAGAGTCTGCTTCTGCTTTTTCTTTTTTGGCTAGTGTTTCTCCTTGAGGCTTCACAGGGCCTCAAGAGAAACTGCTCTGCAAAAAGTCACCTGTGCCCAAGCCCTCCATGGCATAAGAAAACTGACCAAAAAAAGGTGCCAAGCAATGAAGGCTGCCATGTCCACATTAGGGGAAAAAAATAGCTCTCGCTATTTCTTATTGAGGGTTTTGGGAGTGTTCTTCTCCAAAACCAGTCCCTTGAGGTTGACCATCTGTTGTTACTGAACCTGCTCCAAACCCCCTGTTCCTGAGCAGGACTGTCGAGAAACTTGTGGTAAGACAGACCTTGGAGTCTGGACACCCTTAAGCCTCCTGTGACCTCAGGCTGCCTGGTGCCCAGCCAGAGAATGTGACAGGCTGCCCTACCTGGGGAGTCAGGAGCCAGTGGCCAGCACAGGCTGCTCCAGTGGCCGTACTACACATACCTGTGTGTGAGGCTCTCATTCATAGGAGGATTTTATGAAGATGATGCTGATGGGGCACCTGTTCACTCTGGAGCAGAGTGTCAAATGTTACCTCTTCTTGCTTTGCCCATACAATTATGTTCCATAATTTTGAGATGTTTTGAAGACTTCTTACCACTCCAATCAATGAGAATTAGATAATTCTTGGGTTATGCTGGCATGACTGAGCAAATTCCATAGCTGGAAGCTAGGACTGGGTCTGTATGAAAATCTTTTGTTCCTGAGAGCATGAGCTCATTTTTGGTACTGTAGGATTTCATCCCTTCCCTTTACTCTAGCCTCGAGGGCCATCTAATTCTTCTTTTGTATGGTATTCTACTATTGCTCTGTATTCATGATGTTCCTTAACATTAGGTCACCAGCTAATTCGTCTGCACAGTTCTAATGGCTTTGACAAGGTCATTATCAAAATATTAAGACTCTGGAGTCTTGCCTAGTAACCTCCCTCCAGCCCCATATTTCTTGCAGGATTACTCATTGTCTCCTTTTCCTCCACACTCCTATCTCTAAGCCAACTTCTTATTCACCTTTCACTTTCCCAACTGACCCCAGCTTTTCCAGTTTAAATAAAGGATTTCCATGTGACCTATAGCAAAATATCCTACTGAAGTTCAGAGACTTTGTCTGGAATATTTTCTTTATTAGATAAATCTAATCTGGCAGAAGCTACCTGAAAATCACTCCTGTTGTGCTTTATCACTTTTCTTTAATCACAGTTTTCTTCAGAATCTGTTTTAAACCATGGATGCTGGTGAGACAGACTAATGAGTCTAGAATTAATCTGAGTACTTTGTTTTCCTTCTGAAGCACTCATCTTGCCATTTTTTGTGCCAGTATTTTTCAGAACGCAGGGATGAGGTCATAAAGTTTCTCTGAAACAAGTGCATTCAACTCCTTGAGTTTTGTTTCTGCCATGATTTCCAGTGCTTTTTACCATCCTCTGTCTTTTCCTCTCATGATTAAGCTCATCACCCTTGTGGGAAACTGAGGCAAAGTCTGGATCCATAGTGTCTCACTTCTATTTCCTTGTGTTTTATGCAGCTAGAGAGCTCTTGCTCTTTTGCCTCAAGCTTTGCAAGATCGATCTCAGTTTTCATTTGGCAATACTAAGATTAGCTCAGCTCCTCTCTTTCTGCATATTCTCCAATTTTTGTACAGATTTATTCTCTTTCTCACGTCTCTCTGTCTAGCCTAGTCTGGAATAGAAATCTGTCTTCTTGTATTTTATCCTGTTTGGGATATAGATTTATGATCCAATTTTTGAAATGTTTGTCCTGAATATATTTTCTCCACCTGTTTGTTTAGGACTCAGTCTTAAACCCCAGCTCACTGGACTTTTGGAGGACATGGAGATGCAGCTGTAGCAGAAAGTGGTGTGTGATTCAGCTCTGCTGAGTACCCATATTTCTCTGCTGAGGTTTCCAGCTGCAGGCTGAAGGATTGTGGGCTATAGCTGGAGAAGGAGGCAATTGCTGCAGGTGGCTGCTGGAGGAAAAGGTCCTTACTGTGATCCTGTCATGCTTCCAGGTGCACACACACTATCCAGTCAGTTCTTTGCTTTGAAATGAAGGTAGAAGTTCTAGCAGAAGACCTTCTCAGCCATTGGTGCTCTGTGTTTGGACATGACTGAAAGAACAACTGGGCACAAAGTCCACCTTGTGTGGGATGGGCATGAGACACAAAACAGTGATGACACAGGTTTTTAACACACACACACACACACACACACACACACACACACACACTGTCTGTGAGGACTATTGCAGATGACCATTTCAAGCTTCCCAACAGTGAAAACAGTATGAATTCATGCTGAACCAGCACTCCAGGGGCTGTAGGCCAAAGCTCAGCAGTGGCCAGGGTGCAACCAGTGTAGCACAGAATAAAGAGGTAAATAATGGACTGGTACCATTCCTAGCGATGTAAAAATAATCATAGACTTTCTTACTGCTGGTCCGAATGTCCCAAGACCCATGGCAGGGGCAGAACATTGGAGGGTTAATAGATACTTTCTCAAATAATCATTGTCCCTTTTTGGAATAGGGAGTGGAGGTGGCAAAGAAGCAGTTTTTCCTAGTAAATAACTCCCCTACTAAAGGGAGTCGGGGAATATTGAAGAAAAGTTTCCCCCAGTAAAACAGCACAAAGTATCCCAGTAAAGTGGTGGATCTGATCCTTTCTTGGGTTTTTGTTCCAGCGTTTGAGACATTTATGCCACAGCTGAGGGCTGGGATGGCTACTACTCAGGGGTTTGGGTCTGGCTGGGTGGGTAGCAGTGCATGGCAAAGGAGGGGGCTGTGCTGCTGTGACAGGACCAGGCTGGCACCCACTGGCACTGGGTACTCTGCAGCCAGCACCTGCCATTCCCCCAGGGCAGCCCTGCTCACTTCAGAGATGAAAAATAGTTTCCCTTTGAAGGAATGTCAGCTGAGCACCCAGGAGCTTCTGCAGAGTCGTTGTTGTGTCACTGGGTGTAAGCACAGCTGGGTGTGTGCTCCTGGTGTCCTGGGGTACAGGGCTGGTCCCTGAGCCCCGCTCCTGTGCTGATGGTCCCAGCTGTGGGCCCCGGTCCTGCACACCCACAGAAGGGCCAGCCCTGGCTGAGCTCAGGGAAAATGCATGTGCAGGGAGCAAGGCAGGCTATGCCCAGGCCCTGAGCATGCGGCTTAGAGGCTCTCAGGCAAGAGAGCCTTTAGGAAGCAAAAGCTGTTGCCCATGCAGCCCTGAAGTGATCCTTTTGTCAGTGGTCACTGCATTGGCTAAACAGGGGAAACATCTGTTCTGTAGAGAACGCACCGTGTTTCAACAGCAGGCACTTTTGGAAACATTTGTGTAATCAACAAAACTACAGGCATTTCTGGTTTGTAACCCACTGTGCACTACAGAGACTTCACTGAATTCATGAAAGCTGAAGTCCCACCTGATATGAGCTGGCACCTGACATGGCTGAAGTCATCAGGGCCATGCTGACCTATACCAGGTGAGGGTCTGATCCTAAAGCCTTTAAAACATGATAGTGTCTGTCTCTAGGAGTTGTGCAGCACTGAGAACTTCTTTCTTTGTATCCTCTCTTTTTTTATAAGGCATCTTTCTAAGAAACACTATTGCCAAAAGGAATAAAAAAGTACAGCATGATGTACTTAAACAGGATTATCTTACACTTGAAACATCTTCAAATGTTTTTGTATCTTCTGTGATCTTTGGGTGCACATTTACTGATAGGGCAATTCCCAGACCATTGCTGCTCTGATGGAAAGTGGATTTCTTAAATTAAGCCATCTGTGGTTTTATTGCAGCAAATGAAACTTCATGTGTGTCATTGGTGTTTTGATCACAGGATAATTTTTGTAACACAGTGCGAAGTCTGAGAGTTAAAAAAAATATTCCAAAGATGAATGAATGCATGACAAAATTACTGAAAGAAAAAAGAACTTTACATAAGAAAGAAAAAAAAAACCCACAGCAATTTCTTACATAAAATAACAGCAAGAAATTTTATGACGCTTTCCCTAGGAGGGAAAAATGAAAAAGCCAGTTGTAAAAAACTGTTTTGCTGTTTATTAGGTTGTTATTACTTCTCTGTTTAGAGCAATACCAGGCCATGTCTGATAACTAACACAGACTGAGAGCTGTGAAAATGACAGAGTTAAAATTTCTGAAATAAAAAACAAAATGCTTTAGTTATTCAGAGTCATTGAACTAGAACATCTTAGTACAGAATATTACATTCTATCACAATTCATCTACGTTTTAGGCAAATTTATTGTTCTGCTTATAAAAAACCCCCAACAGTCCTCCACTTGTCATATTTGATCATACACTGTCTTCTTTAATGCCAAGTGCATCGCTGTGAGTGCCTGTAATTTGCCATCATCCCTGAAGATGTTCTTGAAAATGAGATGTTTCATCTCAGTGGTCATACCCTGCTGACATTTTAAAAATAAATAAATTATCAGTTCTGTAGTACTGTTGTTGAGGTTTAAGGGGAATTTACATAGAATGCTGGGCTTCTGTGAGAATTGTCAAATCTTAATCTTTCAGTAAGCTACCAAACTGTTATTAACATATCTCTAGGTAATATTGTTTGGTGTTAATACTCAGTAGAATATACTTTTCATTAAAAGATGAAAGCAGTCCAAATATGCTTTACTGTCAGACATAGTATTAGCTATGTTGTTTCTTGGAAGGACTGCAATATAGAAATTAATCCAGTCTTACCCAAATGACTTTTGTGTCACTGTACAAAGTCTGGAGTCTTTTACGGATGGCAGGATGAATCGAGATGGGAGAAAAAAACTTGGGAGGCAAAGCCAATACAAATGTCTGTTAAAGCCAGAGGTTTCACAGCCATGGGGTGATTCCCAGTGATGTGCAATGCAGCTGCTCAGCCCTCTGTGGCACATCTCATCTGATCTCGTGTTGGTGAATGTTTATCTCAGCCTCAGCACAGGAGTGAGCTGTGAGAGTGTAAATGTGGAGCTCAAGTTGGCCCTGGGACATGGCAGGGTGATTCCCACTGTGAGAAGAGCAGGCATCCTATTTGTCAGTCTGAATACACAGTCTGAGGCTGGGTCCCTGCAGCTCCCTCTGCCATACAGCCAAGCAGAAAGATTAAACAGGTTGTTGGAGCCATCCAGATATCTTTCAGAAAATTAAAATCCCTCCTCCATGAATCCACAAAAAGAAACATAAACAGTCTCATAATAAAAAATAAAATAAATATCAAATTATCATAAATATTAAAGGTTTGCAGCAAAAGTAGCTGTAGAAATAATAATAACAATTTTTAAAAACAAAAAAAAAAGAAGATGAAAGGAGTTTTTCCAGTGTTTTGCAAACCGTCTGCCTTCAAGGGATTCAGTGAATTCATCAGGAAGTGAACAGGGTGTTTTATTACCTTGTGGATAGGGAAGGGATAAATCACATATAATGTCACTTTAAGTTTGGAAAAGTTTCTTCCTAGCTGACAGTTTGATCAGTGCAAAACTGGTGTGTGTGTGAATTCAGCCTAATGAAAAAAAATAACAAACGACAGTAAATGGTTAATTTGCACCTGGGCAAAAATCTAATTCTTGGGCTAAATCAAAAAACTGTTCTAGAAAAAGGGGTGATTAAAAAGGTCTGTTAATAACGTGATTGGAGACACTGCAAAAAAGGCAGGCAAGGTGCAAATGAGATTGCAAGGAGCTTGAAACATGTCAAGACAGTTCATGGGCAGCCCTACAGAGGAAGAAAGTTGTTTCCAATAAACTGAAGGCTGAGCAGTGCTAACAATGGACTCATTGCTGGGCTCTCAACGGGCCATAACCAGGCAGAAAATAAAACCAGGAGTGAGGGAGAAGCTGGTGAAATCCTTGGAGGAAGGGAAAATTTACACGGAAATGTGGTTTTGAATGTCCTGAAACTATTTGTGAGTTCAGCTTGAGGCACTCAAATAGTTTCACTTCATTTCTTTCTTTTTTCTTTTTTTTTTTTTTTTTTTTTTTTNATCTCCCTGAAATTTCACTTTTTTTCTTTTTTTTTTTTTTTTTTTTTTTTTTTTTTTTTTTTTTGCAAGAAGGCAGGGAGAAGGAAGGAAGGAAGAAGCCAGAAGGGGAGGTGTAATTTCATCCTCCTTCATCTTCTGCTCACCTTGGCCTTTGCTTGGGATATGGGAGACCCAACCATAAATCCTTTCCCCATCTGAAAGGACCAGACCTTGCAGAAATGTCCAGAGAGGTGGACAGGTGGCCACAAAGTACTCAAGGGGACTTTCAGCTTCATGCATGGAAATACCACTGGATTGAGGCCTCAGAAAGGTGTGTGACCAGAGGGATATGTCCTTCCTCACACTGGCTCTGTGATAACCCTGGGTCCTCGTATGTTTTCTCTGCCCAGAGTCAGCCAGGACACTGTGGGGCTGTTGGCATCTTTGTGGGCAGCAGGAGCTCAAGCCTGGTGGGGGCCAGGACTGCCCAGCAAGTGCCTTGGCACTGCCCAGCTGTGGTGTCCCTAGCAGTTTGATAAGAAATTGCTTTGACTTGTGTGGGATTAAGTGAGGGAGGGGGAAGAGGGTCCATTTCTGCAGGGAAGAAAAAATAAGGAGTTTTGTGTCTGAGGACTAATTTATATTCCATCCTCTCAAAGGTGCAGTTTTGCATCATGTGGACTGGTTTCATCCTAGTCTTTGGGAAGAAAATTACTATCCTCAGATGTTGATCAATACATTTCCAAAATTAATCTAAAAGAAAAATTAAATATTTGACAAAAGATTTCCTTCTTCCTTGTTTTTCCTCCACTTTTCTGTATGAACACTTTCAGCTTTTCTTTTTAAATCTCACAGCCTACAGCATGCAGTCATAGCTCATTGATTATTCAAGTAAATGTTTCTGTAACTGGGTTAATAATAGTCCTCATAGCCAAGTACAGTAGTCTAGCTGGTAGAGTTAAAGTTCCCACTGAGCATTTGTTTTCCTCAGTTTGCAATAATATTCCCAATAAAGTCATTCATGGAAACGACTGTGTCACAGCAGCTTATGTGCAACACCCAGTGAATTATTATAACAAGATTTGTTAAAACTGTGGAGGAGATTTGCAGTAAGATAGTTATCTGAAAATGATCTTTAAAAAAATTAAATGTTGAAAGCTCCCATTGCAAGGTATGCTGCCTTCTCCACTGCAGTCAATTCCAAGAGCTTCTGAGGTTACTGTAATACCTACTGAAGGTAGGTTATGATTAAAAGCTTAGAGAATTTTCCCTTGCACAAAGCAGAAACTGAGACGCCAACACGAGTAGAAGCACTCAGTATGGAGCCCACATTTAAAAATGGAGCTAAGGATAATTTCTGAATCAAATACTTCAGGGTGTAGAAAATTGAGAAAAAGACCAATAAAGCATGAGAACCTTTATAATTTGATAAGAACATACTGGCATGACATACATAAAAGTAAATTATGCTTCTCCTAAACTCATAGAATTCTTTGAGTTAAAAAAAAAAAAAAGTAGTACATTAAAGCAAGATGATGGATATAATTTATTTAGAATGTTGAAAAGCTTTCGATAGGATTCTGCCCGTGAGACTATGAAAGAAGTCTGACAACAAGAAGGTGAGGTAAAATCTTGTCCTGGATTAACAACTGCTGAAGAGACAAGCTGGCAGTAGAAATAAATGTCTGAAGCCCGAGGCTGAAAAATATTAAGACTGAAGTGCCCTAAGGATGTCTATAAAGACTATTTTTAATTTATCCATGTGCAGGTGACTATGTTGTACATACATTACACCGACTTCCTTCAGTTTCTATGAGGATCTATTTACAACAGACAAATATGGACTTTGAGATAAGGAATGTACCTGTTAGGGTTTTTTAGAGATTCTTAGAATTATTTTCTCTGTCTTAAGACTGTGATTGTAGTTTCAGTGGATTTTCTAAGTACTGCATTTCCTAATAACACTAAGAATTTAATGAACAATTAAATGTCAAACTACGCAGCTGATAAAAGCTTGATCAGAAACAAAAAGCTGCAAAGGATTGTTTGAAACACCAGAAAACTCTAATAACACCAGTGGTTGTCCTAACATGATGGCAGATGAACTTGAACTAAAAGGTAATGCATCTGAAAGAAATAATTTAAACTACTCTGACACACTGATGGCTTCTGAATTAACTGTAATCTCTGGGGAAAAGACCTAAGCATTATTGTGAACAGCTCAGTGAAGATACTAAGCAGCAGAAGCAAAAAAAATATGCCTGAGATGCTGCAGTGAGGGGAGGCACTAAAAAAGAGAATAAGAATGCACCTGGTGTGCAGATGTGGCTGCATGTGTAGCCACATGTGCACTCAGAGGGGTGGCTCATCAGCCTCATTACTGTGTGTGACTTCAGATGCCACATGTACAGTGTGAACTTGGTAAAAGAACATGTGAATAATTCACATTTCCCAGCTGAGTAGAAGGGCTGAGGATGGTGAAGTTGGTCACTCGCATTTAGGAGCCGGCCAGTCCTTCTGGCAATGTACTAAAGGTTGGGGGAATGGAAAGATTTGGGTTGGCATAAAGGGTGTCTGAGCACACAGACTCCTCATTAGCATTGGCCCTGCTGTTCCTTTTCAGGATATTTCCAAGTGCTGCTGCCAAAATTTCTCCCTCTGTCATTTTCCAACAAGGATCGTGGCCTATCTTGCCTCTCATATTGTTAATTATTGTCATACTTATGGTCTGGGTGCATAAATCCATACGGAAAACTGAAACAGGGCTAGTCAGGACTCATGAAGGAAGCATGCAAGGAAGGGCTGGGGGATGAAACTGGAGGAGAGCAAAGACAGTGAGCAACAAGGAGTGCAGAGAAGGCAGGAGATGGCAGAACCCCATGGGACCCCCCATCCTTTCTGGACCAACCTCTCTGACAGCCTCTCTTCAGCAAAGTTTTTCTGTGTCTCCAGGTCTGTGGCACACCAACATCCCTGACACATTGTTTTACATTTAGTTCCCATTTAAGATAAATAGAGGAACTCATAACTCTGGTTTAGTTGCAGTTTCTCCGGCTTTGACACAAGATAACCCCTGCAAAATGCAAAGTGAAGCATGGTTATCTTTGCTACCAGAAGGGCTAAACACTTCATTAGGTTTTTAAATGAAAGCTTAGTTTCTGGAGAACGCAGTCAAATCTGAAGGAAGGACCTAATTCCTCCCACATTTTCATGAGCATAGAGGATCAACATCTTTGCTAGTCAAAGCTCTTGTTCTGCCTGTCCCAGAAAACAAGGAAAAGGAGAAGCTTGCACTTACAAGATGACACTTTCAAAGCTGATAAAGAGAGCCATGAATAAGTAGGGTAGAGTAAACCTGTAGAATTCACTGATGAAAGTTTTTTCTAGATTCTGCAGCCCTTTATAAAAGTAATGTTTGCACTGCACCAGTTACAGTGGCTGCAAATGATGTTACGAGCAAAAGTGTTTTCCCTGGCCTGGTGCAGTGGATTGAAGCCAGAGGGGCACTGGCAGGTGTCCTTTGCTGTGTGACCATCCTCATTTATTATGAACCTCATCCCAGTGTTCTTTGTTGTGTCCTTTCCCAGGTGGTAATACTGTGTGAAAACCACTTCTTTCCTTCACTGAAAGAAGGAAGTGGATTTTTTGCTTTCATACCATATAAACAAAATTCAAGATCTGACTCACAAAGTTTTGAAAAAGCAAAAAGAAAAATCCTAATTACTTCTGCACATTTGGTTTTGATAGGTCATGGTATATAAGTGGCTGGAGTCAGCAATACTGAGAATGGGTCTTGGAGCTGATGGGACCTGCAAGGAGTGTTCCAATAGGCATGAGGAGCCACCAGCAGCCACTAACACCAAGGGCAGACTGAGAAAACAGAGAGAAGGGCTAGGAAAGGAAAAGCAGCTTTACATCTCCCTGCTCTAAAATTCTCTGAAGAAGGCAGTGAAAAGCCCCTGAAAGAAGCTCAAATAACCCAACAAACAACAAGAGAGGCTCAATTTCAAAGCGCTGCTGAGAATGAGGATCAATAGCACCAAGGAGGATTGCTCAGTCCTGTAGTAGATCAGTTGAAGGTGTCACCACATTGGATTATTTCATGTCTTGCATGTGTGTTCACTTGGAAGGCATGGAGTCCTGATTTAGTGGGACAGCTAAAATATCCAAATAGCAAGAAGAAAGTAGTAATTGGCCAAGTAATTAAGAGAAAAATATTCTTGTGTAAAGGTTATGAGCTTTTCTCTTTTGGAACTGCCACACAGGAACCAGCAATACATGTTTTTTCATTACTGTCGGTGACAAAAGAATGCTGGAGACAGTGTGTTGGATTAGGGAGATCCACACCCCCATGAATCATCAGCAAGAATATCTGAGACCTCTGATATTTGAAACATCATAATTCAGGAGCTGGATGTGTCCTTTCCCATTAAAGCAAGTGAGACCAAAGTGGGAAATGCTTGCTTTCTCCAGCAAAAAAACCTAATGAGGAATTGACATAGGACCCCACTTTGAAGCATAACTCAGCTAAAACCTCATAATTGAAGCTGAGTTAATGGGAAATGTCATGCTGGCTTTCATAATACAAACCATGCACCTGTCTCTATAATGCCATACCCCATCAGAAGATCCAGTGGTAGAGTCTGATAATGAGCCAACATCACACAGCCACACTGCTGCTGGATGTACTGCACAAGGTGTCAGCATCCTGCCAAACTTATTCCCTGAATAGGCATGGCTGATGTTTCCAGGAGCTGTAAGACATCTAGGAGAGTCGCCAACAGGGAGCAAAACCAGTGTTGCCAGTAGTAGGATGGGATAGTGCCAAATTAGTACAGAAGTTGCTGTATGTGCCAAATAGCTTTCTAATTACATTGTGATCCGCAAGACAAAACTGTGTCTCTTTAAAAACATATGTCTGTATTCACAGTGGGTCTTCAGTGCAGAAAGGGAATTTAGAGGCAAAATGGCAGATAGGAAAGGCTTGTTTGTTTTAGATGCCTCTAGTCTTCCAGGACCCCAGCCCATAGGATTGACCTCTTCCCTCCAGGGAGAGCAAATGAGAGGACAAAGAGGAGGTGGGATCTAGCAGATTAGAAAGTGGTGGGATTATTTCACATAAAGGCACACATTGAAACATGTGACTCTGACAGGTACCTTCTCATTAAACATCAAACAAAACCAGTTAGGGCTCTATTTGGCTGCTTTTATGTTGACTAGCACTTAATCCAAACATAGCACTGGACCGCTGGGCCCAGTTCTTTTTGGTTTTTTGATTTCAGTGTAATTTTCTTTCCAAGTGAATGTAGGACACATTTCTAAGAGTTGGGTTGCAGAAGCCCAAACTTGAATAAGCTGGTCCAGATTACAAGGATGCATCTGATACTCATTAAAAAGAGGATGCAACAGCTTTTGGAACAGATAGTGGATAGGAGTACATCATGGAGGGGTTTACAAAGAATGAAAAATGACTCATGTTGCTGTAGAAATAATTATCATATGTGGTAAGTAAAGTTTCATCTGGATCCTTTGTACTCTTTCAGACTTTCTGTGAACTCCACTAACGGGTAATGAGGCCACCATGCAGCAGAGTGATGATGGAGTTGATGTGTACATGGGCTTTAGCATCTGCCTCTTCCCCTGGCCATCACCCTCGGGGACCAAGTACATTTTGTATCCAGCAAAAGATTTAAAAGAGGAGAACATGTGAAAATATTCACTGCTCTGTTGATTTTATGGGTGGCTATACTGCTTTCAATGTAGGGAAGTTAATGCACAGTGAGCTGTGGTGTAGATATGTGCTACAGTAGCTACACTAGCTCCCTTTTCAGACTCCCAGAAGTCACACTGAGGCAGAACAGTTTTCTCCACTTGCAGTGCCTTTCATGTGTAGCTTTGATATGTAGCTGCTCCTGCCCCATACACCTCCATGGGGTTTTGGACAGAATTCAACAGCACATGGGTTACAGCACATGGGCATCCCAAGAGATGATCACTCAGGTTCTCTCGGTGAACAGGAGTGTTTGAGAATCAGCAGTACCTAACCAGGCTGGAGCTTCAGCCTTTTCCCACTTCTCCACACGTCCTTGGTTGTAATGGACACATGAAAAAACAATAACTGGGTATTTAGAAATAAAACTAATAAATGTATTTGGTATGGCAATTTCTATTCCTGGGTATGCAAGGACTGCTTGGACACAGGTGTCAATTACCACACCCAAACCAACACTTCTGCAGTTACCAGTGAGCTCTCCATTCTGCGAGGCATCTGTGCAGGTCCAGCAATTTGCAGCATGCATACAAAATAGCAGACATTTTGCTTAATTTATTTATTTTTCTTTACCTTTTGTGAGTTTTGTCAAATTTTATCAATGTCAGTTAGTATGAACCTGCAGTACAAGTTTCTATGTCCTCCATAACTAGGGAGGGCTGATCCAGCAGACCACCACTCCCCAGGCCCTATGTGTAGTGCTCTGACAACCTGTTTTCTTTGAGATTTCAGGCATTCCAATATTGCAGGCCATTAATTATAGAACTCGCCTGGCTTCTGTTTGAGAAATAAAAACAATTTGCTTCAACAGGAGGTAGTCCCTTATGAGATACACCCAGCTGGCCACAGCAGGGATCAGCCTTGTCGTCTTTATGAGCAGGATATGTTCACATGCCAAAGTCAGCAGAAACAAAAAGAGATGACACATTCACAGTCTGAAGGTTTGTATTTCCAAAAAAACCCAAGCAGAAATAAGACAGGATGAGGAGCCAGGTCCTAACCAAGCATTTAAATCAAACATTTACATGCCTGAGATCAAACTCTTAGATTATGGATTAAATCCCTAAAATGTTTAGGAAGGCAGGAACTGCTTGCGTATTGTCTCTTAGACATGTCTGGGGATGTTTTGTGACATCTGTTGTACAAACTTGGATGTGTAAAACCCACATGCAAAACAGTGGGTTTAGACCAAACTGCTGATGTCTGAAATTTTCACTCTGCCTGATACAAGGCATTGCCAAATCTCCAGCAGTATCTGTGTCTGAGACTCTTTTACCTCTCATCCCACACACCTTGAGCTGATTTTCAATTGTACAACTTCTTGCTCTTTATACTTTGGGAGCCATATATCAAGGGGAAATCTGCTTGGAAGAAGAGGATAGGGATGCTGTCTGTTCTCTGATCCTTAATACAGTTTTCAGCTAGAGGTGATTCCAAAAATCTGACATCAGTCATGCACATTCAGACAAGTGTTGTTACTTAGGATTTACAGCATTCTGTTGTGTGACCATTGGAGTCGTTTCATCAGGATGATGTTTGCTGTTGTAGTTTGGGGACACTTTTGTCTCACCCTTTTTCTTTAAATTTTGTGTCTCCACACAGAAAGCAGTAGAACAATGAAGCTCAACAGCATATTGCAGAACCTGCTCCCAGGCCCTGCTGGTGAAAACACCACAGAGCCCTGTGCTACCTTCTCTAAATTCTTTCGGGTATTTTTGAACAGGAATGTGCTCCTCACAGGCAATTGCAGAATTTCTACTGGAGTTTCCTGTAGCCCTGTGGAATGAAATCTGGAGTCCTGACTGTAGAAAGTTTCATAAGGCTCATGCCTACCAATGGGTGCCTGAGTGTAGGGCATGTCCCAACCTTTCCTCTGGCACCCGCACAGCTCTAGAGTGACAGCTCTGAGGTTACTGCACAGTGCTGGAAGAAGAAAACTGCTTCCAGTGGCACCCGGAGGACCCAAAGGTATCTGCAGATCACTGCTAGGGACACTTTCTCCTATTTTGATCTAACTGGAGTGAACTTCCTCTCTTACCACCCTGTTAGGTTTGAGGAGAAGCCAGTGTCAGCAGTTGTCTATCACTGAGAGACAGAAACAGCCAGAAGAGGCCCTAAAATGGACCTCTGTGCAGACCTGGCATTTCAGCTCTGAATTGTGAGCTGGGGAACAATTCAGATCTTCTGATGCTCCGTGAATACAGCAGGAGAGAAGGTGTCCTAGCACAGGGAGCTTGGTGCATTCATCTTGCTTCAAAACTAGCTAAAAGAGGTTGATATCTTTTGCATCAGTTACTTACCATTGGGAAATCTTGAGTGATATAAAAATCCAGAGAGAAGAAAATATTACACTGTTATTGTTGGGGGACTGGGGTAAGGCTGTTTGTGCCAGTCATGAAAGAAACACCCATGCCGTGTTGCTACAGAAAGCTCCCTTGCCACACAAAATCCCTGAAAACAATGGGACTTGAGGCTAGGAGTGAGGACCTCCATGAAAGTTTTGTTTGCTTGGAAATAAAAGGACTGATGATTAAATGGACTACTCTATGTTTTTGACAGGTTGAGTGCCTCTCTTTTCTGTGCTTACTATTTTTTAACCTCCCCTGTACACAGTATCCCAAGTGTGTTGACACTCTTCCTTTTGGATTAGCTAACAGTAAAATATCTTCTCTAAATTCCCCCCCAAATGCGTGTAGTTACATTTCTCTTTGACTTGATAGAACTCCAAGACACCCTCCCACAGATAACTTGCCATGCAACGTGTGGTTGTATGTAAATAAATGTGTATATGTAGTATATGTGGAGTCCTTTATAAAGACAGACCTATATATATTGGAGCTGTTTGGAATCAACATGGACTTGGGAAAGAGTTGGGTTTTGCACTTCATTTTCTCTCTCCCCTCTCCATCAGAAAGAGACTAAGTAGAAATTGCTCATGTGAGCAAGGTTCCTCCCTGATGGATCAATTCTTTACTCTGGAGGTGCTGCCTGAACTGCAAGTGAAAGCTCAGACCTGAGGTCGCTGTGTTTGGGTAAATTAGGCAACCATGCAGGAGTGGAGTCTGGCTGCACCTGCCAACACCCAGCAATGAGGGGAGGAGGGCTGCAATGCCTGCCTATAGGCATGAGAGCAGGCAGCAACTTCCCCCGGGCAGGATGAGGTTGGCTGGTGCCCACAGGGAGATACAACTCTGCAATACCTTCCCCATGCCCTGGGCTTTACAAGCACTGACAAGATCTTTTCCCTCCTGCTAAAAAAATGCAGTCAATAAAGAACAGTGAAGAATGAATTCTAAATGTGCACATCCCACATTAACTGTTTTTCAGAGGCTTTTAGCTACTGGTTCCAAGCCCTGTTACTGCTTTCTGTCACCATCCTTCCCCTTTCCCAATCCTTAAAAAGTGTCCCTGACTTCACAGCAGACTGAAGCACCAGCTCCAGGGTCTGCTCTGTGGTCACCCAGAGGTGTGCAGGGCTGTGCTGAGCTCAGAGCCCCATCTCAGCTGAGCTGCACGGAGCTGGCTCAGCTGGCTCAGGCCCAGGATGCAGTTTATCTGCCAACAGAGAAGCCACCCATGGATAATGGAAAGTGACTGTAGCAATGGAACGTGTTACAAAACTCCTACTGACTTCAAGGGAGCCGGCCGGCAGAAATCACTGTGTACTTATACTAGGGAAGTAATCTGGGACAGTAAATTAATCTCAGCAGTCCTAGCTACAGGGGTTCTTGAAGCCATTTTGTGCAGTTTTACTTTGCATGGATTTGTTCACTATTAAATTCACAAGAACTAAGCCAAACTTCTCTCAAACTGCTGAGCTGTGCTTTGTTTTGGGATTTTCAAAAAATAGATGAAGCTGGAGTTTAGTCTGACTCGCACCTGGAAGCAGAAATTGGTCCCCGTCTGCTGAAAGCCTTGTGACTCTCTGCAAACTTGAATCCAACTTGGCCCATGATCTATATCTGTGTCCACCTGGCTTCATGTCTCATTACAGAAGATCCACCCAGCTGTAGTTTAGGGGTAGAGAAAATCAAGCTTTGTGTATGAGCTGGACCACCCATGATATCACTTGAGCCAAAATGCAAAAATAGTAGCCATAGTCACAGCAAATAGTGGAACTTCTGTTTTCCTTTTTAATAAGAGATGTGTGAAATTCAGGGAGGAAAAAGTATATATGAGGCAAGGGAGCACATGTTTCATAATTTTACTTTTTGCAGATAAAAATGCACCCAGAACAAGCATTTCCAGGGAAGATCATGTTTGTGTCCAAACCTATGTTGGTATTAAATTTTTGACTGTCAGTGGCACAGAAAACAATATTTTTCTTCTAAAGTTGAATTTCCAGCTGTGGTGTTGAATTTCCAGCTGTGCAGCTCTGTGACAAGCAGGAGAAGAGAGAGGAAACCTCGTGAGTTGCTGGATTACCATGCAGCACCAGGAGGAAGTGGAGGAATGCTCTCTTTATAAAGGTGCCTGGGCCTGAGGGACGTGGCTTCCCCTCCATTGCTGTGAGGGCTGTCTCAGCTATAGCAACAGCTGGGTTGATCCTCACCTCTTTCCTGCCTTCCACACAAACCTTTCTTGGGGTGACTTCTAACCTGGCAGGGAATATGGGCTAGAGAGAAGATGCTGCTTTCCCTCTCCCCCGCCTGCTTGGATCAGCACAACTCCTCGCAGTGCAATGACAGTAGGAGATGCTTCTAGAAATGCAGGTGGCACAGGAGAGGAGCACAGCAGGGACAGCATTGCCCGAGTGGGATCCAGGCAGGGCAGCCTCGAGTCACCTGAGACAGTTCAGCTCTGGAGCTGCAGCCTGGCAGACACAGCCCTGCCTGCAAGAGCCACCAAAGGCAGCTGCACCACCATGGGAAACAGGATCCCCATCATCACCTCACGACTGAGCACCCAAGAATGAAGCCCACTCAGTCTTTCCTCCTCTGCCCCAACTCAACCTTCTGCACTTCCAGCTTGGAGACTGCCTGGCTCCCTCAGGGCAGCTGAAAGCTCTCTGGCTTTCAGGAGCACAGCTGTTGAGTGACCTGACAAAGGAACAACAAATTTGTTATGCCTGTTTTATATTTTTATTGGCACTAGAACTTCTGTGACAGGAGAAGGGGAAGGCCATACTTCCTAAGAGACGGAGGAGGGAAGGACACACTTGTACAATGTCACTGGTAAGGCTGGAAGATGGCCACAAGAAGGTCCTCACTCGCTACATAGTGGCCCTGTAACCTGTAGTGGAAACAAAATGTACTCTGCTGGAAACTTCTGCTTGCTTTCACCTGAGAACTAGCAGCAAGGCAAAGACCACATTCTGCCAGGTCTGGTTTTGCTTGAGCACTGGTAAAAGCTTTATTGCTTGTAGAATTAAATGCAGGTTTCAGACTCCTTTTCTTAAAGTAGTTTTTTCTCTTCACGCTTCCTTAGCTGCTTTTAGAATGATGCTCTTGGTCGGATGCACACATTGCAACAAGCATGAAGATTTGTAACCTTCTGTGAGCTGAGACACTTTCTTTTCCCTTCAAAGGTTCCCACAGATGATGCTCCAGCTTCCCCTCTTGTGTTCCTGCACCAGTGAGTCATTTCCCTGTCTACCTTCTGCCTACACACACTCCAGGTGCTGACGCCTCTCTAGGATGTCGAGCATGAAACCAAAGTGATTTGCTGAATCAAGACTACATGAAAGTATTTCCTTTTTGTTGACTTCTTCAAAGATTTCTCATCTCCTTTTTTTTTTTTCTTCCCCCATCTCTCTCTTACTGACTGTAATGTTTTATCGTATCTACAAAGTAGCTTGGTCTGCAGGCTAAGCTCACTGACAGCCAGGCCAGAGAGGCGCTTTCAAACAGATTTCCCCTCCCTCTCTGCAGTGGGAGAGAGTGATGTCAGTCGGGGACCAGGAGGAGTGCATATAAATTGGTGTGGGGAAGGTGGGGAAGGGGCTCACTTAAACAGGGCTACAAAGAGGTTGTCAGAGGATGAGATTTGGGAACACACTGCCCTGAAGCTTGTGTACTTCAATGGAGGATCTGATGGAACCATGACAGTAAGATCCAAACTTGAACTCTGGTGCATCCACATCAGCGTCTTAGTTTGGGCCAGGAGCCAGCTTCCAAAGCCAGTCTCCCAGTGCTCCCCACTTCCTGTGCATTCTTCTCATTTGTGAAGTGGATCTGGAAGAGACAAACCCAATGTCTTTCAGATGAAACACACACTTAAAAACATGCTCTGGGAGCCCACTGTGTACAAACACGCATTCAGTCCATGCCATGCTCCAGGTAGCACACTGTTCCCATGGGGTGGCTGCTGAAGGGCCTGAAATTTAGGCTAAAAATAGTAAAAAAATCACACCTTCAACATGAGCAAAGGAACAGATGTCAGTGCTCCACCATGCATCATACAGAAAAAAAAAATCTAATTATATTTGGAAATAAGACCATCCATATTCAAAAAAGAGTGTTTAAAAACTTTTGTGAAGTGACGTATCACTCATGACAGCGTTGCCAGTACTAACAGAGCTGTTGAAAAGATGCTACATATATTGCATATGAAGTCTTTGTACACATTTTGGAGCCTTTTTAGTCTCACTAAGCAAAAAAAAAAAAAAAAACAAAAAAAAAAAAAAAAAAACCACAAAAAACCAAACAAACCAAAACAAACCAAAAACCCCCCACCAAAAAACAAACAAAAAACCCCCCAAAAAACAACAAACAACTATGTAATATATAGATCACAAGCATTTATATATATTATGTATACACATAAAATCATCTGCCTGTGTATGTTGAACACAGTGAATGCTAATTTCTGTGAGGGAACACACAGGTTCTGTAACATGTTGTTTCACCCCAGTCCTTGCTTTGTATAAAGAAACTGTAAAATTACTGTTGAATAATCTGAAAGCAAATAAATCTTACTATCCGAAACATAAGCGTTGCTGCTCCTGCTCTACTTTGCTCTACAAGACACAGGAACATAAAAAGTAGTTATAGTAGTAAAAGCTTCATTATTCTTTACTAATTACTGGATGAAATAAATTAAATGTCAAAGGTGTCTGTAGTAAAAAATGACATCATGTATGATATAATTAAATACACAAAACTATGTTTAAATAGCTGTAAGTGTCTGGCTAAACTGAATCAACCAAAAAATTCAAAGACAATATTGAAAAAGGCCCTTACATCACACTGTTGTGTATAACAGTTTTTCATAGAAATTGTGTTAGTTTTAATAACAAATTTCATGGTAGGTTAAGGTCAATTTTGTATTTTTTTGATTATTCATTTATATTTCTATGGTAATGAAGCCAATGCTAATGTTATTTTGAACAGTTGGCATATTTGAGGGGATGATAAAAATTAGTTGATCAATGTATAACATTACCTTGTGATATAGACACCAAGTTACTTAAAGGCTCCGGGAAGAGCCGTCTAAATCTATAGCGTGACTGCTACTATGTTTTGTGTCTTCAGAAAGTAGGATCTCATCTGGTCACAACAAAGTGTCTTAAACTGGGTGTTCTTGATGTCAGCACGACTTTAAAATGTTCGTGCAGTCTGACCAAGGTGTACGAAAGCCTGAGACAGAGCAGGAGTTTGCAGTGGCTCCAGGGGTAGGTTTGATGCTCAGCTGGACCCTCTCCCCCCCTGCAGCTCCAGACCCTCCCAGCGTTGCTCTTGCCGACAACTTTTCTCCTAGGTTTCAGGATGAAGCAGACATTACTTACATTAAAGGAGGAACTTACATGGTGTAAATGCTGCCAGACCAAACGGGAGCAGCATGTGAGCAATGCTACTGCAATGAAAATCCTCAAAAGAAGTATCATAGCTTAAATTTAATAACCCTACGCCATTTAATAGCACAAACCTTGAATACTTTTGCTACCCATTGACAGGTCTAAGCGTAATGTCAGGTGTTTTCAGCTAATTTGAGACAGCTCAGCCGAGCCAGCTCCTGGGCTGAGCGGCAGCGGGGCGGGCGCACCGGGCGGCGCTGGGGCAGCAGCAGCAGCAGCCTGGCTGCCCGCGGGCTTTGTTCCTTTGTTCCCCCGGCCACAGCAGCCTCGGCGCAGCCTGCTCATGGCTTCGCTTTTCCCCCGCTGCTTGCTCACCTGCAGTCTCTGTTCATATTGTTTTATGGTACTTTAGACAACGGGTTTTAACAGCTAAACATAAAAGCCACTGAGAGCATAAACAGGAAACTTGTGTTTAGGTGGGAGTGCCTAGGAATTTTATACTGCTGACCACAGAGGCCATGGGAGAAAGGAAATAGGAAAAACACTGTAAATACCTGGGTGACTAATGACTTGTGCTGTTCATCTGGCCTTTCAGAACATGAAAAGTTCAGCCTTTTCCAGGCAAAACAGCGCAGGGCAGGCACAAAATCTCTGGTCAATACTCTCCGTGCCCCTCCTCTGCCTGTTTCCCTGCTCCGCTCCCACCAGGGAAAGTGCCTCGTTCCTATAAAGTCAAATAAACCCACAATAAATTGTGGCGCGGCACTCGGGGCTGCGAGCGCTGGCGGCCGAGGGAGGGAGCGTGACACGCGAGGGTGCTCGCCTGCTCTCCGCCTTCGCACCGCCTAAGAGGATTTACATGAAAGAAACCAAATTTGCAGCCCCCTGTTTTGTGCCGAGGCAGCAGCTGGAGTTTGGGGACAGCGTGAGCCTTTGTCCAGCCTTCCCTCGCCGGCTCCCGAAAGGGTTGCCATTGTTCCCGAGGGGCCTCCACGGGGCTGCTCCTGTGCCCGCTCCCTTTTATCGCCAGCCGCACGGCTTGTGAGAGGTTTTGTCTTTTGCTGACAGCAGCAGATTTGGCCGATCGGCGTCTCCCACGCGGCAGCGCCGGGGTGGGATCTCCGAGTGAGCCATCTGCGCTGGGGACTGGCACAGTGGGGCGCGTTGGCAGCCGGGTGATTCCCCTCCGGGGGCCGCTGCTGCTGGAGAACCACGACATCTGGTCACCTCCACCGGGGCTGCGGGGTCCGGTTTCACTGCAAAGCTGCGGCGGTTTCTCACACTGAGAGCGTGACCCGGCACGGGAGGGAGGAAGGCCGATGAGGATGCTCCCCCAGGTCACGTTTGTGGCGGGGGGGAGCAGCAGCCCTGCGGGGAGACAGCGAGGCCGGGCCCTTCAGCACGGGCAGCCCCCTGGGAGCCGCCGGAGCCCACCTGCAGCTCTGGCCAGTGCTTGCCTCAGTTTCCGAGGGAGCTCAGCCCGAAGGGTTAGTGCCGCAGGAAGGGCAGGGCAATGTCAGCTCCAGAAGAAGGATAGAGGGAGCCCCTTTGATGTCCTTTATTCAGTCCTTTCTGCTTCTCTCTCCCACAGCACAAAAACGGATAAAGAACAACGAGTCCTCTTTTCGTCAAGCTCCCATAAAAACCTAATAACCTGCAGGTAATATGGATGTGCCCAGGCTGCTTCAGAGAAGCACCAGCACATCCAGGGATGTCAATCCTGGATCAGCAGCTGATCTTGCTGAAATCAAGTGTGTTACTAAACAGGGGTGGAATTTCACTCATGGAAAGTTAAGCACATCTGTAAACATTTCTCTGAATCCAGGCTGGGGTTTCATCCACAATGAAATTGTTGTTTGATTGCTGAAGTGATATGATAAGCTATGGCAATGTTTGGCAGGGTGGTGGGGAGCACGTCTTTGCTGATAGCCAGGCATGATCACTTCCAGATCGAGCACTGAATTTTATTGATAGAGATGCATATATGCAATTGAAAGTATATGTTACTTGTTGTATACATGTATCTATAGTTATATCAGGGTGTAGATACAAATTGACTCCAGTCTACAATAACACAGTTACCTGTTCCTATGCAGTAATAAAAATATGTAGTGATCACTGCTGTGATCATAAAACAGGAGGCCAAACTTCTACACAGAATATTGTAGCCATAAAAAGATGCTGGGCTCTCTAAAATCTCCTCCTTTCCCAAGGGCAGCCACAGACCAAGGACACAGCAGGACAAGCTGTCCAACACCACAACTCCAACCCCATCCTGCTCAGACCCTGTCCTCTCAGCAGGCACGGCCTCACCTGCAGCAAGCACACAACCTCAGCGCTGTCCAAGGAAACCGCTGAACGCTTCCCAGGAAGGCGAAAAACGACACCGCTAAGCCACAGCCCCAACGCGAAAGCCACCGAGGGGCTCAGAGGTAGCAGTGGCATTGCGAGGCGAGGTGCAGACCCCCGGCACAGCCCGTGCAATGGCGGTGTCTGGCTGGCCTGGGGCGCTGCCCGGCACGGCACGGCACGGCACGGTATGGCACGGCACGGCACGGTATGGCACGGCACGGCACGGCACGGCACGGCACGGCACGGCATGGCACGGCACGGCACGGCAGGGCAGGGCACGGCACAGCCAGCACCCCCCGCGCCGGGCACCAACACCCTGCAGGGCTGACTGGGCTGGGAAGGAAAGTGCTCCTTCCTCTGGGCTCGCTACCTAAGCCAGCTCTCACACAAGCACCCTGAAGCTGTGTCCTGAAGACCGCACCGGCCAAAGCATTTCTCAGGCTTTTACTTCTAAATCCTTTCTGCTGCATAATACTGAAAAGGGGCTCTGACCCAAGACTCTTCTCGGTTAAATACCCGAGCTGCCAAGCTACAGATTTTCAGGGATTCCTTTTGAAACTCTTCCACTTTGTACAAAGCGATTAAATATTCATTGGCACGGGGACTGGGAGCCGGCCTCCTGGATGAGCACCCCCACCCCAAGCCGCAGAGCCCTTTTCATTCCCATCCTCTGAATATTTAATCAGCTCGTACAAAGCAGAGCGGCTTCAGCAGGGGAGCCTGGGAGAGACCCGGCAGTGAGAGCCACCGATCCCAGTGCGCAGCACAGACACCCGATCCCAGGCCCCTGCTCCAAAGCAGGCAGAAGAAGGATTTAAGCATTCGGCTCAGCATAGCTGTGAGCGTGTTAGCTATTCACAGCGGAGGATGTGACACTTCCTTTCTCTTCTCTCCCCCACCCCGTCTTTTATGCCAGTTAGTTGTGGTTTAACCACCTCAGAGTCCAGCAGGAAGACAGGATGAGGAATGCTTCGTTTGTGTCCTGAAAACTGTACAAAATGAATGGATGAAAATTTGATGAGAAGTTTTTCAGCCATTCAAGCACCTCTCTTAATAATTCAGATGTTTGATTTTCTTCTTCAGTATGTAGTAAGGATTAATGTGCTTTGAAGATGATACAGAAACTTTAGTTTTCAGAACAGGAGAAAAGCCTCAGATTGAAAAAGAAAATCCCACATAGGAGTATGATATTATTATGTGAGCTTCTATCCTCCTGATTCTCTTAACTGATGACTGGGACAGGCTTTGCACTGAAATTTCAGCGCAGAGAGATCTTTTGCAGCCTACCTCTAATAAACAAAGTTCACAGCGGAAATGCTGACAGGCTGTGATCAAAGCAGCACCCTCAGGTGTTGCTGTGATATACTGCTTGCTTACTAAAACACAGCAGTTCAAACAGTCTGGCTGCTTTTAATTGGTATATATGGTATTTCCAACTCGGAGAACTCTGCACCAAAGAAGGCTTCTCTTAGATCTTTCACTCTGCCATTGTTCTGCTATTTGCTCAGAACAAAGACATTTAGGAGACCAAGTTTTGGTTACATCTGGAACAAGGACCCTAGGACTATTCATAGCATAGCCTTGAACTTTATAGGAGGCTGCCCTGCAAGGACTCCTCGCTGTTTCCACCCAGAAGACCATGCTCTGCTCTTCCCAGCTGCAGGGAGCAGCTCAACCCCAGTGACAGCTGAACATCTTTGTTTCAGACACATCAACCACATATGCAAAAAACTGACACTGACAGTACACCATAACGTAGTTTTAGTGTCTTTAAACTATTAGAAAAACATCCAGATGATGAATTCTTGGATTTACCAGTCACCATTCAGGACTTGCTAGTGTCTGGAGAAGTGCTTGGCTCCATACTCAAAGTTCACAACTCATCCTCTGAAATTCAGATGTGTGTCTAAAACTTTGACCTGGCCTGACCACTGGAGATATAAGCTCATATATTCTCAAGAAAGAATATCTTTTTTCTTGCCCAGTTTTCTCACAACATCTGCCACAGTCTCAGATCTTGGCTCTCAGCTTCAGTCTTCTTACCCAAGGAGCCCAGACCCCCACCAGCATCATGTCCCACTTTGGTCAGTGAATTCCCACTCCTAATCAGTTTCTACTTCTTGGTTCCAACATCTGTTTGCTGTTTTCCTTCAGTCAGGTTTCTGCCTCTGTATTGGTTCTAACTGAGGTAGAGTTCAGCAGCCCTGCTAGTGCTGTGCTTCAGTTGATAACACAGCGGTGTTTTGGCTACTGCTGAGAAGCACTGTCCCTCTAACATTCCCCCCCATCAAGGGGCAGGGAGTGGGCAAGACCTCGGGAGGGAAAACAAGCAGGCCAGCTGACCCAAAGGAACCAAAGGGATATTCCATACCATATGATGTCAGCTCAGATATAAAAGCTGAGAGAGAGAGAGGAGGAGGGGGGGGCACTCTGTAATGTCTGCCTTCCCACGGAACCACTACACACACTGAGGCCCTGCTTCCCGGGACAGGCCTGAACATCGCTTGCTGATGGGAAATAGAGATTGACTTTCCTTCTTTTTGCTTATGCGCGCGCAAACCCTTGCTTTAGCTTCTCTATTGTTTCAATAAACACTGCCTTATCTCGACCCACTGATTCATCTTGTCCTTTCACCTGTCCCTCTGGGGGAGGGAGCTATAGGGCAGCTTGGTGGGCACCTGGCACCTAGCCAGAGTCAAACCACCACAGCCTCCTTTCTAGCTGCTCTGAAGAATTCCTTGATAACACTGCCTCAGTCCTGGCAGGGCTATTTCTGAGAGTTCCTACCTCTGACTTTTACTCGGTGCAACCACTATTGGAGAAATCCACTCTCTTTGGGTGGAGTACATTCAGCCCAGGGTGAAGACGATGCACATTTCAGTTTTGTCCCAGGCAGGAGCTGTGAGGGGATACAACATATGCAGTCACCCTCTGTGGACAAACAGCATCTCCTTTCATCCAGTCCTGCAGCCCTGAGAAACTTGCATATGTGCCTTAAAGATAGGATGTATGGAGATATTAGTACCCTAATTAAAACGTCTCTATTTAGCATGGGCAAATTAGGTTTTATCCCAGAAGTTCCTAACTGGACTTAAATGAGAGACTTCCACAAAAACAGCAACAAGCATTTCCCAGCTGAAAAGGCCACTTTGCTCCACTCCTGCATTTTGAGTCACTGCTACAAACCTCTGAGAAAATGGGTCTTTTTGCAAAAAACTTTGTTATCATTTTTTGGTAATACGAACAAAACAAAATATTTTCTCAATTCTTGTTCCCATGTTTAAAAAAAAATTTTCAAAAAATTTGGCCTTAGGCATACACCTGGAATATAAAATATCATCCCAAATAGTTAAAACATGACAATGTCTCAAAATGTGATTTTATAATATGAAATATTGTGCAAACATCATATTATGCACTATTAGACCCACCTATTAAAAATATTTCCTTATGTGTAGCAAAGAGCCTTATACAAACCAGCATTTGCAGATGTAGTCATTATTTCCTAGTGTGCAATAGCTCAGTAATTTTGACGTTTTCAAAACTACCAAATGCAACAAGATAACATTAATGGAATAATCCCTTGGTGAATTTATTCTTTTAAATAAAAGCTTGCATTGAATTATTCTGCAAAAAAGCAACCCTTAAATCAACTAATTTCCATTTAATTACACGGATATTAGTTAAAAACAGCTGAGTGGACTTTTTAATTTTTAATTGTGAAAATTCTCTCCCAGGCTGAATTCTTCCATGCCAAGTTTCTGCGTTGAGCACATTTTTATGGTCTAGTTATAAACCCTAGAAAAACAAGGTTTATAGGAAATGTTGACACAACCTTAAATAAAGTGGTGCTAGCTGACACCTCTATATTTTCAATTTGGGGATTTCTACTGGGAAAATATAAACGCTAATGTAGTAAAGGAAGCCAACTATAATAAAACCCTCATAGTCTTCCTGTTCACCCCATGAAGACCTACTTCAAAAAGCACCAACTCAGACTGGAGATGAGTTGACGTTAACTGCATTCCTCTGAGGGTACTAAAAATTACCTGCAGGTAGTTCAGCCTTACAGTTCCTTGCAAGACTTCAGTTTGGCCAAAGTCACGTGACTATCCATGAAAAACAAAAAGAAAAGTGAAAAGAAAATGAGAATGTGCATAAGCTCCAAAAAAGGGTGCTAGTCCATTTATATCCTTCCTAGCACAACATAAAAGAGGAAAATAGACTTTATAGATTCTGGTGAAACAAATGTAAGCACACACAAGGGAAAAATACAGAGATGGAAAGTGAAAAGTGAAGTTAATTTTCCTACCTGTATCTTTTAAGTTTGGCTAAACTAAAATGAATGAATAAAGGAAGGGCAAGGGCTCTGTTTAGCCATATTTTAAAAGGGGTTTGAAAAGATTAATGAGCCAAGATCAGGATGATTTTCAGGACAATTTCTGAGTCTTGGTGACAGAGATTTGAAGATCTGGGGTAGCTGATCCTTCCTCAATAATAAAACTCAGTAATGTTAGTGATATACTGGAAGCGAGATATAGTGTTGGAGGGAGGATGTTGGAAAGGTGGTTAATTTCAGAATTTAAATCTGAAATTAAGAATTAAAACCAAACTATATCGTTTAAGGGCAAATTGTGCTAGCCTGGCTGCCTTCTTTGATGAGATGTCTGACTCTGTGCATGAGGGGAATACAACGGATGGCATCTCCCTTGGTTTTAACAATACTTCAAAGACTATTTCCCATAGCACCCTTGTAGCCAAACTGAGGAGATATGGACGAAGTGGCTGGACTTGAAGATCCATGCTAAACTGACTGAATCCTCAGGCTCAGAGAAAATTAACCAATGGTTTAGTCTAACTGGTAACCAGTTGAGTAGCTTATGGGATTTAATAGTGGGGCTGATGCTGTTTAATGTACTCCTCAGTCACTTGGAGAATAATCTAGAATGCACTCTCAGCAGATTTGCAGACAATATCAAACTGGGGAGAGTGGTCAATATTCTGGAGGGCAGAGCTGCCATTCAGGAGGACATTGACAGGCTGGAGAAATGGGCCACAAGGAAACAAAGTTCAGTTGCAGTTCAACAAAGGAAAGCACAAATGCTGCACCTGAGCTGAATTAAACCAGTGCAGGGGAATGCTGGACTGGTGCTGGCTCACCAGGAAAGGAGCTGGCAGGCCTGGTGAACGTGTTAAACATGTCACTGTGTGCCCTGTGGAACAAAGGTCCCTCTGCACACTGGCCTGTAATAGGAAGGATCAAGCCAATGGGTGAAAAGAAGGGACTATTCTGCTCTCCTTGACAATCATGAGACTGTGTATGAAACAATGTGTCCAGTATGGGATTCCCTGTACAAGAGAAACATTGATATGTGGTAGAGTCCAGAAGAAGGCCAGCAAGATGCTCAAGGGGCTGAAGCAAGAGGCAATAAGGTGAGATTGAGAGAAGTGGCTTTGCTGAGCTTGGGGATGAAAAGAATAGAAAGAAATCACTGTTGTTTTCAGTTACCTGGGGAATGGCTGTAGAGAAGATGGGACTGACTCTTCTTGCTGCACAGCAGGAAGGTAACAGGCAAGACAAATGTAAGAATGGGAAATTCCAATTGGACATATGGGAGAAAAAAATCCCAGTGAGAATAGTTCAGCAATGGCCAGGATGCCCAGAGAGATTGTGGTAACTTCTTAGAGATGCTCAAACCTCCGCTGGGCAGGTTAACTGCTTTGAAGAGCAGGTTGGGCAGGGTGATCTCCAGAAGACCTTTCAATCTGGATCGTTCTGTTTCCATTTGCTATTTAGAAATCATCCTGACTTGCCAGTTCAAGAGGTGGCTGGGAAAACCAAGGCTTTCTGATGTTACTTCTGGCATTTACTTGCTCAGTGGAAAAGGAACAAGTGGGAATGGTGACACCCTGAGCAGCAGCCTGCTGGCTTTCAGACGCCATTCAGATTTCTCCTTTAGACAAACTGGCTGCTGATAGAGCTGGATACTTGCCTGCCTTCGAGTGCTCAGCCTTATCTGTTTTTAAGGAAAGGCATGCTGAACTCTCTAGCAACATTAGAAAGTACTGGCCTGAGTTTTTCATTAGTTGCTCTCATACCTAACCTTCACCTCTGCAGAGGCGAACACTAAAAAGTTATGTAAAAAGCCAAACTGAATCATCCTGGTAAACAACACTGACCTTGTCTTAGACCTGGAATGACCTACCCTTATATAGCTGTAACCCACTCCACTTAATGCAGTTAACAAACTGTAGTCCTTTGATTCAGTGAGACACTTGCTGCTTTTACCATTACTTCTGTCTTGTCTAATTGTCTATTAAGAAGGTAATTTGGGTTACACCCCAATGAAATTCAGACCTACCTAACCTTCTGCAGCTCCCAAGAGACCTTTCACTAAGGTATCTGTGTGAGCAGGAGAGCTTTGGATGATAGGGTTTTTTTTTTTTAACCTTGCTAACATTTCAGCCATTTTGGCAGCAATTTATACGGTTTCTGCCTGCTGCCACCTTCTTCTTCTGTTTTCCCCCACAGGTTTCATAAGATATCACAGTAACCTTGGCAAAAATATGAAGCCTACTTTAAGGTTAATGCTAAACTTCTGCAGTACATTATTTCAAGGTTTAAAAGAAAGACACTAAGTTCCAGTATGTACCTGTCAGTACTAAATGATTGTTCATTTCCTGTGAATTGGGAATAAAGTAATAGCATACATCTGGCAAGCTAAAACATGTTGCTTATTTCTTTTTCTTCTCTGAGCCATATCCTTTACCAGCTGTGAGACATCACCATGCAGAATCTCCAAATACCTTTGAGGAAAATTTAAACAAAGGAACAGAGGGCTGGGAGGGACCCCCTGTGTCTTGGAGCCCAGTCCCCCGGCAGTCCCAGGCCATATCACACAATACCTTTCATCAGCTGTTCACACTCCATCCTACAGCCCCTCTTGTGCCCCATCCTGGCATTGGAAGTCTGCTCTCTCCAGCACGGATTGCCCAACTGGCTACATAATGTCTTTCAGTTTCCAGTTAAAATACGTTCATGGGCAGTTTATGCCCATTTGTTCTTGTGCCAACACTGTACTTCATCTTCAAAAGATGTTTTCCTTCCTTGATGTTTAACCTCCTGGTGTATTTATAGAGAGCAATGACATTCCATATCAGCTTTTGTTTTGCTACACTAAATATGTCAAGCTCTTCTGGCCTCCTTATGCAAAGTAGACTTTCCATTCCCTCTCATCACACTTTTGCTGCCCTTGTTCCCAAGTAATCTTTGGTCCAGGGGGCTGTTGCTGGACACAGTGCTTCTGACAAGGTTTCACCAACTCATTTTATTAGTTGCTAACCATTTTCTTGTGTGTATCAAGCCAGATGATGACACAGTAAAAAGATATACATCACTAAATATACTAAATACGTTGAGAAAAACCCAATTATAGGCTGCTTTCCCTTTGTTACTGTAATATTTCTAAATGTTAGGTGTTTGTGGGCTTTGCAAGACAGTGGAGTTGTGATGATGGATCCTGAAGCACGTTAGAGCCTAGAAAAAGAGGTGGAGGTATGAAAACAACAACCATGGAAACGCAGTGACCAGAATAAAAAGAGTCCAAGGGAGAGGTGAAATAGGATTTATTACTGCACTGCAATGGATGATAAAGGAGGTGATTAGAAATTAACTGTCAAATTCAATTTTTTACACTCTCTTGGCCTGACAAACACTTGAAATATAAAAATACATATTTACCTTAATAAAAATCTCAGGCTGTGGCATTCTCACAACATCTTCCATTTGAAAGCATAAAGGATGGTAAGTGATTATTTTTAATGCTAGAAGTACTGTTTGCTTTCTGTGTATCTCCAAGTCAGAACAATAGAAAAATGTAACCAGCATGATTAAGTGGAGAATAGAAGATCCTTTGCATTTTTCTCCACATTCACTTAGTCTTCTCAGCTCTTGAGCAACTCAAAGTAAAACTTTAAATTTTATGTTCTCATTGTTCATTTCTGAGACATGACCTGAATAAAATCCCTGGGGGAAAAAAACCCCACAAAACAAAAGGTCTTATTGATTGAATGTTAGTATATAGTCTTTTACGGAATAGAATTTCAATGCACATATTGCTTATCATGATACTGAAATAACAAATTTCTTCAGTCTTTCACAGCATTTCCAGAAATTCAGCATCTCTTTCATGGTTTCTGCCAGCACTGAGCTATTCCCCAGCAGAGCAATTTTCTTTAGTATAATACACCACATAAATATCATAGTTTTATCTGATGGCAATGAATCTTAGAGGCAAACAGTTCCTTTTCCAGCCCTTTCATATTATATTCATAGAAGCATGAGGGCAGCTTGAATCCTTAAACATTAAGCTGAAAGGCAGCATTTGGAAGAGACCTGAATGGGGACCTCCCTGCTGGATTAAATGCAATGTTCTCCTTGCAGAAAATGGCTAACTCGGCAGCACGCAGGAGGCTGGCTCCACTGCTCTCTGAGTTCCCAGAGAGGAGACATTGTGGTTTGTGCAATTTTACTTTGTGTAAGGAGCAGATTCCCAGTCGTTGTTCAGCTGCAGTTGCATTAGGCAAAGTCTTTGTGCCTCTTCTGCCCTTTGTGGTTCTCTAGAAATGTGAGTGATGTCCTTCTGCATGCAAATCTCTGTGTGTTTTGAAGACATTTTTCCTCTGTGACCTGCCCATTGGACTGGGAGAGGCTCAGATTACAGTGGTTTTCAATGGATATTAAGCACACGCTGGTACTTTTTCAGGCAGGAATGACCTCTTGAATCTGGAGCTGTAAAATGCAGCTACTGTGTTTACTCAGTAAAGGGACAAATTGTGCTCCCCAGGTCTCATATTCTCAGGTTGGTCGTAAACCTTTTTTTTTTGCTTATACTATGTTCTGATACTCAAATTTTGTACTCTTCTGGGGTCTCTGCCTGTATGAGACTCTCTTGAAAAATACAACTTGACTGGGTCCTAGATCTGCATCAGTCACCCCTCCAAACCTCTATGTCAGCTCAAGCATAATGTCTGATAATAGGGAAAACTCAGCTGCAGTGAAACAGAGTGACTACACGAGATTGCCTTTTTTTATTCTAATATCTTCAAATGAGGCTATTTCAGGAATTGAGAATAATTCTCTTGGAGCAATGAAGTTTATATAGCCAACATAAACAAACCTACGCCTGCTTTGTGCCAGGAGAGGAGAGAGGGGGAGATATTTCTTTTGCTACCAACACAGGCTCTTTTGCTTGAATAGTATTTTTGGCAGATGCTACCATATTTAACTTCCCACAATGGCACTGTTTATTTAAGGTCAATATAAAACATCCCTGGCCCTTCTCTTAGATTTTTCAGTCCCTTGGTTGACTTTCACGTATCCTTTTAAGCACATTTTTTATGGTGCCTTTGGAATCACTGCTCAGTGCCTTTAAACAAAATACTTCCCAACAAGAACTCCATCTTAGCAGGGTGAGAAAATAAGCTGCACAAAGCTACACCATTGCTCATGGATTTCACTACTTTCTGTTCTCACCAGTAGTTCAGAGGAACAAATGACTGCCAACCAGAGGCCTACCTAGCCAAGTACCTTGTCACCAACAAAGATCAGTTGTGATTATTTAGAAAAGAGTGTAAAAAAAATATAGTGGTGCTTTGCCTAATATGCACTTGAGTGTCTGAAAATCATTTGTCCAAGGCTGCACTGTTTTGTTTTATCAGACTGACCTAGGAGACATTTAATTCTGGTTTTTGCACTCTGACTTTTTGTGGTATAGAAGATATATTTGCAGCTGTAAATCTTTCCCAGTGTTGCATTTGATTTTAAATCAGATGTAGAAATGTAGCTGTAAAAATGAGTTTCAAATCCTTATAAGAAGTTTACTAGGTTCTTAGGGATAAAGGCTTAGGGTGAGCCCAACAGCCTCTGGTTTTTACAGAATGAAGCCTCCTTCTCTATATGAGTGCAGTGACACCATTTCTATTTGTACAAATTCTATCTAGGTTTCTGGTCTCTGGCTTCACATGTGCCAGAGCAGAACTATGCTCCAGCCAAAGCCACTGCCTAAAAACACCCATGTGCTAACCAAGCTGCCATGGGTCCTGATGAGCCACCATGGGCTGCCTGCCACCAGTCACTGTGGCCACAGCCATAGGACACCTCTGTCCAGGAGCACCCTGCTGCTTTGGAGCTGGACAGCTTGAGCAGTCAGCACTTCCCAGCCTGGCAGGGACAGCTGGGGAATGCAGTCTTCAGCATTCCTGCCTATTGAAGTCAGAAATGGCCTCATAGTGGCCTATTCACATCCTAATTTTTCTCCCAGATGTGTTACTTCTGCTTAACAGTATTTACTGTTGGTATTTTGGTAAACCTCTGGCCGCTCAGAGCTTCTGGTCATGTACTTCTACTGCCTTTCCCAGGTAAGAATATCAGCTAATACTTTAATACCCCCACCACTGTTTTTATCCCATGTTTTCCTGTGAAATACTGTGGATGCCAAACACAACCCAAACAGCCATCCGCAGAAACAGTGTCTCCCAGAGGAGGTGCAGAATGTGCACAAACATGTGCTCTGTTTTCCTAAGGACACCTGCCAGAATCCTGCTGATGCACCAAGCATAGGAAAATATTTGGCACAAGCCATGTCTCAAAAGATTTCTCTCCTTGTAGGTAGTGGAAAATATTCCTTTCTTAACATACTTACTTCATTTTTTTTCAGGTTCTCTCTATATAAGTGAAAGCTTCTGTTGTTCCCTGCTGTGGTGCCCAATAAGCACAGCCACTCGTGGTTTCTCAGATCTCTCAGAGCACTTATCCAGTCTCATTTTAGCTCCTGCCTCAAGGTGAGTGGTGTGAACTGTTGGTATGCTGCACTCTCCCTGCTCTGTCCTGTGCTTCTGAGAGGATCTTTTTTTCCTCAGAAGACTTCCCCTAGTTCTTTTTCAGTTTTTTAAGTCCCTGGACTTTCCAACAAATGGTTCTTCTTAATGGCACTAAGACTTTTTAACTCATTAATGGGTACTGCCTTCACCAGTACACTCACAGATTGTGCTGAGGTGGTGGCATGACAGGAATATTAATAAATGAAGCATTAGGTTGCTCAGGAAGGACAGGAAAGATTAGATATTCTGTCCTGTATTCACGGGTACAAATATGTGCTGGGAGATCCAGAATGTGGAGGAAGTTACTGCCTCTGAGAGGGTAAAAGGGGAAGAGAATATGAAGGCTTTCACTGCAGGGATTGCAAAATATTAAACAAGGAAGACTTGAGGCTTTTTGTGTCCCAAAAGCAGAATCAGCCAAAGGACAGAATTTTATATTATTGAGGTATTTTAACAAACCAGGTATTCTTCAGTGAAAGAATGCAACAGAATGCCAATGTCCAGTGAGTTCCTGGAATTACTGGCAATTCTTGTTTAAAAAAGTGGAGGATTTTCCAGATTTGATGCTAAGCAGTAAAGAATGATGTGAGAGTGTGAAGGTGAAAGATTACATATGTAAGAGTAACCTTGGAGTCACAGGGTATATGATTCTTGTAAAGGAAAGGAAGAGCAAAAAAGATGATGGACTAGAAGTGTGGAGACTTCAACAAATAGATAGCAGGTAGCAACATAGGCATCAAAGACAGCTGTAAATTCCTCAAAAAATTGTTTCTAAATATATACTATTCCCCATCAGAGAAACTACAAGCACTGTAAAAAGAGAACAAACTGGTTAAGCTATTTGCAATATATGGCCAAAATAAGTAAAATTAAACACTTGCACAGAGTAAACAACACAGTGAGAAAATAGAGGGGAAAGGAGATATGATGGAACATGATAACTATTCTCAAATAGATAAAAAGTCCCACAAAAATGAGGTTTGGTTTTGTTTTTTTCCTAATCCACAGGATTAGATTATAGCAAAAATTTTAATTTCAGCATAAGGTAACACTTTCAGTGGTAAAGTAGTAGAGAGCTAGATTATACTGTTCGTGAGTAGGGACATCACAGGATTTACATCAATGGAGGTTATTAGGAAAGACAGGAAACTGTCAAAAGTCATCTGGAAATAGTATCCATTAGTGTGTGAAGCGGTGGGCTATATGGCCTCTTGAGTATCTTTCTAGGCTATTACTGGGATGCCTGTTATTAGCCGCTTATTACGGTTTATCAGCTGAAGACGCAGAAATAATGGGAGCCGGAGTCTGAGTGTTCTCGTGTTCAGAGCAAAGGGCGGAAGGGGGAGAACCCACCTTCGTTTAATTCTTATATACACTTTTAGAAATCACAGATCATTGGAGAAAGTTAACACTTCTGTCTTTAACTCCAATGGTTAAAAGAAGTGTCCGTCAAAAGGATCTGTGTCCATGGGAAAGGAATGTTAAAAGATAATTTTTACAACAACATAGCTATGTTTACAAAATCTCGTCCTTGAAACTGTCTAACAGAGAAAGCTAGCTATTTTACAGTGAAAAATGGGCAACACTAGGCATTTATTAATTTTTTATAGAACTGTGTTTCATTTAATAATCAACTTTGCAATTTGTTCACATGCTCCTTTTATGTGTGCATTCATTACATAAAGGCCTTAATCTTCTTTCTTTATCACTTTTTTTCTGTGTATTTTCAGTATTAAAATTCATGATGGTCCTGCTTTGGCTAGTATACCTCTGTCCTCCTTAAAATTTGGAACTGTCCCACTTGCTTTCCCTGATTTTTGCTCACAACATTTTCCAGTGAACCTACAAAAAATTCTTCTAAACTGGAAGTTCTGTTATTGCCCTTTTCATTCCTGCTGGGCACACTTCTTGGCCCCTTGGAAATTCTTACACAGTGATGCTGTCCTGTAGGTCTTGCATTTTATTCCATGGACCAGCATTATTATATGATGATGAGTGTTCACTTTTAAAAATATAATTATGAGAATGATTAGAAGAGTGAAGGGTGGCAGCAGGAGCACAGAGATTGAATGTATTTTCTTGGTACAGAAGCAGATATTGTTCATCTCTAAGATTTTCACTGGCTTAAGTTGCAAGGTAAGAGAGACAATCAGGAGGACCTGATGACTGAGGCCAGTTCCCCTCTTTTCTTCAACTCCACTGTTCTTAGCAATTCATTCTTAGAGATTTTGACTTGTGCTCAATTTCCCTAGCAGCAGAGTTCATATGTACTTGATTACTTACACAGGAGACAATTTAACCATGAAAACCTCTTATGTGAGGGATTAGCTGAGGGCAAAGTAGGGCTCTTAAACTCTTAATGTAAGTATGGTCATGACAGCATGGTTTGATTAAATTGAAACATTTCACCTAGCAAAGTATAGATTTAATTCTAATAATTTTAAAGGTGTCAAAAAGGAAAGGGTACTCATTTCGCTCAGCACATGCTGTCTGCACATCTGTCTCCCTGAGGGGAACAATGAACAAACCTTGCACAGAAAAAATAAACAATTACCGTTTCTGTACATCATTCATCTTCTGGTACTTGCAGTTTTTGTGGACACATCTGCATGATTTCTACAAATTCTATTATACCTCATAGAGAGAAATGAGGTTAGTGATACAAAGTTTTATTTGAGAAGCAAGACATGCTGGTGTTCTGCATTGAGATAATATGTAAGTGTTAGAAGTTTTCTCTTAATTTCCTGCAGATAAATGCTCTTCAGGATACTACTGCCATCTTTTTCCCATTGCAATGCTTTGTGTCTGACCATGGTATTCATGCTTAATTTTTATGTTTACCATCAGTCATGCAATTCCAATTGACATATGATTTGATTTTTCTGCTACATAAACCAATTTTACATCAGTGTAGTTCCAGTAACTGGGGCTACTCACACCATAAAAAAAGGACTAAGCCCTTTTTTGTTTTCTTTAGTTTCTCTTTCCTTAATTGCTTGGGCCAGATTCTTAGCTAATTTAATTTTTCTCTGTTGTCTTCAGTTCAGCTCTGTTGACTTAATGTATTGGCAAAATTCACACTTCATTGTTACAGGTTAACTTTGAAAGGAGTCAGTTAAAATTTCTGCTTTTCTGTTCTATGGAACCCTTTTCTCTGTGTTGAGCTCTCTTCCTGCCCTCACAGACACTCATGTGATTTGCCAAAATAATGCATGTGAAATTGCAGGCTCAACTTGCAAGACAGCTCCCTAAAAATAACCACCCTGAAATCAATGGCTGGACTTAAGAAACCTTGTTTACCCATTTTATGTGATGCGATGAATTACTGCTACACTGTCTTAAGAGTTTATACTGAGAGTGACTCAGGTGGATGGTATGAACCGCTGTATCCACCAGCTAAAAATCTGTTCTTTTCTCATTCACTTCTGCCTCATAGATAAGAAAAAAAGCAAAGTGGATTTCTGAGTGGTTCTGACTTCAGCAAGAGAGTGAACAGCCCTCCAGGTGTGCGAGGAGACAAGAAAGTGTGCAACCATCACCCTCCTCCAATTGCTCACGATTTAAAAGCCAGCCAGCAGCAGGAACAGGAAGAGAAAAGGTCACAAGAGGACAGCGTCCATGGCCAGCATCAGGTTTCAGAGAAGGGACCATAAGGGAGAAAATGAAAAACATTTGGACTTAATTAAGGCACTAATCTGGAAAAATGAGGAACAGTTGAAAGCTGCAGAGTTGTGGCATTGTATAAACTTCTTTTCCTGAGCACAAAGTAACCTTGCAGTAGCTTCTGCTACTGAGAATAAGGGAGGAAGAGGTTGGTAGGAACTCAGGCTCTGAGGTCTACCCTAAAGCAGTGTTTTTTATAGTGAAGTAGCATCAATAAAGGCAAAGTAGGCAGTACAAAAGGAAAGGAGTCTGTAAGAAAATGACATACATTGCTGAGAGCTTTGCTCCTTAACTGCTAGTGCTTTCACATCTTTGAAAAGATGTATTTCTCCTAGAAGTAGCTTTTCAGTTGTCATCTTAAATTTTCTGCTGGAAAATTCTCTGTGTGCTTACATATAGTATATAAACAACAGGTAAATAGTAAGTTATATAAAATAGCATTGTAGATAATATTTGCTTGTATTCATCTCAAAAAAAAAAAAAGTTGGCAAAGGCAGCTGCAAAAAATGAGACAAAAGAAGACAAGATGCTGGAGTTCCTTCCATCCTTTGCAAGGCCTATGTGCACTACAGCTTTGATTAATTAAAGGCAGAGATATCTGACTTAGTTCCAGTCCTCTGTGTCTTGCCACTAGTTTGGATACAACAGTGTTAAAGAATAAAAGAAGGGGAGTTTCTTGCATGCAGTGGCCTGCCCATGCTCCACCATGAAGAGCACACAGAAAAACTGTAATTCTAGGCATCCCAGACAGGCAGACACTGAAAACGCTCGACCTCAAAGTCTGTCCTTTCAACTGCTGCAAACTGGTATAGCTGTTCTCCAGGGAAATACAGCACTGCTCACTATGGCACTGGTATAAATTTACCCATTAGAAGCTGCATGCACACATCTGAGGGTATTGAATAAGCAAGGATTCCATTAGATGAGGGTCAAAATGGATGTTGTGTGTCTAAATGCATAATTCCTTTCTTTCTATATGGCCATAACAAAGATTAAGAAGAGTGTATTTTGTCCATGTGCGGAGACCAAGGCACATTTGCTACCAGACTGGGTAAGCATGTCTTATGCAAAACCTTCTATGGAAACACAGATTCAGGAGGATTCAGGAGACATGAATGCTTGTGAGCAGGAAACAAAGGACATAACAGTAATTTTTTTTTTTAATCAGCTGGTTTTCACCTTTTAGATTCACATTTAATGAAGTGAGATAATTAATTGTCAGTATAACCAAATGAAAAGTTGGATATTAGACTATTTTTCCCATTCTAATTTCCATACAAAATTTCTCCGCTTTAGCAGTTTGAGGACCCCCATGGCCAAATCCTTATCGACAGAAAACTGACTCCATTAAGAATAGAATAATGTTGCCTTATGCCATATAGGGGTACAGCCCTCAGTTCAGGAATGTCTTCAGTTGAGCCTTGGGCCCTGATTCTCCCAAGTATTGTTTCATATGTAGCTGTCTGGGCAAACCAGTTTCAAATTGTGCACAGAAAGCTGCTCAAGTACCTGATAGCAGCTTGCATCTATTTTGCATTATAAGTATAATAGATAAAGACAAGACAGTGTAGAATCAAAGCAACCTCTTGTTCTCTCACCTTAACATACAGGAAAAGAACAGAGCATTGATGTCTACTGAGGTAAAGAATTATGTAACAACTTGATATTGTTATTTGAGAAAAATGAAATAGAACTTAGTTTTTGATAGAAATACATACCATTTGATAAGGATACTTAGAAGCTCATGGGTCTTAAATGAAAGTTCTTTTAAAATTATATTTTGTGGCACTTCTTTCTAAAAATGGCTGTGGCATGCAGTAAGTAGTACAGTTGTTGCTTTGAAAAAAAACTGTGTCTGCAGTGGTCTGAAAACAAAATCCCGCATCAAAGAATTCACTACAAGTTAGTCCTGCTCATAGACAAAGGACATTTATGCAAGGATCTGTGTGGAGTTATTTCTAAGCAATGCTTTTCCATGTAGTTATTTTGGAATTGCAATTATTTTTCTCCTTTCTTGTTTTCCCATCACTGGTGAAACGTGTTCCCTTTCAGCCACAGCAGAGTACTGGACAGGTACTGGAAGCCTCAAACTTGCAACTGAAGGGATGCTCACATGGATCACTAAGCTGGTAGAGCTTATTCTGGTATCATTTAGGCCAGATTTATGCTGATGGAACACCTCTGAGTGAAATCCAGGTCTTTTTGAACTCAGGGCAAAGATTAACTCCAAGCACAGCCAAATGAAACCACCTTACAGAGAAAGCACTGGAAACACCTTTGTTATTTATGCATTTTACTTAAGCCATGTGATCTAAACTGTTGATGGGCTTCATTAAAGTATGCACCAACTGATGCCATTAAAGTCAACCAAGTTAATCTTGTTTTAAATACGTGCGGTTGGGATCAGAATTAGTCTAAAATTTTTTTTCATTCATTTAAGTGGAGGAAGTGGAACCAAAGGTTTCTACAGCTGAACAAGGATTTTAAAACAAGAGTAGATGGTGGGGGGGAAATAAAGCTTACAGTGAAGTTCTCTGAAGTGTCCAGTTTACTAAGGAGTGGCTTCTGTTACCACTGCCTCTGCCGGCCCATATAGCTACATGCCACCCTGAAGCTTTCTTTCCAAAAGCCTCATCAAGGTACTTTCTGCCTTTTCTTATGTTACTTTTCTCACTGGGAATATCAGCAAGCAAGTTTTTTACTCCTTTTTTAGCCCTTGAAATGGGTGTCAGCATTGTAATGTTTTTAAGTGGTATCTGTGCCAGCTACATGGGAATATTTTTTTTAAACTCTACTGCTGTCTGAGGCAAATTTAGGCATAGATGCTAGGCAGTAATCATTAATGCCCTGCCATGCATGTGCCTGGACTACTGCAGAGGTCAGTCCTGCCCTTCCCAAGTGGTACATTTAGTTCCACCTAAGAGCCACTGAACACAAACATTGAGAAGGCACTGTCAGAGCAAATGAAGCAGAAAAGTTTCTCCCAAAAATCAGCAGACACAAATCTCTCTCCTCTGCTTTCTGAAGAGACGCCAGTTCCTCCTGTGTATACACCTGGTGGAGCAGCACTGCCCAAAGAAACATCTCAATCTTGCATGGCAACAAGCCCAGAAGCTGATCTGCCAGCCCCAACCTGGTTAACTACTAACAGGCACTAAGCGGGGGCAGCCAGCATCCCAAAGAGCAAGGGTGACCTATTTCTTCTGCACTGGGGACAACTTTCCCAGTGCTGCACTGGTGCTGCTACATTTAGGTGACTTCTAGGACACAGATTTCTAGGAAGCTTCCTTTGCCTTTCTGTCAATCTGCTAGAAGGCACAGAGTTTTGCTTCACCACCTATCCCAGGAGCTCTGCTAGATGGCTGAGTCTCCAAGCATGTCTTGTATCATGTGCAGTGATCCCAGAAAAACAGCTTTTCAGTCTTTGTCTTTCTTCTCCTCCATTAAGAATATTCCCTGTCCTCAGAAACCCTGTGAACCTACACTGCCAAGTCAGTGTGCTGCCCTCCTGCCAATGTGTGTACACTGGTGGACACACTCAGCAGCATCCCCTACACTGCCTGTCAGCAGTTCAGAGGTGCCACTGGCAGTCAGTAGATGCCAGCACAAGAAGCATGGGAGTTCTTACTTCTAAGTCCAGTTTCCAAATTCCTGCAGTTTCTGGTAGGCACCCTAGAATTCAACATTAGAAAAACAACTATGGAATAGCCTCATGGAACATTGAAGGGCTTATTCATATATAGACACAGAGCTGTGGATTGCGTGATTAACCAGAAAAGCACCTTGACCTGGTGTTATTTGTGCACTAAAAAAAGGTGTTATTTGTGCATTTGTGTAAAAAGGTGTTATTTGTGCACTGTTGTGTTACTGTTTAATTTCCTTAATAACTGCAATTTCAATGAATGAATAAAATAATCTAATGGAATAACCCCAAGTAGATGTACCCAGCAATTTCCCACTGATGTCCCCCAAGGCACAACCTCACTTTTTGCATCTTTTGTTTTGTAAAAAGGACTTCTAATTCTGTACACTTTATTATTCAGCCTGTTCCAATTAAGAGTACCCCCAAAAATTCCATTCTCTCTTCTGTAGAGAGATGTTTTTATGTTAAAAGTCAAAGCAGTCTTTCTTCCATATTCTGTTTTTATACTGTGTATATTCTGTCATCCTAAATTTTACCAGTGCAAATTCAGAGACGTGATCTCTCTGCATGGGGGAAAGGTAGTTATTTATACATAACTTAGAACATGCTTTGGTATGTGTTCCTAGCTAAATATATAAAAAAGACAACTACCAACTCAACAACATCTCCTGAAAAATTAACATTCTCAATTCAGTGACATTTTTCATTATGCACCTTCATTTGGCTTAGTAGGCTATGCATGAAAGCATCCAATCTGGAATCATTAGTGACAGTTACTAAATTTTGGCTTTTGCCTCCTGTTTCTAGGATTTTTTTTTTAATTTCAACATAATTGTATGTTTTCAAGTCTAAAGGATATAAATAATAAAAATATTAAAAAGACGTTCATTTACATCAGAGCCTTTGGTTTCTTCTGAGATTCACCAATTTCACCTATATAAGACTACAATTATGTCCAAAAGCCTTATGTACTGAGAGTCAATATCAGTTAATTAGTGATGCTTTGAGTAACCTTTTTGTGTGACATTTAGAAAAAACCTGGTGGTATAAAAACATATACTTCCTCCTTCCAAGAGTAAATCAGACTTTGACTCCTTCACATTCAGCCTGTCTTTCAGATATGTAACTACGAACCCAATTTATTTCATCGCTAGATATGATGCTCTGACTCTAAGTTTCATGTAACTTAAATTATGTAAAATGCATACTCATGAATTAAAATACAGTTGTTGCTTCTTATGAAGAAAATAAACATCAGGGTATATGCTATCATTGCTGTCACAGAGAGCTTTACTGAATTATTTCTTTGACTACAGTATGAAACATCCAACTTTAAATATCAGTAACTGAAGTCTGAACAAATGGACTGATAAAGTGCTTTCCTGACCAAAGTTTCATCTATTCCAGAATCCTATCTCCTAGTAGATATGCACAGAACAATACCACCTTCCACAATTTGCAGCTTTTTTTTAATAACCTTTATTCTATATATCAAGATGACATTTTTTATTAATTACAATAAAAAAGTATGTACTATAGATACTATTTTTTTAATGTTTTATACTTGGCATTATCAGACTAGCGCTTTACTTCACAAACTGGAAAATTCTAGCTTGATTTCTTGTTCCAAACAAAAGTGCCCTCCTCACTTTTTATATGGACATGTTCTGCTGCTCTGGAACCTGGTGTGGGGGAATAAACTGTGGCAACCTTCATGTCGCAACAAGCCCTTGGCATGGAAACAATCCCAGTGGCTTTCAAACTGAATGGTTCTTCTTGCACCTCAGGTACATTTACCATGACCAGGACATGTCCAGCTCCTTTGCTGTCCTCTGTACCAGAGATGCCATGAGGTTCCTGACACCAGGCATCTCCTTTCTTCTCTCTTACATCTGCTAAGCAATTCAGTGAGTATGGCAAATCTATCTTCATTCGTGTTATCATTACTATCTGTACTATAATTGGTAAGAACTCACTAGGATATCCTGCATCCTTCATATTTTACCCTTAACCCAGGAGACAAATTGCCAACATAGTTCCATTTCTTTCTGTTCAGGACACAGATGTTTTGGCACAGGATTTGCACTGAAGAATCACAGCTCAATATTACTGGTCTTTTCCTTCCTCTCCGTGCCAGACTGCTCATGACCAAGAGCCGGATGCTCACAGGTCTTGTAAGCTTCTTTTCTTAACCTGGCTGCCTGGAAAATGAGGTGTTTGCAACACTGCTTTTCATCTGGTGGTGTTTTGTTGTTTTTTTCTATTGTTCTGCCTGCCAGTGCCTTAGTAGTAACAGAGAAATCCACTGAGAAACTTTGTCTACATCTGAAAGAGAAGTCTCAAAGAAAATTACATTCTTACTGGTTTTGCAGCAATGAGCAGGTAGGGGAGAACAGCAAGATAAAATTTTGCTGTTTTGGGGAGATTATAGAACATAGTTTATGCCACATTTTAGGTGGCAGTGGCTGGCTGATGAGCCAGCAAGCTCAAAGCATTGCTAGCCATGGTACTGGTGTCCCATCCTGTGGGCATCAGGATGATCCTGAATGCCATGAAGGTGGCAAAATATGTAAGGACTCAAGGTTCAAGAATTTTAAGACTACTGGAACAACCTTTTTTCTTGCCTTTTGCTATCCTTTTAAGAACATACTGTTTATGGTTTTAAAGGTAAAGTCAGGTTTTGCCTTTCTATAATTTCTCTATTTGAGGATCACAAGGCATTATATGAGCATTAGATTATTTTCCCACACACACGTTCTGAAATTATTCACTCACTGTATTCACAAGGAAAACAAGTAAACTGGATTTGCTAATTTAAAGTAGTTATAGCTCTTTCTTTGTGGACCTTAATCACTAACTCATTTTTAATATACCTCTCTATAAAAAACAGACATGAAAAAGAAAATAACAGTAAATGTATCAACTATGTAAAATACTCTGATGATAAACTATGAAAATTATTAGGCTTCTTCAGTGCTGACTGAAAACTATAATAGTTCCTTTCATATTTATGTGTGATATGAATCCTGAATAAAGCATAATAATAAATTTTTAATGCTTTTAAACATACTGATTTTCTGGGGGTTTCAGAGGACAGACATTTGTTTAATCATATTTCTGGGCTGTTGCCAGGCAGTCACTATTCCCTAGAGCTGAATCTCTGGACATCAGAGGTTCTCCCCTGGAGCTGCATCTATAGACATTAAAGATTCAGAGTTGTTACACACCTTAAGCCATGAGAGACAGGGGACTAGGTCCTAATTACAGCTTATGCCCATTTAAGGTCCTTTAAGCTTCATGCAGAAGCCTTGATGAAAATGAAAATCAGGTTCTTAGTCACTTAAAAAGTACTCACAAAAAAGGTTAAAATTCTGTTTAACTCCCTCTTCTTATCAAAGTCTTGGAAAAACAGAGCCTTTTCACAAGCACCAAGCACTGCATTTTTTATCTGAAGTCTGCTGTTTAAAGAGGGTGATTGATTTTTCCACATTAAGGGCAAAATAGCAGGAAATCTGTGCCTCACTAACTCTTACACACATACCTGTTAGCAACAGAGAAGCTCACTATTCAAATCAAAATTGGATTTCTGGGTTTTAACTGTAGGACTTGAAGGGCTCAATTCCTTTGGCTTTGTCTTAAATTAAGAGCCAGAAATTATTTCCCCATGAGACTTCAAGTTAGATCTTTGCCAAGGCCATAGGTCACTTGATTGCATCCAGAAGTTTACTCTAAACTTAGCTGGTGATGTGTCGATGTGATGAGGTTTCAGCACATGATACTTCATAGTCACTGAAGCTGGTTCCCATGATTTTTTAAATTCAGTTGGGGAATAGGAGTACATAAAATCTGACTGTAATTTTCAGGGTTTTTTTCCACGTTACAGTTTTCCAGAAACGTAAGCATTTAAAGGGACCTTTGATTTCTCACTTTTATCTGTACACCAGAGAGTTAGTCATGGAAATGAAAAGTAAAAATGCCATGTAGATGCACTGCTGTGAAAAAAAAATAACTAATTAAATGTAGAGTAAGTGACTATGATAAAACCTCTTGGTAATATGCCTGGCCACTGTGGGACAAGAGGTCATGCTTCACGTGCCAAGAATGACAGTGAGATGCTATGGGGGTTTGAGAACCAGTTGGAGAGTCAGTTCTCTAGTTCAGTGACCTCACTTCAGTGGGAACTGTATAAACACAGAAGTCAACCAAATAAATTCAGATGTATTTATAACTCTCTTGTGTAATGAAGTACACTGAAGACAAGGGATGTAGAAATTATATATTACCAGTAATGGTAAAAGAAAACAACAACAAACACAACTTAAAATATATGTTATGAGCAGCACACAAGGAAAAAAAAAATCTTTCCAGAGAAGACTGCCAACAGCTCGGTGACACTCACCTTTTTCACACCAGGATCCTTTTCCTATATGGTTTGCCTCTAACAGGAGCCTTCATCTTATTTGTCAGTCTGGAAAGAACAGACTGGTTGGGATCCTCCAAGAAACCTTGCAAAAACATTAAGTCTTCCTTGCCTCAGTACCTAACTGGAAAAGGAGAATATAGTTTTCTTGCTGACTATCATAAAGTATTGACATTAATTATTTGAAATGAAAGAAGGAAAACAAGAAGAGATTAAGCAGATCTTAAGGCAGATCTCTGCCTTAAGAGATATTTAAAAACTATTTTAAATTTCTTGAGATTAAAATGGCAAAAATTATTTGCAGTCCAGTCTGTCACGCATCCCATTCCCATACGTTTTGCAGAGACCTACGGTATGATTTAAAATAAATCCAGATTGCAATTCTCATCAAAACCAATGGTCTGTCTTGTGATTCAAGAGCAATTTGCTCACCCTCAGTGCTGCTGCTCTGGTAGGCAGCACTGCATGAATGCCACCTTTGCACTCCCAGAATGTCCTGTGCAAACTGTACCCTGGGACAATCATCTGCAAGAAATGAAGACCCAACATGCAAGTCTTGTGCACAATAAAACTGAAACACAGAGAGGCATTTCCCTGCGTTACAGAACATATTGCAAAACACACACACAAATAAAGATTTTTATGAGAACATGTGATAAACTATCTAGAAAGCCAACAGTGTATGCATGCCACAGATCATCAGGTGTTAAAAGGAGAGCTGTCTATGCAGGGTTCCTGCTCTAGTCAGTGCCTCAAAAGGTCTCTCTGTGAGCTGTAGTCTTCATTCAGAAGTTTATTTTTATGAAGCATCTCTTCAACATCAGCATAATGCCTTCTTGAACGAACTCAAAATTCTAAGCAACAATAATTAAATCTTTGTCTCTGAAACAGCATCCTCTTGCTATACAGAATTTCTAGAGTAAGATACATAGTGGTCAAGTATAACCCCCTGGATTGCAGTTACAAAGGGCATTCTTTGCTTTCGTAGAAAACAGAGGTCATATTTGATTTTTTTTTTCAATCTTCCAGTATTTGTCCCTCTTTTCAAGCTTCATTGACAGCGCTACAGGAAGTTTCACAGCAAATACCTTTTATCCCTTAGGATGCATAGAAGCTGGGCTGGCTGATGGACTTACAACTCTGCACATTTTTCAAATGTTTCCTTGACTGCTTTTTAGGAACAGTTATTTTTATAAACATTTTGTTACTTATAAGTTGTCCAATTTTTATGGAAATTTCTTTCTAAATGAATATGAAACAATATCTTCACTATTTCTGAATCACTAATTTCTGTCAATCCCATTTAATCTAGTGCTTATTTTCAGTTTCCCTTCACCTTCTTTATTCAGTTTGCAAAAGCTTATTTTTTCCCATATTGTTAAGTATAATTTCATTTTTTTAATGCTTCACAGTGTTATGGTTCTTTGTAAAGGCTTTTTAGTCCACAGTAGTAGTAAAAAATATTTTGTGATACTGAAATAAGGGAGTTTGCTTCTTCCTGCTTGCAAGCCTGCAGGTTTCCTCTCAGTCATGTGTGTTTCCTTGGCTTCTCATTAAGAAAAACAAAAAAAGAGACAAGAACTATGTGTTCTTGGCTTGTCACAGTATTTTACTACCTTGAAGGACAGAGATCAACTTGTTGGGCATAAAATGGAAACATCAGAACAAGCAGCTTGTGGGTTTTTAAAAATAATTTTTATTTGGCATCACCAGTCAAGCCTTTCATGTTGCTGAAATCTATTGCTGTCTTTGAAAAATCAGTCAACCTAAGCTGGTACAAAACCAGTTCAAAGAGCGATTTTTCTTACTTTATGATTTCTTAGAAGCTTTTGAAACTGTCACCTCAAAAGAAGGATCATAAATACTTAAAATATGTTCCCACCCTCTTCTATAAAGCGATAATAAAGGACATAAATTCTGGCCTTCCTCATATCACAACACAAAAGCTACATTGAAACGATTTTAGGAGGTTGAGAAATCACATCCTGAGAAGTTAGGAAATGCCAACCAGCCTGATTTTGGCTTTTGTGCTCTTGACGGTGATACAGTTGTGTGTCCACCTTTAAAAAAAACAAACACAATAAGAGGATCACTAAAAGAGCAAAAGAGGATCACTAAATGAGCAATTACTGTCTATTTACTTTCTCTTTCTGACCAGGTGAGTGATCAACCACACTGAGTGCTGTTGTTTTGACTACTGTGCTGACCACCAGCAGTGATGCATTCTCATCTTCTGTGCAAATAAAGATATATTCTCTTGATCTTTAATCTGCAGATATATGTATTATTGTAAGAGGAAATATTAAAGTCAAGCACCTCTGATCCATCCCAGGGTTTGGAATAGGGTGTGTTCTTGTGTGCAAGATTAATCTGCTTGCTGTCCATGAATTTGCCCTTTCTCCTTCTTCCTACTCCTCCAAGTCTATCTTATCCCACTTCAGCAGACTGAAGTCTATTTACTTTATTTATGGACCCCTGCCCAGTCTCAGTCTTCTTGTCGTCTGTTTCCAGATCAAAATCATTATCTGAAAACCTCCATTTGGCCATTCCCTAACACTGGAGGTACTTGAGCTCTGAAGAGCTGGGATTCATCTATTTAAGGTAGTTGCTGTAAGATCCTCTTAGAATCAGAGCAGAAGAAACAAGAACTGACAGGGCACCATTGACCTGTTTGAGACGTTGGGAGTTAAACTGCTATCTGGATTTCTCTGACACATTGTCTTAATACACATTCACTCTGAATCTTATGCAAAGGTGTTTCTTAGTAGCATACTAACCACCCTTCCAATTTCCAGCAGCATTTGTTTCAGATTTTTTTCTTCTCATTTTTCTGAGCTGTATCTTTTGAGACCTGCTCTGTCCCTTGGCTTTTCCCCTGTTTTGATTTTACTTGTTTGTTCTGCTTATTTGATCTGGTTCTTGGCTTCTCTATTATCTTAGTTGGCATTTCTCTTTTTTTTTTTTTCCCCCCAAAAGCACTGTTTCAGCACTTAAACATTTGACAGGTTAATCATGACAAAAAGGAATGTACTTAAATCTCATTATATTTTTCAACTTCAAAGAGTTTTGCTCATATTTATTAATGTATCTTCACAATATTTAAGTCAGAATTACCACTGCTGTTTCAAAGGTGGGTGAACTGAGGTGCAGACATTAAAACCTAAATCTCTTATACACTTAAAAAGTACAAATAGTCAGCAGGAGGCCTAATCTGTAGGAAGCAGAAGCCTGGTACTTTCAAAGCTTGTGTTTAGCATCGTCCAAGTTCCCCAACTTCTTCAAGTCTCTGCTCTAGTGCAGAGCCTTTAAGCACCTTCATCATCTTTATAAAACAATGTTCTCAAAGGCTGCTGAAGTATTCCAAACTAAACTATCTAAACCAATGCTAACCTAAATGATTCTCTGCCTGTTCTAAAACAAACTAGTACTATTCAATAATACCTTACTGCACGTGGGTGGGTTTTCTTTAAATGTGATGTAAAATCCCTCCATGTAGACTGAAGTGCAAGACAGAACAGCAGGGTAATGATAATGCTCTAAAACTTCAAGGATTTTGGGAAGGTGGGAAGCATTACAGTTGTCTGTTGCTGCTGCTCCCCCATAAAGGCTCCAGTTCCCAGCACCACAGATGACAGTGCTTCATCCCTTAAATCCCATGTATTGCCATTTCCACTTGTGCTGATAGATGGCAAAAACACTGCTGTGCAATCACCCCTATTGATTTAATTCTGAAAATATACCACACTGCTAAATACAAAAAAATTATTGTGGGCATTGCAACTATGGATTTTTTTAGCCAGTTTATTACTCTGAACTACTAAGTAGTGCACATTAATGCTGTACATAATAAAATTCTTAATCATGTAGGTATACTCTTCAGTTTATTGTGATAGTACACTACCACTCCTCTAAATCATTACCAACGCAATCTTTAAAACAGTAGCTCTTTGTCCACTGTAGGTTCTAAAAAGAGAAAATATTATCTTCATCAGTTATCACAGCTTTAATTTTTTTCATATGGTATTGTTTATTGGTGACTAAGGTCTGTTTACTTTCAATTCTAAGCAGAAACTCATTCTATTACTTGGCTTTTAAGAAAAACTCCTTCACAAAAGCCTGTAAAATAGAATTGAGATCACTGACAAACTCCTCTGAAAAATATTCAAGAACCAATACTGAATATCATAAGCTCAGATGTTGAGGTGCTACACTACACAAAGTATTTTCTTCAACTAGTCACGATGAATTGTTTTTCCCAGTGTTTTTTATTCCTGATTGACATTAAGTATCACTGCTACAAAGTTTCTACAATGTATCATGAAGTAAGGCTTGAGGAAAATTAACACACTATCAGAAATGACTGATCTTTTCTGTGCATACTGAAAACAGTCTATACAGGAAGTTTACACTGTCATCAGATCTCTTTTTCACCAGCAGTACATAAATCCATTCTAGTGTTTTATTTCATTTTAAAATTAAAATTAATAGTGGTAAAGGCACAAACATGTTTGCACATTGGAATGAATATCTTGTCTCTCTTGTGGCATGTAATGTATCAAGAACCATGGTATGTTAATTATGGCACATTTGTGGTTCAGAACATATGTGTGGACAGTACATACAGTGAATATACTATTAGTTTTGCTTAAGCAACTGTTAGTACTTGTATAACTTCAAAAGGAATTATTAGTATTTAACATCATTCGGAAGACTCACCTTAAAATTCAGCATATATTCTAAGTTCTGTAACTGCAAACCACTTCAGCTTTAGTAGGTACATACAGGTGAAGAGTAAGTATGTTTATTTTTAAACTTCAGTTCCTATTGAAATTGTCAATGGCTTTTAAGTGAAGTATTCTGAAGCACTGGAATGGTTATTTCAGATACAGAACTTTCAAGTGGAACACATGACTGAAGGAAAGTATCATATCATAAATGTTCTGAAATGACTTTGAGCCAGTCTGCCTGTTTCTATCCACTCAAATTTCATTTGCCAAGATGTAGTTACTGTATTCACAAAATTGTGCTTGTGTTCAAAAGCACTAATTCTAATTCACATTTATTTTCGTGAAATGAGTTCAAAAAGAGCCTAAACTTTTAACTTGTTTTTATTGTTTGGTTACACGGGGAAAAAGTACCAAATACTCAGGACACCTGCTTCCTTAGCTGTTACTTTGCAGTGAGCTGCAGAAACATGTTTTCAGAAAACTGCACATACATTTTAAATATATCTGTAATCGTTAGTCCACTGTCTATACTTACACAGTTCAAATTTCAGCCTTAGGTACATGTAAAGAAATATGGACATTTGAAAAGCATTCCATTTTCCTTCTATCTGCTCCCACACTGATTTTTTCCTGCCACTTTTGGTGCTTTTGGACTTATTAACACAGCAGCCTCAAGATGCTAAGTACCTGATACCAAAAAAACAATACAATCAAATGCTTAGCTCAACACCATTTCCCCCTTTCTCTTACTCCCACTTCCCAGAAGCTGTGTTAATGATATTCCATAGATTCTTTGTTGCAGCTGTGGCTAGGGGATCCCTGTGCCCACTTCTTCCAGCAAAGGGCTAGGGCACAACGCTGTGCTGAGTGCAGGCTCACAGGAGAGGGGGGTGTCCTGGCAGAGCACATGAGAGAGAAGCTGGTGAAGATGGAGACAATCCTACAGCAGAGGATGAAACTGGAAAAGGATGTGGCCTCAATGTCCAATAATCTTTGAAGTGGTTTAGACAGAAGTCCTTTTTTTCCCCGCAAGGATCATCTCACTAGTAGAAGAGATGGTTAGAAGAAGGAAAATAAAATAGGTTTATTCTTTAATTCTGAATGTTTTCCCTTTTCTTTTCTCTCCTACATATCTAAACTTCCCTTCTTTCTTCTGTACCTTCCCACTTCTCTCCTGCCCAAATCACTTCTCCGTTTAGCCTTCTCTTAAATCCCGTATTATCCTATTTCTGTCACAATTTCATTTTTCCTTTCATAGAATCAGAATCATTTAGATTGGAGAAGACCTTAAGATCATTGAGCAAACTGTAAGCACAGCACTGCCAAGTCCACCACTAAATCATGTCCCTAAGCACAATGCCTTTTAAACACCTTTTTACCCATCCTTTAAATACCTCCAGGGATGGAGCTGGTGACTCCATCACTGCCCTGGGCAGCCTGTTGCAGTGTTTGACAACCCAGATGGTGAAGAAATTGTTCCCAATACCCCATCTGAATGTTGCCTGGGGCAACTTCAGGCCATTTCCTCTCACCCTAGAGAGGATGAGACTTGGCTAAAGAGATCAATGCCCACCTGGGCACTTGCTGGCTCACATTCAGCTGCTTTTCACCAACACCCCCAGATCCTTTGGCTCCAGGCTTTTTTCCAGCTGCTCTTCCCCCAGCCTGTAGCACTGCAGGGGTTGTTGTGACCCAAGTGCAGGGTCTGACACTTTGCCTTGTTGAACCTCACACCACTGGCCTCTTCCCATTGATCCAGCCCGTCCAGATCCCTCTGCAGAGCCTTCCTGCCCTTGGGCAGATCAACACTCCACCCCACCTGGTGTGTCTGCAAACTTGGTCTCCTCATTCAGATCATCCATAACGGTATTAAATGGGCCTGACCCCAACACTTAGCCCTGGGGAATGCCACTGGTGACCAGTGACCAGCTGGATGTAACTCCATTCACCAGCACTCTCTAGGTCTGGCTACCCCAACAGTTTTTTTGCCCAGCAAAGAGCACACCCATCCAAGCCACGAGCAGCCAGTTTCTCCAGAATGCTGTGGGAAACGGTGTCAAAGCCTTTACTTAAGTCCAGGTAGACACATCCACAATCTTTCCCTAATCCACTAAGTGGGTCACTCAGTCACAGAAGATCAGGTCAGTCAATCAGGACATGCCTTTAATAAACCTATGCTGGCTGGGCCTGATTACCTCTACATGCTGTGCAAGGCTGTGAAGGCTCTCTGGATTTTCTTCATATCCAAACTAAACCTTCTGTGTCACTTCAGGCCCTTTCCTTTTGTCCCATCACTCGTTACCTGGGAGAAGAAACCAGATTCCACCTCACTACGACCTCCTTCCAAGTAGCTGCAGAAAGCAGTAAGATCTTCCCTTAGCCTCCTATTCTCCAGGCTAAACACCCCCAGGTCAGCCACCCCATATCAGATGTGCTCCAGAGGCTTTACCAGCTTCGCTGCCTTTCCCTGGACATGCTCCAGCACCTCAATGTTCTTTTTAAAGTGAGGGCCCAGTACTTGAGATGTGTGCTTGAGTGCCAAGTACAGAGGGACAATCACTGCCTCAGCTCTGCTGGCCACGCTACTGCTGATACAGGCCCGGATGCCACCGGCCTCGGCCACCTGGGCACAAGCTGGTTCGTGTTCAGCCGTCTGCACTCCCCTGACAGTGCTTTCAGGTCCCTTAGGCTCATTTTCCAGCACAGTTCCTGTACCTTCCAGATACTCCTTTTCCTGACCTGCCCCTCGAAACCCCCCATCCCACTGCCTGACGACAGTCAGTTTTGGGGGCCGGCTGGGAGCGCGGCTCCCCTCACACCAGTGGCTGGTTGGGATGGGGAGGGAAGGTCTGAGCCCAGCGGAGCCCGGTGCCCCTGGAGCACCAGCGCCCAGCCCGGCCGCAGCACAAGCTCCGGGTGCAGAGCGGACTCCGGCCCCGCCGCCCCTTCCCCACCGACAGCGCCCGCCCGGCGGCGGCCCCGCGCCTGCGCCTTCCCGCGGGGGTGACGCCGCCGC